>JAJOZX010006433.1:0-220000 GCA_023014485.1 Bathynomus jamesi | reverse complement strand
TATACATATATATACATATATATATATATACATATATGTGTATATATAACTAAAAACGTAGAAAATAAACAGCCAAAGAAAAATAATGATAATGCCAAAATTAAGAACTTTGAATATAATAAGAAAGAAAGCAGAAGCGTAGAAAATATCGAATGTAAATACTACGCGAAAGGAAACTGCAGATATCGGGATGGGCAATGCATATATGTACATCCCACATTATTCAAAACGCATTACACAAGTGGATACTGCAAATTTGATAAGAAATGCATGTTCCACCATCTTACGGTCTGCAACACTTATGAAAGATACGGGAGTTGCAAATACGAAAAAAGGTGCCGACACCACCACCCTCAAAGGAACGCAACGAGGGAACAGAAAAAACGAACATCAAAGAAGAGTGCCAATTTTTTAGACGCAGCCAACACACTTCAGCTGCTAAATACCCCCATTGGAAAACAAATAGGAACCACCTGTATGCGAAAAAGAAAGAAAAATGGAAATAATCCTAGCCAACATAGAGGGCCTTAAATCAAACCATTCCACGAACAAAGTTGTATACAGATCTACAGATCTACAGAAGCTAAGGCTAACAAAGACCCTAAGATCCACTCTAAGGTTAGCCCGAGAGAAAGGAAAGAGTAGGGGGTTAAGAGAAGGGAAGAGAATAAGGGGTTAAGTAAGGAGGAACACCTATCACTCGTGGGTTAACATTCATTCAGAAAAAGAGAAAAAAGACTCATCATCATCATCCTCCGGCCACTGCCGACAAGTCAGAATAATAGTCGGAGAGAATAGGAGAGGGGTGAAAGATGAAAAGAAGTAAAATAAGAACGCTTACAAACCATGCAAACACATTCTTAACTCACTGTCATACCATGAAAACTACAAACATGCAAGAAAGAGAGTTACAGACATGCAAAGTAAGGAGAGGATAAGGAAGAAAAAAAAAAAGTAGGTAAAGTTAAACAAAAAGTGGGTTAGTTTACGTTACAAAGCTACATCTACGTTCGTGTTAGTCTAATTTTTTTTTTTTTTTATTGCTGGCATCACACGCTGGCATGTCACAAGCTGGCATTCATCGTCAACAGACTCATCCTCGAGCACCACCACCAGAGCTCCTGTTGTTAACTTTGTTTTTTTATTTTAAACAATGTTAATACCTTTAAAATGTCTGTCAAGACGGTTCTTAAACATATTAACGCTCGTAGAATGAACGACTGACGCGAGAAGATTATTCCATTTATCAATTACTTTAAACGTAAAGAAGTTTTTAGCGATATTAGTAATGAAACGTCTGCCACGCGACTTAAATCCGTTATTGCGAGTATTACTATTACCGAAAGTGAACAATTTGTCAAAGTTTACGTTATCGATGTTATTAACGATTTTGAAAACTTCAATAAGCTCCCCCCTTAATCTTGTAGTTTCGAGTGAATACAGGTCTAACTCTTTAATACTATCTTCATAAGGCTTATTGCGCAATGACGGAATAAGTTTCGTGGCACGACGCTGAACCCTTTCTAACCTATCAATATCCTCACGCAAGTACGGGCACCAAAACTGAACGGCATATTCTAAATGAGGCCTGACTAGGGACTTGTAAAGGGGCAATATAATATCCTTCGATTTAAATTCGAAATTACGCGCTATGAAGCCTAACATCCTATAAGCTTTTGCGCAAGACTCCAGGCACTGGTTCCTAACCTTTAAATCCTTAGATACGCGTACGCCTAAATCTACTTCCTCGTCAACGCTCGCTAACTCCCTATCATCCATCGTGTACGTGTAATTATTGTTGCGAGAACCTATATGCAAAACTTTACATTTGTCTACGTTAAATTGCATCTGCCACTTATCTGCCACTCCATAATCCTATTTACATCGTCTTGGAGCCTATTACTATCGTCCTCGTTAACAACCTTACCGCCTATTTTAGTATCGTCCGCGAATTTTGACACGTTACTAGTCAATCCTACATCTATGTCGTTAATGTAAATTACGAATAGCAATGGGCCTAACACTGAACCCTGTGGGACACCGCTACCTACATCTAACCACCCGATTCACTACCATTAACTACGACCCTCTGTCTCCTAGCACGAAGCCATTCTTCTAACCAGTTAGCTACCTGACCGCGTATACCGTGCGCTTTGACCTTCGCAATTAGTCTCCTATGCGGAACTGTATCGAACGCCTTTTTAAAATCTAAATAAATAACGTCAGCTGCTCTATGCCTATCGTATTCGCGCACTATTTCGTTATAAAATTCTAACAAATTAGTTAAACAAGACCTATGGCGTAGAAACCCATGCTGACTACTATTAAAATCTCTACTTTCTAAGTGATCGATGATACGATCCCTAACTACGGATTCCAAAAGTTTACCGACAATTGACGTTAAGCTAATGGGCCTATAATTGCTAGCTACTGCGCGGTCGCCTTTTTAAAAATAGGCGTGACGTTAGCTAATTTGAAGTCTTCAGGAATAATCCCCGTTTCGAGTGACTGATTAAAAATCTTCGTTAAGGGGCCTACGATAACGTCTTTCAAATCTTTCAAATGTCTGGGATAAAAAGCGTCAGGGCCTGGAGCCTTGCTAACTTTTAGCCTATCGATATAATGCGCAATCTCAGCTCGTAAACAGTTATTTCATCCAAAATAGTCTCGCTACTAAATGGAACGATATCGTCCACGTCGGGGACATTATTTACGTCTTCTACGGTAAAAACTGTCGCAAAAAAGTTATTGAAAATACCCGCCATCGCCTGAGGTCAGAAGCCAAAGCGCCATTAACATCCACTAGAGGGCCTATGTTATCTTTTACCGCTTACGATTATTACATATTCAAAAAACTTTTTGGATTATGTTTACTATCCGCAGCTATAAGTATCTCTAAATTACGCGGCATTCCTAACTGATCTTTTAACCTGACGTCTAAGCTCGATATATCTATTAAAGTTAGCTGCCGTGCCATTGCGCTTATTAAGTCTATACGCTCTATTACGCTCGTTTATGAACTCTCCTATTTCCCTAGTCCACCACTTCGGCCTACCACGATTTCTAACGCGCTTGGGCCTACGAGGAATAAACTCCCTTTCAATATTCCTAAAACTTTCTTTAAACGCCACCCAACGCAAATTTGTGTCATTACTAGTGATGTAGGTCACATCCGCATCCGCGGAACATCCGCACATTTTCTCGCATCCACATCCGCACTTTGGACTGCGGATGTCGTGCGGATGTGGACCGTTGAGATAAAATGTCATTAATAAGCGGAAATTATCAAATTCTACTATATTAATAGAACTAGTTCATTGTGCACAAAAGTGATGCAAGCGACAAGACGAGAGGCTGTTCTTGTATGAAGTTACTCTCTTGCAACCTACTTAGATCCACGTTACAAAGCTAAGTTATTTTCACCTAGTACATTACAACGAGTTAAATCATCACTTGGCAAAGCAGTTGAAGAGCTTCAATCTCTTGAATCTGTCGCTTCGCCACCCACCAAAAGAATAAAAGTTTCAGTGACAGAACCAACACCTTCAACAAGCAAATCTATCACAGAATCTGTCTCTCAGTTTCTTGAGTCAAGCAGCAATGACGAGACCTACGCGATGTCAAAAGATGTAGTAAAAATGATCGAGAGCTATCACCAAGAAAAACGCCTGGCTGCATGTGACAATCCTATTAGTTGGTGGAAAAATACGCAGAATATCTATCCATACTTGAGTAAACTTGCAAGGAAACATTTAGCCTGTCCTCCAACAAACGTACCAAGCGAGAGATTATTTAGCAGTGCTGGATTAATATATGATGAAAAGAGAAAAGACTGGCAGCAGAAAAGGCAGAAAAATTAATGTTCCTTAAGCATAACCTTCCTATAATTAAGTTTGAACATTAAACGATGAACATCTTAGTTTACTTTATTTTAATTACTCATTTATAAATATGCCTAATAAAACTTTAAACTTAATATAAATAGTTATCAAGCTAATTAAAGATCTCTTTCTATAAGGGTGGAGGTTGGGGAAAGAGGTCGGTGGGGTGCATTTGAGTTGGGTTCACGTCCCGCATCTGGTAACACAATTATGGTTTCTAATTGTGGCTGAAACTCAACAAAATATAACGAATTTATTTGCAGACGAATTCACTAATTGATTTCTATATTAGTTAGATGCTTGATATTATTTTATATGTTCAGAGAAAAGTACAGCAATTATTGTACAATTAATCAATTATACTACATTATAGCTACAGCTCTCTCTATATAATAACTTATTATATACGTTAAACACAACAAATCTCGAATATATCCTAAAAAATAACGAAAATGTAGACATCCGCATCCGCGGATGTTGAAATCAAACATCCTCATCCTCATCCGCGGATGTGAAAAAAATGACATCCGCTACATCACTAGTCATTACCCATAAATAAGTTATCCCAGTCCACTACTCTCATCCTATCCGCAAAACTATCAAAATTAGCCCTACGAAAATCAGGGACTTCTATTACGTTACTATCCTGAGGTTTTCTATCTAACTTAAACCTAAGAATTTGATGATCATACATCCTAAACTCTCGCCTACTTCTAAACCTTCGACTATATTCTCGCCGTTCGTCATCACCAAATCTAAAATATTATCACCGCGCGTTGGTTCGGTAACTATCTGTCGTAAAAAGTTATCATCCATAAACTCAACCAATCTCAAACCCTCCTCATTACCAGTAAAATTCTCGTAATTAACATTAGGGCAGTTAAAGTCTCCGACAATTATACTATTCCGATTGTCAATAAAATTACCAAGAAGCGAGTAAAATCTAGCATCTATAAACAACAACAAAATTAAAACTAATACTACGCGGCCTAACTTCAATACATATCGCATTAATTGCTGCCGGAAAATTTAACTTAACCTCGATAGCCCTAAGGGAATTACGAATATACAGCAAAACGCCTCCACCAAACCTATGTAACCTATCATTAGTAAAGAGTTTAAAACCCCGTATATCAAGTTGCCCCAACAAGTCCCGAGTCACGGTATTTAACCAAGTTTCAGTGATAGCAACTATATCATAGTTCCCGGAATAAATTATCGCCTTAAATTCATTTAATTTATTTCTAATACTACGCGCGTTATAATAAAAGACGTTTAAGTTATTTTTTACCACGGGCCCGCGTTTTAAACTATTTATCACGTCGGGCCCGCGTTCCCCGGACCCACAACGTTTAAAGAAGGCTTCGACCTATACAGCTTTCGCACGCTTTCGTCTATTAACCTACCTAGCCTAGCATTACCTATTTCATTAAAATGCACCCCCATCTTTTATAAAAAGGCTAGGAACACTGATATGAAAAACTATATAGAGCTATGGGTTGATTGCCTGTTACCCTCATCCGTTGGAAATGTCCAGCAGATTTCAGTGGAGAGTGAACGACAAAAGCCCTATATATTTTCGTTAGAGAGTTATGAATATGTAGGTCTTTAAAGGACCTCTTTATATTTAATTGTTTATGGTAATTTTAGCGTCGGGATTTTAGACGCCTAATATTAAAATGAAAATGAAATTGCCTCACCTTAATTTTGATGGATCTTAGTTTGCTTCGATGCAGGGCGTTACAATCTTTTTCGGTGTAGGGCCGCCACGATGGAGTTACGCAATGAGTTAACGTCTTGTAATAAATATGGGCTGTCACAATATAGACACTTCTGGGGATAGGCCTATCCTATTTTATGTATTAATTTTATTATAAGGAATTCACTCAGAACTTGAGGGAAAACTAAAACACATCTTCCCTGTTTAAAGCGTTCGCTGTAACATAAACAGCCCTGAGAGCCGTTCCTTTAATATATCTTCATATTTTCGTATAAATTGCTGATTTTGCAAAGGTTGTTGACTCTTTCTCCCTTGTATTTTGCATGGGTTAGCAAATGGAAAATTTGGTTCACGTGATATAAATGAAGGTTTCTCGTGGTTGTACAGACCCGACGCCTACATACGGTTTCTATGTATGTATGGCAATCATTTCATTCCCATTAGGCTATGTCGCCAATCCCGAGCCAATTTTGTATAGATATTTAATTCAATTAATTAATAATTTATATTTAATTATGAAATAAAGGTATCACATACGATACCATGTTGTAGTTTTTCCATATACTGGAGGGGGGCAGGAGAAAAATTTGTAAGTTACAGATCAAATTTTTTGATAAACTGTGTAAATTTTATGTCACCAATTTTTAAATGCTGGTTTACTAATGTTGTTTTGGAGTTTTGTCATGTTTTGTTTAGTTAATGATTTATGTTTTAATTAAAATGACTTCTACGTTGGTGAGTTAATTGAAATGTACTGTACTTCCATGTTATGTTGTTTGGTTGAAAGAGTTTGTACTGTATTCAAACCTCCTACCACTTCAGACTAGTCAATACCCGTAGTTTTAGTGGAGTAAATGTTACTCCTCCACAGGTAGATCTGGAGGGCTTGGGGCTTTGAATCCTGTACTGTTTTTATGTTGTTTGGTCTCTGGCCATGGGAGGCCATAAAACCCTTGTAATAGTTTGGGCTGTGGCCAAGGGGAGGCCACAAAACCCTTGTAATAGTTTGGGTTATGGCCAAGGGGAGGCCACAAAACCCTTGTAATAGTTTGGGTTGTGGCCAAGGGGAGGCCACAAAACCCTTGTAATAGTTTGGGTTGTGGCCAAGGTAGGCCACAAAACCCTTGTAATAGTTTGGGCTGTGGCCAAGGGGAGGCCACAAAACCCTGGTAATAGTTTGGGCTGTGGCCAAGGGGAGGCCACAGGACCCTTGTAATAGTTTGGTCTGTGGCCATGGGAGGCCACAAGACCCTTGTTATAGTTTGGGTTGTGGCCATGGTAGGCCAAAAACCCTTGTAATAGTTTGGGTTGTGGCCAAGGTAGGCCACAAGACCCTTGTAATAGTTTGGGCTGTGGCCAAGGGGAGGCCACAAAACCCTTGTAATAGTTTGGGCTGTGGCCAAGGGGAGGCCACAAAACCCTTGTTAGATTACCTATAATTAATTTACGTTTTATTTGTTATTCCATTTTTGTTTTTCCTCACTTTTTAATATAAAAAGTGTAGCATTTTATAAAGTCCTCACTCTTTCCAAAATGAAAGGGTGTTGCAATTTAATTTATTTTCCATAGGAAATATTACAATACTCCAGCCCTGTTTTCATTAACACAGTCTTTGTTTTGTATATATTTATATAGGTACTGTATGTATAATTTTAATTTTAGTTCTGCACTTAATTTTTGTGATGTTACAGTTCTGCACTTAATTTTTGCGATGTTACAGTTCTGCACTTAATTTTTGCGATGTTACAGTTCTGCACTTAATTTTTGCGATGTTACAGTTCTGCACTTAATTTTTGCGATGTTACAGTTCTGCACTTAATTTTTGCGATGTTACAGTTCTGCACTTAATTTTTGCGATGTTACAGTTCTGCACTTAATTTTTGCGATGTTACAGTTCTGCACTTAATTTTTGCGATGTTACAGTTCTGCACTTAATTTTTGCGATGTTACAGTTCTGCACTTAATTTTTGCGATGTTACAGTTCTGCACTTAATTTTTGCGATGTTACAGTTCTGCACTTAATTTTTGCGATGTTACAGTTCTGCACTTAATTTTTGCGATGTTACAGTTCTGCACTTAATTTTTGCGATGTTACAGTTCTGCACTTAATTTTTGCGATGTTACAGTTCTGCACTTAATTTTTGCGATGTTACAGTTCTGCACTTAATTTTTGCGATGTTACAGTTCTGCACTTAATTTTTGCGATGTTACAGTTCTGCACTTAATTTTTGCGATGTTACAGTTCTGCACTTAATTTTTGCGATGTTACAGTTCTGCACTTAATTTTTGCGATGTTACAGTTCTGCACTTAATTTTTGCGATGTTACAGTTCTGCACTTAATTTTTGCGATGTTACAGTTCTGCACTTAATTTTTGCGATGTTACAGTTCTGCACTTAATTTTTGCGATGTTACAGTTCTGCACTTAATTTTTGCGATGTTACAGTTCTGCACTTAATTTTTGCGATGTTACAGTTCTGCACTTAATTTTTGCGATGTTACAGTTCTGCACTTAATTTTTGCGATGTTACAGTTCTGCACTTAATTTTTGTGATGTTACAGTTCTGCACTTAATTTTTGTGATGTTACAGTTCTGCACTTAATTTTTGTGATGTTAATAAGTCTTATGAGTAAGTTAAATTGCTGAAATAAATTTTATAACCTACACCACAGGTTGAATTATAAATTTAGTGTTTTTAGTTAGAATAGGCCTTGAGTGTAAAGAGTAGGGTCTACTTTGTGAGGTAGGCTTCGTAATTTATTATTATTTATATGTAATGAAAAAGCCAAACGTGGAATAAATTCTGTTCAGATGTCAAAATGTTTGATAAGGCGTAATTTTATTATTTTTTTGTTTGTTTTAATTCTGTTTTGTTATTTTATTCAAGGTTAAGGTTTTCACAGCAAATAACCCTTCCCCACATACGGGCCACCATGTGGAAAACTATATAGAGCTATGGGTTGATTGCCTGTTACCCTCATCCGTTGGAAATGTCCAGCAGATTTCAGTGGGGAGTGAACGACAAAAGCCCTATATATTTTCGTTAGAGAGTTATGAATATGTAGGTCTTTAAAGGACCTCTTTATATTTAATTGTTTATGGTAATTTTAGCGTCGGGATTTTAGACGCCTAATATTAAAATGAAAATGAAATTGCCTCACCTTAATTTTGATGGATCTTAGTTTGCTTCGATGCAGGGCGTTACGATCTTTTTCGGTGTAGGGCCGCCACGATGGAGTTACGCAATGAGTTAACGTCTTGTAATAAATATGGGCTGTCACAATATAGACACTTCTGGGGATAGGCCTATCCTATTTTATGTATTAATTTTATTATAAGGAATTCACTCAGAACTTGAGGGAAAACTAAAACACATCTTCCCTGTTTAAAGCGTTCGCTGTAACATAAACAGCCCTGAGAGCCGTTCCTTTAATATATCTTCATATTTTCGTATAAATTGCTGATTTGCAAAGGTTGTTGACTCTTTCTCCCTTGTATTTTGCATGGGTTAGCAAATGGAAAATTTGGTTCACGTGATATAAATGAAGGTTTCTCGTGGTTGTACAGACCCGACGCCTGCATACGGTTTCTATGTATGTATGGCAATCATTTCATTCCCATTAGGCTATGTCGCCAATCCCGAGCCAATTTTGTATAGATATTTAATTCAATTAATTAATAATTTATATTTAATTATGAAATAAAGGTATCACATACGATACCATGTTGTAGTTTTTCCATAACTGAATTCGGACCACAGCTTTACGAAGGGTACATTTTCCTCAGCACAAATCTCTTCTAATTTGTTATTCAAAAATATTGTTTTTGACGTAATTCTAAGACCCAACCCGTGCCTAGGGGTAATACCTAGAACTAAAGACCTATCTGACCTCTCCTTCAAGGACCTAATTAACCCCCTATATCTCTCCAAAAGGTCAGGCACTCTCGTATCGGGCCTATAGGAGTCGTTGCCTCCTACCATCGTCACCAACATTGAGTGACGGGAGGCAACGTCAATCCTATCCACTTCGTCTCTAACTCTGTCAACCCTGACCCATGGGAGACAGACCCTCCTCCTCTTGGTTGGATGCCGTTCAACGAACTCTTTGTCCATGTGGCGCACTAAAGAGTCCCAAATTAAAATAGTTTCCCCCTCATTCACGTCCCTTTCCAAATGGGCGAAAGGGTTCGAAACCTCGATAGGGGGGAAATTCCTATCACCTAACGTACGCGGCCTAGCTCCACCCTTAACCTCTCTAAATCCCTCGCTATCTACTACTCTCGGACTAACCTTAACCGCTTCCTCACCTCTATCTAACCTTCCCGACAAGCTACCTAAACTAGAAACTAGGTTACGCACCTCACCCTTCAAATTACTAACGTCTTCAACGTTAGTATTGGTTCGGCTTCCGTCAACCGTAGCCCCCCCTGCCCTCTCATCAAGCGTTGCAAGTCTTTCCGCTACCTCACGTACACTGCGTTTTATGTCAACTAATTCCTCCATGAACTCGCAAAAGAAACAAACTGATCTATCGGTAATCGCCATAGGACCGCCGTTATAATCCCTAAATTCCGAATACCACCGGTTAACCCTACACCTAACACACGACGCTTTCTGAGACGGCATCGCGGCGTTAAAAATTAGTTTAAACCGTCACAGGTATAAGTTAAATTAAGCCGGCACGCTATGAAAACTTCTAAATCGCTAAAAACCACTAATATTCGATTACTTAACTACAACAACGTGAATTTAAACTCAAGTATATAAAATTCAAAGCTATCCAAAAGCAAAATTCTCAGCAATATACAAAAGTAGATGCAATATCAGAGAGCTCAGGAAATGCGTCCGTTCAGTACAGAGTCTGGCTGACGAATGAAAGGACTCATGCAAGAAGCCGGAGCAGACTTTGCATGCCTCACGGAAACTCATCTAAAGGACTGCCAGGCGAACTGTGAAAATTGTGAGTCCTGTATTGACAAAAAAAAAATACAAATTGACAACTATAACATCCTCCGAGCCGACAGAATAGTGAGACGTAATTTCCCATTCATGAAATATAAAAGGATAGGAGAAAATATATGTATACACCAGGACAAGGGGGGCACAAGAGAAGACCAGGAGCAGGTAAAAATGCTACTAGCTTTAGCTGATGAATTTATGTTAACGCAAGAAATAACAGAAAACACAAGAAAAAATAACTACCTAGATTTGGTATTCACAAACAACAGTAATCTAATTGAATATGTAGAAATATCCCCAACTATGATATCGGACCACAACATCATTGAAATAAAAATTACTATAAAGGCAACAGGAAAGGAAAGAACACGCACAACAGAAAGAAGCAAATTCGAAATTTTTAATTTTCACTCCAAAGTTATAAACTGGGAAGATGTGACATCCAGCATGGAAGTAATAGATTGGAAAACCATTTTCGAGGCCAAGACAACGGAGGAGATGCTAATGACTTTAGAGGAGAAGACGTTAGAAATTGTGGAAAAACATGTCCCAAAGACACAACAAAGAGGAAAGAGAAGCAGGTTCGAAAGACAAAAGAGGGCATTGTTCCGAAAGAGAAAAAGAGTGACTGCAAAATTAAGTAATTGTAAAGATAACAACATCAGAAAAATATTAAATGATAAACTACAAAGTATCGATGTCGTCATACAGGAACTAATTGAGAAGCATGCAGAAAACGAAGAAGATGACTCTATAGAAGCGATAAAGGCTAACTGAAAGTACTTCTATAATTTCGCAAAAAGAAAGTCGAAAAACCATGCGACCTTTAAAAAATGAGAACAGTGATTTATCTGATGATCTAACAAAAGTATCTGAAATATTAAGAGCTCAGTACGAATCATTTTTCAGTATCCCAAAAACTGACAAATTGATATGCAATAGCGTTCTTTGAAGAAGAACCACAAGGGGAAAGTATAACGGATTTCGACTTTACGACGGATGATATTACACAAGTCATAGGGAAACTAAAAACACACTCAGCGGCAGGACCGGATAAATGGACTGCCACACTGATCAAAAACTGCAAGAATGCAATCGCTGAGCCCCTATACTGGTTATGGAGACGATCACTAGACACGGGAGAAATACCGGACATCCTGAAGAGCGCGAACATAGTCCCAATATATAAAAGAGGAGATCGATCCGAGGCCAAAATCTATAGGCCAGTATCGCTTACATCCCATCTCAATAAAATATATGAAAGAATAGTTAGACAGAAAATCTGACATTTTGGAAACTCAGAAAAAATTCAATGATAACCAACACGGGTTTCGGTCAGGCAGATCATGCCTATCACAACTAATGGAACACTCCAACAACATTATTGATTCACTTGAAAGTAATGAAAACTATGATGTACTATACACAGACTTTGCTAAAGCGTTCGACAAGTGTGACCACAGAATCATAATACATAAACTGAAATACCGTATATGGGAATAACAGGAAAAGTAGGGAAATGAATATATAATTTCCTTAGTGAGCGGCGGCAAGTCGTTACAGTACAAGGAGTATCTTCATCAGAATCAGAGGTCCTCAGCTCAGTACCACAAGGAACAGTATTAGCTCCACTACTCTTCATAATCATGCTAACTGACATAGATGAGGACGTTACCAGAGACAGCACAGTAACATCCTTTGCGGATGACACAAAGATCAGTAGAAAAATAAGAAACCCAGAAGACATAGGATCTCTACAAACCGACATGAACAGAATCTACAAGTGGACCGAGAAATTTCAGCTATTACGGTACGGAAAAAGAGAAGACCTAAAATCCATAGAATATTATACCCCAAATGGACAGGAAATTCAGAGAAATTCCAGAGCAAAAGATTTAGGGGTTGTAATGACAGATGATGCGAAATTTGAAACACAAAATAAGATAGCAGTAAACAGAGCAAAGAGAATAACGGGGCAGATATTGAGAACCTTTAAACGAAGGGATAGGAATGTAATGATTCCTCTACTGAAAACCCTGATAATACCCAAATTGGAATACTGCTCGGTCCTAACATCCCCATATAAAAAAGAAGACATTAGACAGCTGGAGGGGATCCAAAGAAGCTTCACAGCCAAGATCAATGGGTGCAAAGAACTAAATTACTGGGAAAGCTTACGAGAACTAGACCTATATTCACTGGAAAGGAGAAGAGAGGGATACACCATTATTTACACTTGGAAAATAATGGAGAAACTAGTCCCTAATCTTACTCTGAATCCTATAACTCCCCAAACAACGGCGGAAAGTAGAAGCGGTAGACTGTGTCGTATTCCCAAATTGAAGGCGAGACAGGGAACATCCTTAACCCTGAAAGAAAATAGTTTTGTAGTGAGAGGACCAAAACTGTTTAATCAGTTGCCCAAAGACCTAAGAAACACGAAGAAGTTGCAGTGGAAATCTTCAAAAGAAGACTAGACGCCTGGCTCAGAACAATCCACGATGAACCGGGCGTACCTGGCTATGTGAGGTGGAGAGCGCAAGAATCCAACTCACTACTTCACCAGGCCAACTCGAAAGGAGGGGCGACAAGCTTGACCTTCGCGAAATGAGAAATCATCGCGCGAAACCTTTGTAAGGTTGTAAGGTTATACAGTATATCGCAAGGGTAGATGATCTATCGAATGAGCACTTAAAATATGCCGATTACGTGGTGTGTCTGCTCTTCTCAGCTATGAAGCGTATATATCCTGCCGCAAGTCAAAAATAAGTATGGGGACATTCTATCCAGCAATAATTACGTCCCGGGGACGTGGACAGCAGAATACTGTAATTTATATGATGAGCAAGCTAAAAGTCAATATAAGTAAAATTGAAAAATAATTGTAAATACACTCCAATATTTCAATATCTTCATATCTTTTGAAAATCTTGCAATAAAAACATGCCTTTTTACAACAAATTTTCATTTATTTTCTTTAATCAGCTTCATATACAAAAATAATGCATTGAATTTAATGGAATTTAAGAATATTTACCACATACAATTTTAAAATTTTTCTTTGTGTGTGTGTATACATATATATAGCCTATATGGCATTGCGGATTTCATTTTTAAAAATGTTATGGGAGTGCCCGTTTTTCAACTGAGCCCCTGCCCTTCTGAAAGTCTGTGCACGTCACTGTGTATAGATAACACAAGGATAAATAACTTAGTTTATGCCGATGATATGGTGTTAATGAATTATATTCGTCGAAACATATTCTTTTTAATGTTACAAAAACCAAGGTCATGCAGTTCCATCCTAAAAGCTCCCATCAGCCAGCTGATATTAGGTTTAAAATGAGAGGTGAAGCAATTGAGGAAGTACAAGAATTTAAGTATTTGGGTCAAACTATCACCAGCTCCTTGAGTGATGACTCAGATATAAGAAAATAATATCGAAGCCTCTGTGCTAAAGCGAATATGCCTATAAGGAACTTCCGGTTCTGTACAAATGAAGCTAAAGACACTCTCTTTCGTACTTCCTGCAGTAATATATACGGACAGCAACTCTGGGTGAATTATAAAAATTGTTCTGGCAGAACCGTAACTTTACTCTACAACAGATCTTTTAGACTCCTACATAAATTACCCCCGAGATGCTCAGCTTCGTAAATGTTTGCTACCCACAATGTCTGAGCTTCCCGGAGGTAACAAGACGTGCTCAATACAGTCTAATGCAAAGAATTAAAAAAATCAACCACCCCGATTATCCAAGCTGTTCATCAGTCCTGCCGTATGTCTTCTAAGCGATGGAATTCATGATATGAAAATGTCTGTCTGTAGCTTCACTTTGCTTCGACATTACTGTATTATTTTTCATTAATTGTATATATTTCTATTCTTAGTATTTGAATTGTCATTGTATTCTATTGTCAGTTCGTATTATTAATACTAGCAGAGAACCCGCCCTTCGGACGGGTAGCAAAAATATCCCGGCCTACGGGCGGGATATTTTTGGTAGTTCCTGCGGAAGGCTGTTATTATTCTTCGGGTAATACATAGTTACTGTACAGTCAAAACTAATATAATATTATATAGATATATATATATATATATATATATATATATATATATATACAGCCGTCCCTCGCTTAACGAAGGCTCGGTTAACGAATGTTCATTATAATAAAGGTTTTTATTTAATACTACTTTCGAATATTACGAAAGAAATCTCGCTGTAACGAAGGCGAAGATTTTTGAAATCCGTGGCGCGCTACATTGGCGGTTCCCGCAACAGAGGCAAGTTCTCTCCCCCGCCGAACACATGGTCTCCCACCATCCCCGCAACACACTTTCGCAGCATCAGTGTTCGTTGTGCGTTCTCACATGTTGCATTCATAACGAAAGTGACGTTCTACGACGTGTTATTGTTACTACTTCGTAACCCCAATATATAGCATGGCATCAAAATGTCCAAGCTCAACATCATTACCCAATCCAACGAAGAAGATGAAGGCGATAACGATAGAAATGAAGCTAGATATCGTAAAGAGAAAGGAGAGGAGAGAAGATAATAAATTTCGGTGAACTTTACCCACTCTATTTATATTAGGCTATCATAAAAAGTGTTCTCGGAACCAAACTGAATTTTTCCCATATAAAACAACAGAAAATTAGGTCCCGCTTAACGAATTTTCACATAACGAAGGCTTTTTAGGAACGTAACCCCCCCTTCGTTAAGCGAGGAGCGAGGGACGGCTGTATATATATTTTAACAAAAATGTCACGACTTAATCTAACCAATCGTCAAGGTTAAATTTTAAATTTTCTTTTTACTGTAGTAAAAAATAATATACAGGGTGTCCCAAAAAAACTATATACTCTTTATAGCATCATATATTTTATAATTAAAAACAAAACAAAACAATATATTGTTATAGCAATTGCCAATGAAAGGTAAATTAGTAATCTAAGTGATCAAAATGTTATAGCGAGTTGTTTGCATATAAAATTTAATTAACTACGCCAAGTGCTCAAAATGTTCTCCGGCGGCATGAATGCACTTTTGAATGCGTCGACTAAGCCTGGCCTTGTTTTATCAAAGGCCTTGTAATGGCGAAGCCTATGGACCGAACGTAGTCTAGTCACTCACTAGCTTGCTTCGGACTTAGCCTACGCACTCATTCCACGATACAAACTCTACAGCATTCAACTTTATTCAGTTCAGCAAAAGAACCCATGTTGCGTAAACGTTTGACATTGGAACAACGAAAAAGTGTTCTGAAATGGTATTGGAAATTTGAGAATGTGTCCGAAGTCCAGCGGCAATGGATCCGGGAATTTGGTACAAAGCAACCGACACGTCTCGCCATTACAAGCATCCGTGACAAGTTTGAGGCAGAGGGATCTGCTCAAGATATGCACAAACGAAGATCTGGACGACGCAAATCAAGTGCGAGTGATGAAAACTCCGTTTTTGTATTGAAAAAATTTAATCGATCACCACAGAAATCAGTTAGGCCAGCGCTGTCCACCTTGCGGCCCGCGGAATGTTTGCCAAATTTAATTTCTAAATTTTCTTCCCTATTTTGTCATTTCTAGTAAGGAGAACAACATTCAGCGGGTTCCTAAGTCGTATTAACCAACAGTGTATGATTATAGGCAACATCTTGGCCGCGCTTTATAGAAGTTAGACAGCACTGAGTTAGGCAATGCGCCCGTGAGACCGGAATCAGCAAATCAGGTGTTCACCGGATTTTAAAGTCGGCAAAATGGAAAAGCTACATTCCAAGTCTGTTACACGCCATGACTGAAGATGACCCTGATCGCAGACTCGAATTTTGTGAATGGTTTCAGTCAATGGAAGCCGAAGACGTACAGTTTGCCAACAAAATCGTGTGGTCTGATGAAGCTACCTTCAAGCTGAATGGCACAGTAAATCGACACAACTGCAGGTACTGGTCACTTGATAATCCACACGTTTATGTGGATAAACATGTTAATTTACCAGGATTAACAGCATGGTGTGGTTTATCATCCAGGGGTTTGGTTGGACCATTTTTCTTTAATGTGACAGTTACCGGTGCCGCATATCTCGCCATGCTGCGGACAGAAATTATACCTGCAGTTCGGAAGTTGTTTGGAAACGACGACTTTTACTTTCAACAAGATAGAGCGCCCCCTCATTATCATTGTGATGTCAAAAGGTACCTCGATGAAACGTTGCCTAACCGTTGGATAGGACGAAGAGGAAGCGTTGAGTATCCTCCACGTTCACCGGACTTGACTCTACTTGATTTTTATTTGTGGGGCTACCTGAAGGATGCAGTTTATGGTACAAGACCTGCAACACTCGAACACCTTAAGGATGCAATTAGGGAAAAGTGCGGGACCAGCATCCACATTAGTCCATGTCTGCGAATCAGTTAGTCGACGCATTCAAAAGTGCATTCATGCCGCCGGAGAACATTTTGAGCACTTGGCGTAGTTAATTAAATTTTATATGCAAACAACTCGCTATAACATTTTGATCACTTAGATTACTAATTTACCTTTCATTGGCAATTGCTATAACAATATATTGTTTGGGTTTTTTTTTAATTATAAAATATATGATGCTATAAAGAGTATATAGTTTTTTTTGGGACACCCTGTATATATATATGATACACACAGACCGTGCATGGAACAAGGAACTCTTCTAGGAAAATTAAATTCACTATAGTCCGAATAACTAATGGTAAATGACAAATACTATAGTTTTTCTTTTTCGTGATGCTAGCCCGACGCGGGCAACGGGTCACTCGCAAAGAGGTCCCAAAAATATAGCTTCCCTCACCAGCTATCTGCAAAGCAGATATGAGCCAGCTTTGGGACAGGACCTAGGGTTTAAAGCAGCCTAGCCCAGCTACATTTAGAACCTCAATATAAGCAAAAGACTCGCTGCCTTCACGTCAGATTGAATACATCAAAGAAAAAGGGGTAACTATTATATTTTTAGCCAAAAACCAAAACTTAAACCTCAACTGACAGAATTGAGCGTCCACTTTTTCAGCACATAACATGTCCGTTTCATGATGGGAATGAACTCAGAATGGTTCCCTGAGGTTTTTTATGATAAACACAGACCGTGCATGGAACAAGGAACTCTTCTAGGAAAATTAAATCCACTATAGTCCGAATAAGTAATGGTAAATGACAAATACTATAATTTTTTCTTTTTTTCTTTTTCATGATGCTAGCCCGACGCGGACAACGGGTTACTCGCAAAGAGGCTACAAAAATATAGCTTCCCTCACCAGCTATCTATCGGTTGGGTACCATACAAGTCTACCGCTAAGCCCCGCCCAAAATTCACCGTTGGCATGCCCAGACTTCGCGGAGCTAGCCAATCACGACACTGTGGGGAGAGGCCATGTCCTCGAGTTGCTCGAAAATGCGGGCCTAAGTTCTAATTCCAGCCCAAATTTCACCGCTAGCCAATAGGGTGCCAAGGTTCGCTTTTGCGGGTTGATCGCATGTCCCCCTTATAGTCACTGAAGCAGCCACTGATGTGATGAATGAAATTTTGGAGTTTTGGGCCCGCGCTCGAGTCCCCGTAAAACGGAAAGATCGCATTGTTGGAAAAATAATGAAGTTAAACAAAGAATGGCAGCTGCTTCGAAAAAACAAGAACCGGCGTTCAGAAACCCAAATCATGAAGGAAGAAGAGTTCAAATCTCAGATGGAGAACTTTTTCGACATCGCTCATGAAAATGCTATTCAAATGATTAAAAACGAAGAGGATCGCCAATTCCTGCTAGCCCAACGGGAGCCAGGCAGACGTGGGACGATGGGTTCTGTGGATACCGTACTGTCAAAAACGGAGCAAAAAGTTGCAAATAGAAAAGCAGCTCAAGATATGCAGCTACGGAAAGCCAAAGAAGAAGCGGAAGCATCTTGTTCTATTGGAACGCTGGCTCATCAAGTAGCAGTAACGAACATTCTTCAGAAGATGAACTACAAGAAACCTGTGGTGGTGAGCCTCTTCCAAAACGAAGCCGTGGAGTGAATAACATTTTGACTCCGGCACTTGCTTCAGCTTTAGACCGTTCTTCAATCAGTGACAGAAAGGCAACAATTGTAATAGCGGAAACTGCCAGCAGTCTGGGACGTGACTTGAAAAAACTGGCCATTAATCGGTCATCAGTGAAGCGAGCTCGGGAGCGTCATCGTGCCAAGACAGCAGAAACTTTGAAAAAAAAATAGCAGACGATGTTCCCTTGATTATTCACTGAGATGGCAAACTCCTAGTGGACCTCACTGGGAAAGAACGTGTGGACCGACTCTCTGTTCTAGTGTCTGGACTGGGAGTGCAACAGCTTCCTGGAGTCCCCAAAATTCCGTCTGGTACTGGAGAACACCAAGCACAGGCCGTGCGAGATAAGCTGCAGGAATGGGAATTGGGTGACAGAGTTGTTGGAATGAGTTTTGACACTACCGCATCAAAACTCCGGGTCTTGCGTCCTCTTAGAACAAAAACTTGGAAGAGATCTCCTCTACTTGCCATGCAGACATCACATCATGGAACTTGTTTTTGGTGCAGCTTTCCAGGCCTGCATGGGACCAACTTCTGGGCCTGAAGTCCTCTTGTTCAAAAGATTTCAGCGTTTCTGGCCTCAACTGGATACGAGTCAGTTTTCATTGGGTATTGATGACCAGGAAGTTGAAGCATCTACGAGAGAGCAACGTCCCAGTCTGATCAACTTTGCTTTGTACCAGCTGTCACAAGATTATGCAAGGGATGACTACAAAGAGTTCCTAGAGTTAGCTTTTCTTTTCTTGGGTCGAGCAGAGTCCCACGGCTTTCATCACTCTTTTAAAGCTTCTGGCGCCATACATCACGCTCGCTGGTTACCGAAAGTGTTGTATTCCTTCAAGATATGGATGTTCCGGAAACAGTTTAAATTAACAGCCCAGAAGGAGCGCAGCCTACAGAATATCTGCGTATTCACCGTCACCACTTACATGAGGGCCTGGTTCCGTGCCCCATTGCCAGCAGCTGCACCGCTGGAGGATCTAAATCTGATGAAGGCTCTGTCCAGTTATCCACATACAATGATTGCAAAGGCTACAACAGCCAAATTCAGTGACCACTTGTGGTATCTCTCTGAGAGCTTGGTTGCATTAGAACTGTTTGATCCAGAAGTTTCTGTGGCTACAAAGAGGGCTATAATCAAGGTTATAGAGTCCAAAGAAAGAGATGAGGCTGCACAAAAAAAGTTCAACAAAACAGCTTTCAAGCCGACAATGACCCTGGATGCCTTCGCCTCAAAACAATCGAAGAAGCTATTCGTTTATTTCAAACTGCCGCAGGATTTCTTGGAGAAAGATCATAATGACTGGAATTCCTTTCCCTCATTCCAAGACGCTACAAGAGATGTTTCTAGCATAAATGTGATCAATGATAATGCTAAACACGCAGTAGCTCTCATGCAAAATTTCGACCAGAGGCATACAAAAGATGAAGAACAACTGCAGTTCCTTCTTCAAGTTGTGGCTGACCATCGCCGAAGCTTTCCCGACAGCAAAAAGGAGACCTTCATTGGGCAGCAGTGAGTGGTTTGGCAACCATGACACCCCCGTCTTGAACGGCTAATACCCAACGATATAGTATGGGGGGACCCAAATGCCATGGTCTCATAGGGATATAGAGTAAAACGTTGAAGTCCTTGAGCTACCTCTAAATATTAATTGATTCAAATTAAATTTCTACCCAAGCGTTTTTACATTATATGCCACCATTTCAGGGGTTGGGAGCTACCTCTTTCCTAACCTCAAAATTAGACATGTAAATAAGGACCACCCTAATATATAAATATATATATATATATATATAGAGAGAGAGAGAGAGAGAGAGAGAGAGAGTTACAAGGAGTTACAAGGAAAAGAAGTACCACAAAAGGCCTTGCGGCCCATACCGAGGAGGTACCAATGGCAACGGGTGCCAGGGAAAATTTTCTACACACTTAAATAGTGTGCAGGATTTGGTCTAACCTTTTCTTGAAATGATCCACAGAGGAACTGTTCACAACTTCTGAAGGTAACCTGTTCCACGTGTCACAGATCTTATACGTAAAGTAATTCCCACACACACTAGTCCTAAACCGTTTCAAATCCAACTTCCAACCATTGTTACGAGTTGGGTTATCATTTAAACTAAACATGCTTCTAAAATCGACATCTTTGAACCCGCGTCACGTAAGTGTCGATTGTAGCCCATATGCCTAACGGAAGGGATTAACTTTATGGCATTCTTCAGCCGGTTTTCAATCCACCTACCTACTTCCCAACCAATACCCAGCGCGCGCACTTTGGCCGGCCATTAGCCGGCAGTGAGGTACCTTATCAAAGGCTTTCTCATCAATCACCCTACTCTTATCATACTCACTCAACATGACGTGGAAAAACTCGAGCAAGTTGGTGAGACACGACCTATGCCGTCTAAACCCATGTTGGAGTCCCCAAGTAGCTTGTAGGAATCCAAATGGTCAACAATCCTACCCGCTACTATTATCCCCTCTAATTATTTACCTAGAATTGAAGTGAAATGGTGTTATTTATAGAGGTTCCAAAGCCTCTCTTCCCACGCATGAGGTAGCAGTAGGGTTCTAATCGTAAGAGTAGAGAAAAAGACTTAATACTAAAAGTTCTTTTTTTTTTGCAGTCAGAGGACAGCATCCTTAACCTAAGCTAAAAGGACAGAGTAGGGATGGGAAGGGGTCCTAGTAACCCACGGGACAGGTTTGTACAACAGACTTCACCCGCCCTCCCGAAAGAGAGAGAACCTAAAGGAATTGGCAGCCAATTTCTCTAGAATCCCACGACTCGGGACCGGAGGGCTGTCACACCCCAAGTATAAAGTTTAAAACACCCAGAAGGAACGTGCATAACCTTTATACCCCCTGCGGGGAGAGAGAGAGAGAGAGAGAGAGAGAGAGAGAGAGAGAGAGAGAGAGAGTTTTGAAAATTCAAATTTTCGTCAAATTAAAAAAAGTATAATTTTGTTTGCTTAATCGTAAAGCATACCAGGATTGGAAAGCAAGCGCTAGAGCTCCGCTCATTTTATGAAACGTCTATAATATTATCTTTCAACCAATCCGGAATACAGAGGGACGGATGGACGGATAGGATTCCGTTTTTATAGTATAGATTTGTCAAATGAACTATGCCAATAAACTTTTTCATTTTTATTTTTATTTATTATATATATATATATATATATATATATATATTATATATATATATAGGGTTTTTCACAACGGGTCTGCCAAACTTTCGGGGGGTGGGTGATATCGAGTAAAAAGTTAATACAACACCGGTGGAAGTATTTCCAAACGTTGCAGAGCTACAGACGTTTTAAAGTGCACGGAAAAAAATAAACGAGAGTATTAATCTGATGTATTTATTGCTACATTTTATGAGATACACCTTATAAATGTTCAAAATGTCCGCCTCGGTTTTCAATGCGCAGCCTTGCTCGTTCCAAATAAGAGTCCACTGCCCATTGAATCATTTCGGGGTGTTCTCGTATGTAAGCAGCGGCATCCATAATCCGACGCAAGAGTTTCTCTCTCGTTTGTACTTTGGTCTTGTAGACCATCTCTTTCATAAGGCCCCATAAAAACAAATCTAACGGGGTTAGGTCCGAAGATCTTGGGGGCCATGATATTGGACCAGTACTACCAATCCAACGATTCCCGTGCCCCATCGTGCTGAAAGAACATCCTGCGCCTTGTCTTCAAGGGCACGTTCTCCATCAAAAGTGGCAATTCGTTCGTCAGAAAGTTCAGATAAATATCAGCAGTTAAACGTTGTTCCAAAACTAACGGTCCAATCAGCTGATCTCCAATTACACCGCACCAAACATTCACCGGGAATCGATCTTGAAAGTTTCCTTCAACGATTCCGTGGGGATTATCAGCGGACCACAAGTGGGAATTTCGTCTATTGTTAATTCCGTCCCGAATGAATTGTGCTTCACCACTAAACAGTATGCGATTAAGAATTTGGCGATGCATAACCATCCACTAGCAAAATTGAACACGTTTTTCGTAATCATCCGGTTGAAGAGCTTGCACACGTTGCAAATGATAGGGATACAAACCCTCATCATGAATGGCTCGCCATACACGCGATGCGGATTTACCAATTCGTCTAGAAATCCTTTGAACACTGGTAGTTGGGCTAAGTTGTACTAGGTCCAGTATGCGCTCCTCCACAGCAACGGGCCGTCGTGCTACATGTTCTTGATAACGTGGGACAATTGTCCTTGTTTCCCTTAATCTCTGGTGTGTGTCACTAAACACTTGCCTGTTCGATATTCGGCGGTTCAGAAAACGTCTTCGATATTCCTCAACAGCCGCTCTGCTGTTACCATCACAGAATCCATAAATGAAGTGGATATCAGCGTATTCAGCGGGTGTGAACTGTTGATTCATTTTAATTGTTCACCTTAGCGCAACACAGTGTCTCGTACCACAGATCAGAACCAACTTAAACAAAAAACTGAGGATTAGTAGTGTAACTTCGTTAACCGAAACTACCACCAGTGCTGCCGGCTATCGAATTACACACAAGTAGGGATTTGTTGTTTGCACATCTTAAAACGTTCGTAGCTCCGCAACGGTTTGAAATAGCACCAATGTTGTATTAAATTTTTTACTCGATATCACCTCCAAAGTATGGCAGACCGGTTGTGAAACACACACACACACACACACACACACACACACACACGCGCGCGCGCGCGTATATATTTATATATTGTTATGTATGGGAATAATGTAATAAGGTTAATTAATTACTAGTTATAAATTAACCAACAAACAAAACTGATCATGCAAAAACGATACGAATTTGTATGAGTAAAAAATAAAAATGAAATAATTTTAAGATCGATTTCATGTTACGCGAACATTAAATTACTTTTGCTCTTAGGATTGAAGTGGGCCAGAGGTTAGCGTAGAAGGGTGTAAATCACGCTCGTATTATCAAAAAACGAACGGTTGTTGATACCTCAAATGTTTTTGTTTACCCTTTGGTTTCGCCTGAGGAATATCGTCGAGAAGAGATTTTAAATTTTAATTTAAAAATTTCTTTAAGAAAGACCGGGCATAAGTGTAACGAACTTAAAATTAGAAGAGAGAATCCGTGCGTCTCAAGGCTTGTTGAACGAATGTTCTCCCACAAAATCTGTGCTAAAATTTAAATGAAAAAATTAAATTTAGTTCTCCTTTTAAGAACAAAAAACAAAACGAATTCTTAGTGGAAGTTTGCTCAAGTATATAAATATATTGTAGCGTACGGGAGAATTCAAATCGTGTGTGGCACATAGAAACGAAATTGTTCTTCTAATTTTGAGTAAATTACTCGCAAAGCTGAAATAGCCTTTCCTTAAAATTTAACGGAAGAAAACGTAGAACTCCGGGTTTCATTTGCGTAACTAAAAAGACTCACGAAATAGTCTACCATGTTTTCCCGTAAAGAAAACGGGTACAGAGTTCTTTCGATTGAGTATACATTAGTGCAGTGGTTCCCAACCTTTTCATCACAAAGGACCCCTTTTATTTTTATTTTTTCCCACGGACCCCATGTTTTTGAAAGATTTCGTCTACCAAACAAACTGTTTTTATTAACTAATAGTTAACTCGTTTTCTCATTTTTCACTATCAAATAAAGGACATATAAGAGAGTATGCAATTAAAATACAGCCTATTAAAAAAGTATTAATAATTCCAGCCAAGAGCAAGGAAACTTGAAATTTTAGCCTAAGCGCCCTTATCGTGGGTAAATGCACGATTTCTATTGGAGCCTCTCGAAATATTGAAAGCTCACGGACCCCCAGTACTACCTCCGCGGACCCCCAGGGGTCCGGGGACCCCAGGTTGGGAACCAGGGAACCACTGATTTAGTGTATATAGAATTGGGGTAATCTAAAATGTGTTATTCGCACTGTACATTATTTGCAACGGCTAATCCGATCTAGGAAGGTCTACCTGGCAGGTAAGTGGTTCTAATTGTAATACAAGTAGTACGCAATTCATTTATTCTAATCGCATTGTGTATGTTAGCAATACGGTAGAAGGCTAAACAGGCCTATGATTGTAACTTAAATTACACCAGTACACATTTGAAAACTTGTCGATCGATTTTTACAAACTAGTTGGTGATTCTATATAATTTGAGTGCGCTGATCTCAAAAATATAGTTAGTTTTTCCCTATCACGTATGGTTTTCTTACTACAGGGTGTGTCATAAATCCCCCATTTATCCCTAAATGTGAACCATCTTATCGAGACCAACATTGGATTGCACATGCTAAACCATAAATTTTGTTGTTATAGACTACAGTAACGCTTACATAATAATGTAGGGTAAATATATATAACAACCAGTCCCGTTCCCAGCAAAATACTCTCTCCCCTCCCATCAATGGGTGGTTAACATTTGGGGACAGATGAGGTATTACAACACCCCTTGTAGCACGAAATCTTTAGGTGATAGAGTAAAACCTAATTAAAGCAGAATTAAATAGCTCCTAGCTCTTGGACAAGCATATTGCTTGTTTATGAAAGAATAAAAAAATAACTGAAAGAAACAAAATATATTTACCTTCTTTACTTGCAGACATTTCAGGACTTATTCCAAAGACTTAAGACTACCAGCAGTAATCCGCCATCATATTTGTATGCCATCTTCCTTGATATCTTCTTTCCATGGTTTTGATGTCCTGGTGAAATCGTTTCCCTTGCTCCTCACTGACATCTCCGAGATTTTCGGGAAAACGGTCAAGATGCGAAAATAAGAAGTGAACTTTCAGGCTCATGTTGCGGCCTAAGGCGCAAAACTTTTTAAGCATATTTTCCACCAGTCTTTCATAATTTTGGCTTTTGTAGTTTCCCAAGACGTTTTCAACAACATCTTTGAAACCAAGCCATGCTTCTTTTTCTTTATTGGTCATTGTGTTCAGGAAATGATCGTCTGTCAATAACTTTCTAATCTGAGGACCTATAAAAACACCTTCCTTAATTTTCTCGTAGCTAATCTTTGGATATTTTGGACAAATGTACTTGAAACACTCTCCTTCTCTATTCAATGTTTTGACATACTGCTTCATCAAGCCTAACTTAATGTGCAAGGGTGGTAGGAGGATTTTATTTGGTTCAACTAGATGTTCATGTAAAATGTTCTTTGATCCTGGGGTAAGATTCTCTCTAGGAGGCCAAGTTTTCCTCTTCCAGTGCTGGTCACGTGCTCGACTATCCCATTCGCAGATGAAACATGGCATCTTAGTGTATCCTGATTGCTGCCCAAGTAACATGCAAAGGACTTTGAGATCCCCACACAATATCCATCTGTGATTTTGATACTGAATTTTTTCCAGAAGCAGTTTCATGTTATCATAGGTCTCTTTTAAATGAGTAGAATGGGCCACTGGGATTGATGCATATTTGTTACCGTTGTGCAGTAACACTCCTTTTAGACTGGTTTTAAAGGAATCTATAAACAACCTCCAGTCACTGGCTTGGTATTCGATGCCTAGCTTGCACACTAATCCTGTGATGCCCTTGCAAAATACCAAGGGACTATCTTCTTCGAAAAAAGGCACGAAGTCTTTCTCACGATTTCTGTACCAAGCGAAGTATGTGTCAGATGCCAATAAATTGTTCTCCTGCAATCTAGACCCCAAAAGTTCTGCAGAGTCCTTAGGCAGATTCAAATCCCTGACTAAGTCATTTAGTTCGGCTTGGGCTAATGGTTTAGGAGGATCTCGGTCAGCTGTTGGCTGTTCATAAACATCATCATTGTCTGGATTTGGAGCTGAATCAGAATCTGAATTGTATTGATCCAGACTCTCGGGTGGGCGGGGAATAGGAACTTCTGGACCATGGGGTACCGGCCTGATTGCAGATGGAAGACTTGGGTATTGAAGGCTCTCTTTATTCTTTGCATTATAACCTTTAACATTGCAAGAACAGAAGTAGCAGTTGTCGGTATGGTTTCTAGGCTCGCGCCATACCATAGGGATCCCAAATGGCAAACTTTTCTTTTTACCTTTGCTCCAATTCCTTAGTGCAGCAACACACGTAAGACAAACCTGTGTGGAGCCCAACTTTTGTCTTGATCTAATTTAATTCCAAAATAAGCATGATGAGCTCTCTTAATGAAGGTCGTTATATTTGTCCTTTGTTTTACAACAACATACCGACCACAAATATAACAAAATATGTCTGGACTATGGGTACATCCTCTAGAAGCCATTATTAAAATTTTAAAGACGTAATGTTAGAATTATCTATCTGAAAAATATGAAAAAACGAAATTAATTAAAGATAAAAAAGGTAAAAAATCACAAAACGCCCCAAAATTGTTTTGCTAATAACTTTAAAACTGTGGGTGATAGAAAAAAACTGGTAGCATTTTTTAATTCAGCGCAGCGAACTGCTTCAGGATCACAACTCAAAATAAAGAAATCGATTTTCATGCAGACCGGTGTTATTATTAGCCCAGTCATTTTAATGGTCTTGCGTATTACAGTTATGGCTGTATTCAGTTAAATAACTACAAATTGTGGATTAAAATTGTCTAACAGTCATATTTAATTTGCTTATGCATTTTATTTTAATTATCTTGTGTTAATTCTGAATATAAAAATCTTGAAGTAAGAATCAATGTCTCAAGTGTCATTTCCCTAAACAAATATTCATTCTGGTCAAAAATTTCATTTTTGCATTATAATTGGTTTAGTAAAATCTGTGACGAATACACTATTTTTGTAAAAGGCTTTTCAATTATTCCCCTACACGGTTTGACAGAGAACTAAGACTATATAACAAGTTGTGTATATATAACCTTGGGATAAATTTATATAATGTGGTTTAAAGGAAAACAGGCTAAAATAAAAATACAAATCATACAGTAAATGCAATAGATAAAACCACGTAATATATATATATTATATAATATTATATATAATATATATAATTACGTGGTTTTATCTATTGCATTTACTGTATGATTTGTATTTTTATTTTAGCCTGTTTTCCTTTAAACCACATTATATAAATTTATCCCAAGGTTATATATACACAACTTGTAGAGCTGCAGCCTCTTGCGCACGACTCTATGCACAGTTGAACGAGGAATCTGCAGTTCGACACTGGCACGACGGATGGACTTTCTCGGGCTACTACCAAAGGCGCCGCGTATTCGTTCAACATCTTCCAATCTTGTTCGCCCTACAGAGTGTTCCTTTAGAACACTGCCAGTCTCCTCAAATTTCTTGGTCCATGCATATAGGTCTCTTCTGGTGGGTAGTTCCTTGTGAAAGGTTGTACGGAATCGCCGTTGCACCAGAGTAGGGGACTTCAACTCAGCCATCCATAACACACATTTCGCTTTTTCTTGTGGGGTAAACATAATTCAATCTGAAACAAACAAAAAACATTATGACAAAAACATATGCATATGATGTAGTAACTGGCAAAATTTCAACATTCTCACATTAATACTTTAAAAATTACAGAGTTTCAAAGTTGTTTCATTTCGAATGGGACACCCGGTATTTATACAGAGAAATATTTCAGTTATATTCGTCCTCATCTTTCGTACCATGCACAGAATGGTTATGAAAAGGTTACCGTTCGTTTGGAAAAATTTAACAAATTAAAAAAAAATTTGTTTAACTTCAGTATTAAAGAATTTGAGAAAAATAGAAAAATGTTAAAATTCAAGTTTCGTACATTTATTTACAAAATTATTTAATACTTTGTGTGTCCGTCTTAGGCTTGAAGAATTTAAAATTTTATCAGTAGTTGGCTCTTTATTGACAATTTTTTTCGATTTCCATATTCTAATAGAGACAAAAACTTGCGCATGCATGAGAAATAGCCTCTGCAAAATCTTAGCTTAATAGGTAATCATCTTCTGCCCCCGGCAGAGCGATGAAAATCATATTTTAGTAGTCAAAAACGTATTTTTAAACCCTAGCCTAGAGTCATAAAATTTTGCGTGTGTGTTATTTCATGCCTAAGCAACGATATAAATGCTATGGGAAATATATAAATGCATTATTTAAGACAAAGAGCCGATCTGAAAATATGTATAATATACATATTTTCAGATCGGCTCTTTGTCTTAAATAATGCATTTATATATTTCCCATAGCATTTATATCGTTGCTTAGGCATGAAATAACACACACGCAAAATTTTATGACTCTAGGCTAGGGTTTAAAAATACGTTTTTGACTACTACAATATGATTTTCATCGCTCTGCCGGGGGCAGAAGATGATTACCTATTAAGCTAAGATTTTGCAGAGGCTATTTTCTCAAGCATGCGCAAGTTTTTGTCTCTATTAGAATATGGAAATCGAAAGAAATGTAAAATCGATCCGTACAAGCCATTAGTAAGGAATGAGTCGTCGTAATAAAGAGCTGTCTACAGATCTAAAGAGATCTGTTATTGCTGCAGACGAGTCTGGAAAGAGCTACAGGAAGATGAGAGAAGACCTTCGAATTCCATTTCCGACGGTTACTGCAGTTATAAAGAAATGGGAAGGCTTTAGAATAGTGGTTCTAAACCGGTGTGCCGTGGCACAATGGTGTGCCGCGAAGCCTTCTGAGGTCTGCCGCGAAACAGTGACGGTAATTATATTTCTACTGGTGTTTTTATGTGAAAATTTAGTCTCGGATAAATATTTAGTCTCAAACCAAAGTCTCATCCAGAACAAACTAAGTTTCGGTCTAAATTTCCAAGTAGTCCCATTTTGAATAACCAAAGAAAACGTTTCAACCACAAAAAAAAAAAAACATTTCTGGGGAACTTTAATAAACTGCAAAAATAATTTTGATTATTATATTACAGTACAGAAAATGATGCTGATGAAATAATAATAATAATAAACATAATTAAATATTTATGAAAAATATAATTTTCGTATTATAATTAAAGGTATTTCTGTGTGTTTATATATAATATTAAAGTAAGTTTTTAAGGATTTAAAAGATAATTCTTAAAGTCCGGTGGATGTCACGTGATTTCATGAGAACGTCCGAAAACGTTCGTAAATCTAGTTGCCAGTTACCTAGTAAACTGCATAAAAACAGAATAGTAATTTGCTATTACGGATTATTTTGTATAACTCCCCAACTATTAGGTCTATAACTACTTTTTAAGATATAATTATAATCATTATATATATATCGTACATATATTTATAATTATTTATTATTATATATAAATGTACGGCGCCTTAAGTTGACAGTACTGTGAGCTGTGGCTCTCAGTCTGCTTTCTTTCTATTTTGTGACAAAGTGGTTTTGCAGTGCTATTCTAAATCTATTCAATGATAATTGCAGCACCCTCGAAATGGATAAATTTATTATAAGAAAATGCAGCAATGATGGTTGTGAAAACAATGATAACGAAAATAACGCTTTGAAAAACACCCAGATAAATAAACAGGAAGATTTCCAAAACTGTTCGTCGCCATTATGATGAGAGTTATTTGAGTTTCGGTTTTTCTTGGTATGGAAATGAAAATTATCCTCTCCCATTATGTGTCATGTGTGGTGAAAAACTGGCGAATGAAAGTATGGTTCCTAGCAAATTAGGCATTTCACATCTAAACATCCAAATGATCAGGGAAAAGACTTGAACTATTTCAAAAGATTATTATGCCAGCAATCAAAACGAGCAACTAATTTTGAAAAAATCATAAAATTGTCTGATGAAGCTCAAATAGCTTCTTACGAAATCTCAGAAGCTATTGCGCAAGAAATGAAGCTACATACTATAGCGGAGTCACTTATTATACCTGTGTGCCGTAAAACTGTTAAGAGAATGTTTGGTAGCGAAGCAGAAAAAGAAAGTATGAAGATTCCTGTTTCTAATGATGTTGTTCATAGCAGGATAAAAGATTTATCAGCTGACATAGAAGAAAACGTACGTAATAAACTTCAAAATTCAGACTTTACTTTGCAAGTTGACGAATCAACTGATATTAGTGGCAGAACACACCTTTTGGCATTTATTCGTTTTATTGACGAAAATAATATAGTTAATCAATTCTTTTGTTGCAAGGAACTTCCAGGAACCACAAGAGGTCGAGACAGCTTTGATACGTTGACTGGCTATTTAGCAAAATGGAAATTGTCCTGGAAGTCATGTGTTGGTATTTGTACGGATGGGGCTCCATCCATGATCGGATCAATCAAAGGATTCACTACACTTGTAATCAAGGAAAATCCAAATGCCATATTCACTCATTGCTTTTTACATATTTTACATAGGGAAGTACTTGTTTCAAAGACATTAGGAATTGAGCTAAAAAATGTACTAGATCAAGTTGTCGAAATGGTTAATTTCGTGAAAATGAGGCCATTAAAAACACGCCTGTTCGAAAACCTTTGCAAAGATATGGATGCACAATACGAACGTTTAATTTTACATAATGAAGTTCGATGGTTGTCAAGAGGGAAGGTTTTATGTCGCGTATATGAGCTGAAAAAAGAGCTGCTAACTTTTTATGAAGGAGAAGGAAACAAAAAATTTTGTAAATATCTTAGTTGTGAGATTTGATGACACCAAACTGGCATATTTAGCAGAGATATTCAAACATCTTAATAGTCTGAGCACCAGTATGCAGGAGAAAAATGAAAACATTCTTACGTCTACTGATAAGTTAACGGCATTTCAGAAAAAAATAGTCATTTGGAAAAATGCAATTAAAAAATGGTAATTTTGAAATGTTTCCTCTGATCTCCGAAACTCATTCCAAAGAAATAATTCCTCTCATAGTTGATCATTTAACAACGTTGGAAAACAATATGCAACGATATTTTCCATCATTAAATACAGAAAAATATAATTGGATCAGGAACCCATTCATTCTCATTTCCACTAATTTTGATTTGAAAATATCTGAACAAGAAGAGTTGGCATCCATTTCAACTGATCGTAGTCTGAAGATCAAACATGCAGAATCTCCTCTAGATACTTTCTGGATTTTCATTATGAATGAATATCCTGAAATTTCAAAAAAAGCTTTAGCTGTTTTGATGCAGTTTTCTACTTCATATCTCTGTGAATTGCGATTTTCATCGCTTACAACCATTAAATGTAAAAAAAGAGAAAGACTTCGCTGCGTTGAAGATGATATGAGAGTTTGCCTATCATACATACGCCCGAACATTGATGAAATAACAAAAAAACACCAAGCTCAAGTATCTCATTAATAATAGTGAATAATTAAATAAGGTAAGTTAAAGGAAAGTTAGTTATAGGGATTTTAAAATATTATTTTACATCTTGTACTAGTATTTTTCTATATATATTTTAAGTACTGTGCCACGCAATATTTTTCGCTTCAAAAGTGTGCCGCGAACATCAAAAGGTGCAGAACCACTGCTTTAGAACAATCAAAACTCCACCAAGATGTCGACAACCTTGCAAGATTTCAGAACGTACAGCCAGACAGATTGAAAGAATGGCTGCTGCGAATCGACGAGTGACTGCAGGTGATATTTACCGAACATTAAGACTGTCTAAGATCGATGTTGTAGTGTTTTACTTATTAAAGGCCTATTTGGCTGATATATTAAGAGTGCAACAGGTAAATGAGTATCTGTCCCGCTTTACCAGCCGACTTTTCACTGACACAACCTTAAGGATTGACGAAATAATTGGATCTTTCCCGTTTCATGTACTGTTTCCGATTTTGTTGAAAATAAGATATTTAATGTAGATATTTACGCTGGTTTCAGAAATGTACGTTGTTTTCTGGAGAAATGAGCGGTTCAAAAGTTGTGTTTGTTATTGTAATTTTGTATGAGATATAATGCCCGGTTAGGTTAATTGAATACCCGGTTAGGTCAACTGTAAGCCCTTGACGATTGGTTAGGTTAAGTTGTGATATTTTCGTTAAAACTAACGAGAATATCACGACTTAACCAAACCAATCATCAAGTGCGTACAGTTGACCTAACCGGGCATTCAGTTGACCTAACCGGGTATTTAGTTGACCTAACCGGGCATTCAATTAACTTAACCGGACAGAAAAATAACGGTCGAAATCTATTCACACAAATGCTTAGTGACATAAGCTAATATTACTAAAGAATACAATAACTCTTGTATTAGTTTTCAGTTGTATTTACCTTAAAGCGCTTCTGCCTCAAGGGTGCGCTGCTCCCACGAAGTCCACTCAGCGCCTCCTGAGGCGGGGCCACGACGGGGTCGCCACCCTTCTTTTCTCTTGCTCCTGCCATACGATTTGGTCCCCTATTGAATTTGTGGGGGCTGGTCTGGCAGAGGAATACCCTGACACTGTGGGTTGGTCGGATATGTTAGCTAAAAACATGTCCAAGTGTTTTTTAAAAGTATCTACTGGGACTGCACTTATATCTCTAAGGTACTGAGGCAAGGAGTTAAACAGGCGAGAACCCTGCCTAGAGATACTATTATATTGAAGGGTTTGAATCCTTCTCAGACTGTTTGGTGGGAGGTGATATTTTTTACACATTCTGCCAGTTCTTGTTAAGGTGGGCACAATTGGTTCAGTATTGGGGGCAACTAAAAGCCCTTCTAGAATTTTCCAGGTGTAGATTAGGATGTATCTCTCAAACCTTCTCTCTATGGAATAAAGGTTGAGGCCTCTAAGCCTATCCCAGTAGTTTAATTTGTTTTTACTCACCTGTTGCCCATCAGGTTGTTTAATGTACGAGGTAAAGGTTCTTTGTAGGCCCTCAATTTTTGCAATTCATTCTGTTTGTGGGGAAACCATAATTGAGAGCAGTAGTCAATGCGTGGAAGGACAAGTGATTTCCACAGGGTAAGCATGGTCATACTGTCCCTAGTTCTGAATGTCCTCAGTATATATCCTATTAGTTGTTTGCATGATGAGGTTACTTTGTCAATGTGCCTGTTGAATGTTGCATCTTCAGATAATATAATCCCTAGATCCCTGACATGATCAGTTTGTGCAATATCTTTTCCTGTGGGTCCAGTGTAGTTGAATTGTTCTTTCAGGTATTTATTTGGTCCATACTTAATTAGTTCAAATTTGTCTTCATTGAAGGCCATATTGTTTGCATCTGCCCATGCATATATAGTTTGTAGATCTTTTTGTAGCTCTACACAGTCTTCTTTTTCTGTAATTGGTCTTAGTATTCTGGTATCATCTGCGAATGACAGGAGAGAGCTTCCTAGGTTACAGTTTATATTGTTTAGCATTATAATGAATAGAATTGGTCCTAGTACTGTGCCTTGCGGCACTCCACTAATCACTTCTTTTTCTATAGATCTTGCTCCATTTACAGTTGTTATTTGTTTTCTGTCAGAGAGAAAGGCATGGATCCATTTTCCTACTTTTCCACAAATACCAAGTTCTTTTAGTTTATGGAATAATATACCATGGTCAACCTTGTCAAAAGCTTTGGCAAAGTCTAGATAGATGACATCAACATTGTGGTTTTCTCCCAAGTATTGTAGGATTGTATTGCAATGGTCTATAAGTTCAGTAAGGCAGGATCTATTGTGTCTGAAGCCATGTTGAAAGTCTTCTAAGAGATGTTCATTTTCTATAAAACTGACAATGTGCCTTTTCAGGACTTTCTCAAATATTTTAATAATATGGGAAGTCAAAGATATGGGTCTATAGTTCTTAGCTTCCTTTCTTTTGCCTCCTTTGTAGATTGGGGTAATATTTGCTTGTTTCATGATTGGTGGTATTCTACTGGTGTCTAGTGAGGATCTCCACAGGATTTTCAAAGGCAGAGATAAAGTATGTTTGCATTCCTTAAGAATCTTGGCTCCAATTCCATCTGGACCAGGGGCTGAACTCCCCGGTAGCTCTGTTATTGCCTGTTGTATATCTCTAGTGGTTATTTGTATATCTTCCAATAATGGTCTGTCTTGGTCATTTTCTTCTCTATCAAAAAATGCTGTAGTTTTTATTTTCTTTGCTACTACAGGGGTACTCCAGCTTAAAGCATATTGAGATTGTAAAATGTTTGCCATTTCCTGTGTATTAGATGTGAGAGTTAGTCCATCTTTAGCAAGCAATGGGCCAATGCTCGTTTTGATAACTGCTTTGCGTTTAGCATAGCTAAAGAAGAATTTGCTATTTTCCTTTATAGTGCCAATAGCTTTGCGTTCATTATCAATATTCTCTCTTATGGTTGACTCCTTTATTTTAAGTTCTAACATCAGTATCTGATTCCGGATGTTACTATGTCTTGTATCACTTAATTGCTTTGTCAGTTGTTTAGATAGCTTTGTTCTCTTTCTCATAAGTGTCCTTCTGTATCTGTGCTCTTTTGTCCGGTGCTTCTGTGCACTATCGTTTTTCTTTGGTGTGTGTTTGTATAATGCTGATGACAGCAGGTATTGTATTCTACTCCAGCATTCTTCTGGCTTTAGGTTTTCTAATTCATCTTCCCAGTTTATTTCTCCCAGACAGTTATTTATTGATGTCCAGTCTGACTTGTGCAGGTTTAGGTCAGAGTATGGCAAGTTCGTTTGGCATGGGTCTTGCTTACATTTGTGGAGGGACAAGTTTGTGAATATGTGCATGACATTGTGGTCGGAGTGTATAGTTGGTGTTATAACAATGTGGTCAATTGTAGTTGCATTATTTGTCAGCACTAAATCTAGGATATTATTTTATTTTTTTTTTCTAGTTGGGCAGTGGACATGTTGTACTAGGAGCAGTTTTTCCATAAACTCATTCAGGTGTTTTGATTTGGACCTTTTTGTCCCTGATTTCATTCGTACTGTTATAGTTTTTGACCTAATACAAAATTACAATAACAAACATCACGTTTGAACTGCTCATTCCTCCATAAAATGACTAACATTTCTGAAATCAGCGTAAAAATCTACATTAAATATATTATTTTCAACAAAATCGGAAACAGTACATGAAACGGAAAGATCCAAATAACTTACCGGTTGGAGTTTATGTTTATTAAAATAACTAAATTATTTAAGGATTTCAAGCCTTTAGGGCAAGGGCGAACGTTAATACATAAACAGCACCGAGAGATATTCTGGTGATTTGCGATTAACACTAAAAAACCCCAAAAACCTGTGATCCTGACTGAACAAAATCTAGAATTTAACGCCTCGTATGTAGGATCTTATGGCACCCTTGTAGAGGGTTTTCCCCAACTTCTCCCCCCAAGGGCAGCGCTTGTCCCCGATTCCCAACCGAAACACCCACAAAAAATATAAAACCGTTACATTCTCTGAGAAGTTACATTCAACAGACATCTTAAATTTATCTTTCCAAAACGACTATATAAAAAACGCTAGATTAACAATGTTCGTTACAAACATTTCTCTCGGTGCCATTTATTAAATTTATTATAAATCATTACAATGCCCATCCCTCTACTGTACGTCGTATATTGAGAAAGAATGGCCTGTACAGAAGAAGTGCACGAAGAAAACCTCTGCTACGAAAAGCGCACAAAGAAGCTCGTTTATAGTACGACAAGGCTCATTAAAATGCTGGATTTGCATTCTAGAGGAAAGTTCTCTGGACAGACGAAACTAAAATTGAATTATTCGGGAACAGCGAGCAACAGTATGTTTGGCGAAAATCAAATACTGCATTCGAGGGAAAAAATATCCTTCCTATGGTTAAACATGGTGGTGGTAGTTTTCCTTCTTCGGGGATACTCTAGTCGTCTAGTGCTTCTGGTCCAGGAAATCTTGTCATCTATGTAATTTTGAATTCGAAGAAATATCAGAAAATTTTTGAAGAAAATGTTTTACCTTTTCAGTTCGGGAGTTGATAATGGGTCGCAATTGGGTACTGCAACAAGATAATGACCCAAAATATATATGTAAGAACACCATAAAAACAGCTTCAACAGAAGAATTTCAAGCTTCTGGAGTGACCTAGTCAAAGCCCAGATCTCAATTTAATCGAGAATTTATGGTTTGGTTTGAAAAAAGTCCGCAAGAAAAACCCTTCGAATCTGAATGATTTGGAAAAAATTTCTTTCGAAAAATGGGGTAAAATTTCTACTGAGAGATGTCGAAACCTTGCAGAAAAATACCCCAAAACGAATTTTTGAAGTCATTCAAGCAAAAGGTGGACACAAACTACTAGGGGCACTCAATATATTTTTCCCCACCCTTTTTTTCTTAGCTAAATAATAGGCCATGGGGCTGAAATGTCTTTTGGGCCCCTAAGTTTGAACTTTCTACGCTTCATATAACCGGATTTTTCCAGTTTGAACCTCCCCTCCTTGTATAAAACCGATTTAAACACCCTTGTATAAAACCGATGGTTAACGCAGTTTCGAAAATGGCGTCTGACAGTCATGTGCGTCATGAAGAGAGAGCTGTTATTGAGTTCTTAACCGTACAGAAAGAAACAGTTGGAAATATTCTAGAGTGAAAGATCAAATATCGAATCAAATATCTTAAATAGGATTTCTCTACCCTTGAAATGCTATGATTGGGCTTTTGAATTAAGTAGTGGTTTAACAATAAAATCCCACCCACTTTTTGGAGAATATAAAACTGAGAACCATCTAAAATCGCTGTGCTACATGTTTTGTCTGAATTTGATAGATTTATGTTCCTTCTGTGCTGTTGAAATCTGACGAATTTCTGCGCGAGGCGTCTTTAAAAATCTAAGTACCTATACGTATGCAATAATAATTTTGAAACAGTAATATATACCTTCGTTCGACTAATTCATTTGGAAGGAAATTGGAGTTGAAATTGATTGCATAATCATGACGTTTGCTTTGCTATCGCTTATTATAATTAAGGGTCTACAAATTATCTTTATTTGTTATCAAATTATTTTATCTTCATTTAAGTTTCGTGTAAATGATTACAAAATTTTGAATGGATTTATTTGTGATTTTATTTGTAAACTGTGAAACATTACAAATTAAAAAAAGAAGGAAATTATTAAAATAAGAACGTTTTTTATTTTATTTTTTTCATCTTTTATAAGAGTATAAACGAATATTGCAAAGGTGGCATATTGAAAGACAAGTTTAAACAAATATGAATAATAAGAAACGGCTTAAAACGGCAGAAAACGACCGCCAGACTTGTTCTGGTGCGCAACTCAGGTCTACAACCAAAATAGTCCCAAGGGTACCTGGTCTCCATAGCGCGGCGACACAATCTCATAGCATCGTTTTTGACCTCATGTAAGTAGACTTCTTTCAGGGTACACTTTATACAGGTGTTTGTTCAGATTTTGTGGAAACGATAAATTGTAATTGCATTCTACGTACAACACTGTACACTTTTCACATATTCTAGAGTGAAAGATCAAATATTCAATTACATTAAAACAAAAAATTTAAGGGACAAATAAAACAAACAATTCATTCTATGGGATATAATTTAGAAATATTGTTCCACAAATTAAAAAACAATCAGGACCAGAGAATTCCTTTCGTTAATTGAATGCTCGGCGAGGTCAACTGTACGCTCTTGACGATTGGTTAGGTTAAGTTGTGATATTTTCGTTCGTTTTAACGAATTACACATTGCTCCTATACTGTATATTGTTTTATTTTATTTAATTTTGGTTAGAATTACAGTGTAAAGAATGCTAACCATCCAACAAGAAGCGATCTGAGCATGCGCAGACAGCGGATACAGCTCCTCTGGTGACCGACTCATGAACTACAAAGGTCGGATAGCAGAAAATAAACCGATCTGGGCTTATTCTGAAAAAGTCGGATAACTGGACAAGTCGGTTATGTTATCTGGAGGTCAAATAACAGGTTGTTTATAATATATATATATAATATATATATATATATATAGAGAGAGAGAGAGAGAGAGAGAGTTACCAATTATGGTTACCAGTTTGATGCGTAAATCGGTACTATAATGAAGGATGATAATTACGGTTAATTGAATGTTAATGATAAATGTTTGGGCCGAGGTCACCAGATCTTTGCAGAACAAATTATGTCATTAATTAAGTTATTAATTGGGTTGAATGATAGAATGAGTTTTCTTCCTTTATTACACAAAATAAATGAATTATGAATGAGACAGAATATGCTGACTGTTTACAGTTGAAATAATGTGTACACTTGAAATATTATAATAATAGCTTGACATTTAATAACGCACGAGGTAATGATTAGTCCTTATATAAAGTTAGGTGAATGATACCAGGCCCAAGTGGGGCCTGCACACGTTGTTACATGGTGAGATCTCGCTTGTCACTGAGTTTTCAGAGGGAGAGAAGAAGCCGCGTTTAGAAGTCCTTGTAACAAAGTTGATGTGTGCTGCCTTGTATATTCCCGCTCTGTGACGTCATCTTAGTCGTGCTTGTATGACGTCATCTTGGTCGTGTTTGTGTTGATGGAATATTGCTATGGTGTTTGCAAACGTCTTTGCCACTTCAGTAGTCACTATATATATATATATATACCAGGTGAACCAAAAGTAGGTGGACAGTAGGTTGAATAGGCTTTGTGTTATATTATATTATAACTATGGTGTTCATTATAACTATGGTGTTTGTGTTATATTATATTAAATTAGTGAGAACATGCATTTAACATTAGAGCAGCAACTAAACCAGCCTGGTGTCACTGTTTGGGGTGGTATTTCAAGTTCTGGTGTTTTAGGACCAATTTTTGTTGATGGAACAGTCACAGGTGATAAGTATCTCGAAATTCTAATGAATGAAGTTGTTCCACACTTACAACAACAGCCTAATTCACATGACCTCTATTTCCAACAAGATGGGGCCCCTCCACATTATTCAAGAGCAGTCCGTGAGTATCTTGATGAAACATTTCCCGAGAAATGGATCGGCCGAAGAGGTCAAATTGAATGGCCTGCACGTTCACCTGACTTTACCCCAATGGATTTTTTCTTTTGGGGAGTACTCAAGGATAAAGTTTATAGTCGAAAACCACGAAGTGTTGGTGATTTGAAAAATTACATCAGAGATGCATTTCAAGAAATTAATGCCCAAAGAAACTTGTGCAAAAATGTTTGTCGAAGTGTGAAAGGTAGACTTCAAAGCTGTTTAAATTGTGATGGACAGCAATTTGAGCACCTGCGTTGATAAAATTTTCATTGCTTTTGTATTGTATTGGTATAAGTTAATTTTTTTTTATTATTTTGTATTAAAGTATACAAAAAAATTAAATATAATTGTATATGTATTCTCAAAATAAACGTTATCATTTACTGTCCACCTATATATATATATATATATATATATATATATATACTGTATATAAAATGCAAACCCACAAGTAAAAAGAAAAATTATTCCAAGGTCTTTCGTGTATTCAGAAGTACACCTCGTCAGGGAAATATATTTCGCAATTAAACACGTAAAATTAATAAATGATACCCACCCACAATAAAAAATGAAAATAAAACACTTTTGTGTAATTCTCTGACAAAGTGTTGTTAATTACACGAAAGACCTTGGAATTGCCTTTTATATATATATATATATATATATATATATATATATATATATATATATATATGATGAATTTTACTATTAAACACGAAATGAATAAATGATGGAAATCCACAAGGAAAAAGAAAAATGATTCCAAGGCAGTGCCGGCGTTAGGGGTGTGCGAACCGTGCGGTCGCACAGGGCCCGCAACTTAGGGGGGCCCGAAAATTTCACAGAAATTTACCATCGACGTCAGAGTGCCAAAATTGGTGTAAATTAATGTAATTTATTTGTGTAATATTGTGTAATATATATTTGTGTATTAGCTTGATTTTTCTTTTCTTCTCAGTCATTTAAAACAGTAGATAGATTTTAATGAAAAGATTTTTGTTACTTATATATACCTGCAATTGGTTTATGTTTATTTTTATTAAATCTAGTTAATTCTTTTATGTTTTAGTATTCTTATATTACAATTGCCAAATATTCATTTGTAGTTGATTAAGTTATTTTCTTTTTGTATATTTACAAACTTTATTTTGTGTATTTACTTTTGTTGAATATCCTAATTAAATTGAATTATCCTATTCCTAATTAAATATCCTAAGGCCGCCGCTGGTTGAAACCTCTTATGATAGTTTAAATATTTGATAATAATAAAGTAATAAGTAGTAATAATAGTAAAGGCTGTTGGTCTGTTGGTATTCTGTTACAGGTGCACTTGTATAGTTAAATTTTACTTGTTGTACTTGTTAACAATCTACTAAAATAAAATGATTAGCAATGAAAAACAATTTGACTTGTGTCATGGGGGGCCCGTACAGTATACTCTGCACAGGGCCCAAAATATCCTAAGGCCGGCGCTGTCCAAGGCCTTTCGTGTATTCAGAAGTACACCTCGTCAGGTGTACTTATGAATACACGAATCATATATATATATATATATATATATATATATATATATATATATATATATATATATATATATACTGTAGAGAGAGAGAGAGAGAGAGAGAATCGTTGTGTGCAGTCATTCCTTTGTTTCATCCGCTGCTTTATTTCAGTCGTACACAAGGCCCCTTTCCTCGGCGGTCAGATATGAACAATCTTAATTAGAGTGACCTTGAATGAATGGGGTTACAATAGATCGACTCCATTTCTATTCAAAACGGAATTAATATTCTGCTTGATGTCGTCATAGAACATATTATTATTGAGACGATGAGACACTTGAAAATTAGTCGAGTTATGTTTGATCCTTTTATTTTCTATTTCGTTGAAGTATGTCGTAGACAATGTCGTAACACCGATTCCCGTCAATCAGCGAAGTTAAGCGATATTTGCTCGGATAGTAGTTGGATGGGAGACCATCCTCTGCGTCCGGATTATATAGCGGCGCTATACAGTTCGGATCATAAGTAAAACTGTAGGTCCCCTCCGTCATATGACCTCCTTAACTGCTGCGAAGGAGGTTAAATTTACGACTCCACCAAGCAACTCATTTTTTAGTTTAGAAGTTACGGGTACATTGGGGTATGATGATACTGGATATGTATGATACATATTGTGGTATGATGCTGATCGACTCTAACTAAGCCAAATACAGCTTGAGAATAAAGTAATTGATTATAACGTTAATAATAATTATTAAATAATTTAACGGTATTTTGACACATTATAAATTATTCCCCGTCAACTCTGGAACAATCTTCCTCAATCCATCTTTCCCCCTGTCTTTTAAACACAGTGTGTCTAGGCATCTCCAAAACCCTGCACTTTAATTTTGGCTCTCTTCTTCTTCTTTGGGTGGAGCTCTTTCGCAGGCATCGACCTTGGCCCCTCCTTCCTGCATAAAAAATATATAAAAAATAATAATGTTGTCTGGTTCATAACGACAAAGGTCACGTGACCGTGGGGACTTGCAGTTTTACGTGGGATTCGAAACATCTAAAGGCTGGTACATCATCTGAATGCAAAGGACGTTCACACATACAGCTACTGAACAGACCCAAAGTCGATAACCTCACTGATCTAACAGGAAGAGGCGTTGCAAGGAGGCCATGACATAGCTCTTACACACACACACACACACACACACACATATACTATATATCGGATGGCCCAAAAAAAACGCCTTGAGACTTGAACATCAATAACTTTAAAAATATGCAGTTCACACTTCCAAAATAACTTTTACCTCAATCTATTGATAAGGCATCATAAAAATTTCAGACCTCTACATAAAATACTTTTTCCACAGCTGAGGGAACAATGAGATATGGTGAATAAAACGAATATAATAAACTGAACAAATTTTATTAATCACATCTTAACAAATATGATCAATATGTCCGCCGTCCTGCTTACAAACTAATCTTAACCTTTTCTTCCACGACATGATACATTTTCTGATTTCTGCTAATGTTATTTTGTCCCAACATTCGAGTAATTTTTTCTTTAATTGCATTTCTGTAAACTTTTCTGTTTGGCTTTCATAAATCTTCTCTGCTAGAGTGTTCCATATGCAATAATCCATGGGATTGCAATCAGGTGATTGCGGGAACCAGTCGTTTTTCCAATGAAGTTGACTACATTCTGTTGTAGATAATCCTGTGTGAACTTGCTAGTATGAGCTGTAGCACCATCTTGTTTGAGTATGAAATCGTTTCCATAATACAGACGGCGACAATCAGGCAAAAGACTCTCCTCTAAGAGATTTACATAGGTTTCTGAATTAATTTTTTTTATTTTCTGAAATGAAATGAATTTTCGTCTTTCCATTCCACGATACACCTGCTAATATCATGATTTTTTTTGGAAAACGACTTGTATGATGGTAAAGTCTCGATGGAGAAATGTCTTTCTTGCGCCGACCATAAACAACATCGTTCCGGGAGTTTCGAGCAATCTCGATGGTGAAATCTTTTTCATCTGTAAAAACTTTTTTTTTTAATATCATTGGACGAAAATCTATCAAGAAATTTTCTACAACGAATTTTTCTTTCAGCTCTTACATTGCTGTCACGGCTTGAAACACGGATCCTTTTAAATGCTTTAAGTCCTACCGTTCTCTGCATTTTTTGTATGGAACTTCGACTGATACCTAAATGATATGTAAATTTCTTGCAATTTTTCTCTGAGAACAGTGTGACCCAGGTCGATCCTCTTGAGACAGGCTCATCATTTCGATCATTGCTATATTGTCTTGAGTGTAAACTGTTTTAGGCCGACTACTTCCATGCTTCCGTGCCGTCGAACCGGTTGCTTTAAGATTTTTAATTATTCTATTCACAGACGTAACATTACAAGTTATTCCTGGAAATTCCCTCAAAATTCTAGCCTCAATCCATCTTTTTTCCAAGAAACACTTTTCAATCACCGCTTTTTCGCTGTTAGTTAGAACCATAATTTGAAGGGTAAGTTTAAAAAACAGTATTTAAGATGGGCGTAGCCTATATCATCTGACGTTTTTCAGAGAGTAACAGATTATCCATAGGCTAAGGAAACTACTACAAGTCTTAGAATAGTTGCCAGGTACAGCTATACACATTTAGGATTTATGGATATTCGTTTTTTTCACCATACCTCATTGTTCCCTCAGCTGTGGAAAAAGTATTTTATGTAGAGGTCTGAAACTTTTATGATTATGATGGCTTATCAATAGATTGGGATAAAAGTTATGTAAATTTTGGAAGTGTGAACTGCATATTTTTGAAGTTATTGATGTTCAAATCTCAAGGCGTTTTTTTGGGCCACCTGATATATCAGGGATGGGGCCAAATACGTATTTGTATTTACAAATACAGTAAAACCTGTATTTGTTCGAGTAGACGTTTCAGTGTTGCAGGCAAAGTTTTTCGTCCAGACAGGTGTAATTTAAGTGATTCACGATTTGAAGATTTAATGTTTATTAAATGTAACCAGTAACAACAAGTAATCAATAGTTTTTTTAAATACATTGTTTTGTATATTTTTTGACAGTATTATATCATATGGCAAGGGAAGTAATGGTGCGTATTTGTATTTGATATTCTCTGGAGGAGTGTATTTGTATTTGTATTTACATTTGCTTATGTGTATTTGACCCCATCCCTGATATATATATATATATATATATACACAGTATACGTCGGGAATGAAATGTTATTCTTCTTCAATTCCTTGTAGCGGCAATGAAATTTATACTGATGACGTCCATGGTTCTTCTTTTCCACTTTACTTAATCTGACTGCGAGTTACGGGAAAAAACAATTTATACCTTCGCTCAATGGCGTCCACTCCCTCCATCCGTTGTGGGAGTGGAATGCCTCTCTAGTGGAAGCATACAAATGAAGAATTACCATTGTCAGTCTTTATTTCACAAGGATAGATCACTTTTAAGATATTAGATTTCTTTTAATGCACAGTAATTAGAAAAAATCAAATCCTTACACTACACTTGTTTAGAGAGTTCTTAACGAAGAGAAAGACCTGAGCCGAACCGGCTGCCCAAAGGGCGAGGCACGCACACGCCAGAGGAGTTAGGCGTCGACTCTCTGCCCGAAGGCCGAGGCCCCGACTGCTTCTCTCAAGGTGTTTTCCGCGAGTAGCTCCCGTGGTGCCACGTTTACAAAAGATTATTAAAATTGCAAAGTCCTACTCTAATAATGATATTAGCAAAAGAATTTATATAATTATGGTTCTACAGTCTACACTTAACTCTTTTATGTGATTTATAATAGTCGGAAAGAACATTTAGAATTTAGGAATCTGTAGTATAGCCATGTATAGATTGTTAGTAATAAAATAGAATAGTTATCTCTAAAATCCTCATATTATATATGTGTCCTGGAATACATAAATTAATAGTTATTTATTCTGGGCATTATGTGATATGGTTCTATTAAATTTAGATTATACTTGAATAGATAATAAATTATAAATAAGTTTGCGTAAATATAATTCTTAGATATAATATTACCAATATAGATTTAAGTTGCAAAATGATTCGATTGAAAAATAAAATAAATTTATATTTAGTTACCCATACAGCGTGGGTTGCTAAATGCAATACAAGCTGTTGTTGTTGCCGAGTTATTTATGAGACGTTTTGCGCTCATACATTAGTTACCCTAAACCAGTGGTTCCCAAAGTGTGTTCCGCGGAACGCCAGGGTTCCGCGAAAAAATTCATGGGTTCCGCGAGCTAAAGTTTAAAATAAAAAATATTTTATTTAAAAAAAATATAAATTACTCATTTTCAAAAAAATAAGTCTAGCGAAGAAAATATGAAATTTTGCACGAAGGAAAATAAAGCATAAGTATGGTTTCAGCGAAATATTTAGAAACGGCAATAGGCTTGAACGAAACATTTCGAACGTAACAGCAGCGCCCTCTGTAAGAGTTGCCAATTTTTTTTGGCCATACTTATCATGTTTTGCGTATTTGATTTACTTTTTAAAAGAAAATTTCCATAAATAGCAACTAAATTATCATTAATGGAAAACATTTATTAATATTAGTACATAATCTGCATGTAAAATGATGTAAACTGCGTTTGGAGACGTAGCCAACATGTTTTGAACTTGTCATAATCTATTTCTATAGTAGTCGAGGTACTCGACTCGAGCGTGCGTATCAGTTTGTTTTGTAAGCTTTGGAAGTGAAGTGATCTGAGGTGGTTATACAAAGACTTTATTAACTGCAGCAGAATGCGCAGTAAAAATATCAGTATTTTCCTAATGTTTACATGGGATATTGTGCATCTGTTTACAAGACGCTAACAGGCCTAAGTGAAGCCTAACGAATAATTAAAGTGCAGAAGATTGTGCAGCAACGTTGCTTGCCTCTACCTACTAGGCCTACTTGATAAACACTTCGTTAGTGCAATCTTTGAAATCGTTGTCCTCTGTGAATTAATTTGGTTAGAACTTTTATTATTCATTTTTCGTAATTGTAATATTTCAAAATTCGTGAAAATTAACCCTTCAATGGATCGATGGTTAAAATATGGGTTTCGTAAAAAAACTGAAATTACTAGTAATGCAGAAACTAGTGAAACAAAAGCATCTATAGAAGACAGAAATTGCAGAAGCTGCACAACCTCCAACTTCTAGTGTGATTAATCCACAAAAAAAGAAATCTGCTTCCTCCGATTCTGTGCAGACATCTATGAAAAAACGTAAATATGATCCTAATTATTTGTTATATGGTTTTACTAGTATTGATGACGAAGAAGCCCCAGATGCCCTTTGCTTACTTTGTAACAAAATATTAGCAAACAGTTCTTTAGCACCAGCAAAGTTACAGAGACATATGGAAACAAACCATCAGACTTTTAAAAATAAAGATATTCTTTTTTTGAAAGAAAACTTGAAAGTCTGAATAGCTCTAGAAGTGTCTTATTAAAAAAATGTAAAACAGACAATGAAAATGCAACAGAAGCGTCATATAAAGCATGTTACCGCATTGCTCTTGCTGGTGAGGCACATCTATTGGTGAATCACTTATAAAACCTTTATTAAAAGATATTAATATCTTGCGTGTTTAATGAAGATTCTGTTCAGAAAGTTGAGGCTGTATCTCTTTCCAACAATACGGTGTCAAGACGTATTAATGATATTGCTAATGACATTCAAAATGAACTATTTCACGATTGCGTGTATGTGATGCTTATGTATTACAAATAGATGAGTCCACAGACGTTGCTGGACTAGCAATTTTACTTGTGTTTGCTAGATATGACTTTAATAAGAAAATTGAAGAAGATTTGCTTTTTTGCAAAAGTTTAGAATTGCATACCACAGGAAATGATATATTTAATTGCATTGATAATTTTATGAAAACGCATGATATAGGCTTTGAAAAATGTATTTCAGTATGCAGCGATGGAGCAAAGGCAATGACAGGAAAATTAGCTGGCGCTGTAACACGAATCAAGAATGTTGCAAAAAACTGCAACAGTAATCACTGCATTCTTCACAGATATGCATTAGTGACAAAAAGGATTTCAGCTTCATTAAAGATAGTTTTGGACGAAGCAGTGCAGATTATCAATTTTATTAAATCTCGGCCATTGCAATCACGAATTTTTAAGGCCTTGTGTGAAGATCTGGGTAGTCTTCATAACACTCTACTTTTACATACAGAAATTCGGTGGCTCTCACGAGGAAATGTTCTTGTGAGAATGTTTGAATTGAGGAGAGAATTGTTGTCTTTTTTATTGATCATAAATTTAGATTATCTGACAGATTAACAAATATGGCATGGCTAGCAAGGATTGCATATTTAGCAGATATTTTTTCAAAATTGAATGAAACATGTCTATCTCTGCAAGGGAAAGAAGTAAACATTTTTCAAGCGCAAGATAAAATGGTATCTTTATCACGTAAATTGCAGTACTGGATCTCAGATGTGGAACAAAATACTCTTGACTGTTTCCGCTTCTTAGTGACTTTCTCCAAGAATCCGAAGTGGAATTAGATGTTGAAATCCTCAATGATATTAAAAATCATCTCAACAGCTTATCAGAATCTCTAATGAGTATTTTCCAAATTTGAAGAACAAAGACCATTACTGGGTACAGAATCCATTCAAAGTTAAAGAAAAGCCAACAGGATTTCTAGCAGTGGATTATGAAAATTTAATAGAAATTACTTCGATACTCAGTTAAAGGCCAAGTTTGAAGAAGTTCCGGTAGCTATTTTCTGGGGAAATTTAAGTGACGAATATCCGGAATTATCAAAACGAGCCATACGAGTGCTATTGCCATTTGCAACAACATATTTGTGTGAATCAGGATTTTCAAGATATGCGAGCACGAAAAACAGAATATCGCAGCAGACTGGATGCTGCACCAGATATGAGAATTCAATTATCCAACATTAAACCAAATTTCCAGAGGATACTGGAGTCTAAGAAGCAGAAGCATTCTTCCCATTAGGTATTCATTTCATTTTTGTTAAACTAATTATGTACAAATTTACAAAAATTAAGGTGTTTTTTATTCGAATTTTTTAATTTATTTTTTAATATAAATAAGTTCTCTTTTTATCCCACAATTTGTGGTTTTTAATATTCTTGAATATAGGTAGGGGTTCACGCTTTTTTAAATAATGTCAAAGGGTTCCGCGGCAAAAAAAGTTTGGGAACCACTGCCCTAAACAATTTATTAAAATAATATTAATCATTGTATATTATGATTAATATAATTAGTCTTTAAGTAAATATTAACTGTTTAATTTATATTTTATATAATATGTCATTATCATTATTTATAATAATTATTTCCTTAACATAATCTAATTAATTTTGAATTTATGGGTACAGAATAAAGCGTAAATCTGGTTCTCTTTTTATTTCCTCACATTATGAATTTCTGTTTAAGATTATATTATAGATGTGGTAACTGCAGGGCATTGTTAGGTTTTTCGAAAGAATGCCAGAGAATCTACTGGGAAGTGAAGCAATTTATACAAATATTAAGAATTTAACGGATTCATATTTTAATTTATACGAGCAGAATAATATCTTTTAAAGAATTAATATTTTAATTTATACAAACAGAATAATATTTTAAATTTTAACAAAAATTTATTTCCTGTGTAAAAACTTTCCCATATATATATATATATATATATATATATATATATATATATATATATATATATATATACAGTGGACCCCTGCTTACCGATTGGTTCGTGTTACGATCAAGCCTCATTGAGAATATATTGTCCGTGTAACGATTAATTTCCGTGTAACGATTTTTGAACGATCGCGCCAAATTCACGATGGAAGGAGTCTCCTTCCAAACAATAATTTTCTCCTCCAACCCCACGACGACCACCATCGATTTTCATCCATGTTACACTCCACCAACCTAAGGTAAATAATGTTTTTACTTATTTCTTTATTTAATTATGTTTATTTATTTACAGCAAAATAAGTTATAATACATTTTTGGTGTTAAAATATCATGTATTGTTAAAATATCTTTTTAAACATGGAAAATTAGCGTTTTTAAGTCTTGCAAGAGTGTATTTTCTAAATATTTGCTCCAATTAGGCCATTTGCATGTTATAATGGGTTCGTGTAACGATTTTTTCGTGTACCGATGGTTTATTTTGCACCAATTACGATCGTTAAACGGGGGTCCACTGTGTGTGTGTATATATATATATATAATATAAAAGGATAGGAAAAATATATGTACTGTATACACCAGAACAAGGGGGGGCACACGGGAAGACCAGGAACAGGTAAAAATGCTACTAGCTCTAGACGATGAATTTATGTTAACACAAGAAATAACAGAAAACACAAGAAAAAACAACTGCCTAGATTTGGTATTCACAAACAACAGCAACCTAATTGATAATGTACAAATATCCCCAACTATAATATCGGATCACAGCATTATTGAAATAACAACCAATATAAAAGCAACAGGAAAGGAAAGAACACGAACAACAGAAAGAAGCACATTCGATATTTTTTATTTTCACTCCAAAGCTATAAACTGGGAAAGTGTTGCATCCAGCATGGAAGTAATAGATTGGAAAACTATCTTCAAGACCAAGACAACGAAAAGGATGCTAATGACCTTAGAGGGGAAGACGCTAGAAATTGTGGGAAGACATGTCCCAAAAATAAAACGAAGAAGAAAAAGAAGCAGGTTCGAGAGACAAAAGAGGTCATTGTTCCGAAAGAGAAAAAGAGTGACTGCAAAATTAAGTAACTGTAAAGATAACAACATCAGAAAAATATTAAATGATAAACTGCAGAGTATCGATTGCGTCATACAGGAACTAATTGAGAAGCATACAGAGAAAGAAGACGACGCCATAGAAGCGATAAAGGTTAACTCAACGTACTTCGATAATTTTGCAAAAAGGAAGTCGAAAAATCACACGACTATCGAACCTTTGAAAAACGAAGCCAGTGCTTTATCTGATGATTTAATAAAAGTATCTGAAATATTAAGAGCTCCGTACGAATCCTCTTTCAGTATTCCAAAAAGTGACAAACTGATATGCGATAGAAACGCGTTCTTTGAAGAACAACTACAAGGGGAAAGTATAACGGATTTCGACTTTACGACAGATGACTACACAAACTAAAGGGAAACTAAAAACACTCAGCGGCAGGACCGGACAAATGGAATGTCACACTGATCACAAACTGCAAGAATACAATCGCTGAGCCCCTATATTGTATCGTGACCCGACAATTCAGCGCAAGACAATTCAGCGCAAAGACAATTCAGCGCAAGACAATTCAGCGCGAAAGAAGAAAGAACAAATCCAGAGGGAAGAGAGGCTTGCAACTGTTAGGTTAGGTTAGGTTTCTAGTTTTTGAAATAAAATCTTAATTTTAACAATTCTAACAAATTTTGTTTTTTTAAATAAAATTTTAATAATTATACTCCTTTGAATTTTATCTCCGATTTGTCACTCCTTCGTTAATGTCACTCCTTCGTTACGGTATTTATGTCACTCCTTTGTTATGTCACTCTTTGAAATGTCACTCCTTCGATACAGACCCAATTTAGCATATATATAAATATACAAATTTTTCTCTTTTTTATTTATTGCGATTTATTTTTATTATTTTTAACTAAACTTTTAACTGTACTGACTTGCGCTGAATTGTCTTTGCGCTGAATTGTCGGCGCTGAATTGTCCTGCGCTGAATTGTCGGTGCTCCATATTGTATATGGAGACGATCACTAGACACGGGAGAAATACCATCCTGAAGAGCGCGAACATAGTCCCAATATATAAAGGAGGAGATCGATCCGAGGCCAAAAACTATAGGCCAGTGTCGCTTACATCTCATCTCACTAAAATATTTGAAAGAATAGTTGGACAGAAAATGTATGACTTTTTGGAAACTCAGAAAAAATGAAATGATAACCAACATGGATTTGGGTCAGGCAAATCATGCCTATCACAACTAATGGAACACTACAACAACATTATTGATGCACTGAAAGTAATGAAACTATGATGTAATATACACAGACTTTGCTAAAGCGTTCGACAAGTGTGACCATGGAATCAATACATAAACTGAAATATATGGGAATAACAGGAAAAGTAGGGAAATGGATATATAATTTGCTTAGTGAGCGGCGGCAAGTCGTTACAGTACAAGGAATATCTTCATCAGGATCAGAGGTCGTCAGTTCAGTACCACAAGGAACAGTATTAACTCCACTACTCTTCATAATCATGCTAACTGACAAAGATGTGGACGTTACCAGAGACAGCACAGTAACATCCTTTGCGGATGACAAAAATCAGTAGAAAAATAAGAAACCCAGAGGATATAGGATCTCTAGAAACAGACATGAACAGAATCTACAAGTGAACGGAAGGCAACAATATGAAGTCTAACACAGAAATTTCAACTGTTACGGTATGGAAAAAGGGAGGACCTAAAATCCATGGAATATTATACCCCAAATGGACAAGAAATTCCGAGAAATTCTAAAGCAAAAGATTTAGTTGTAATGACAGATGATGCGAAATTTGAAACACAAAATAAGATAGCAGTAAACAGAGCAAAGAGAATAACTGGGTAGATAGGAATGTAATGATTCCTCTACTGAAAACACTGATCATACTCAAATTGGAATACTGCTCTGTCCTAACATGCCCATAAAAAAAAATATATTAGACAGCTAGAAGGGATTCATAGAAGCTTCACAGCCAAGATCAATGGGTGCAAAGAACTAAATTACTGGGAAAGGTTACGTGAATTAAACCTATATTCGCTGGAAAAGGGAAGAGAGATACACCATTATTTAAATAATGGAAAATAATGGAGAAACTAGCCCCTAATCTTACTCTGAGACCTATAACTCCCCAAACAAGTGGAAAGTAGAAAAGGAAGACTGTCGTGTTCCCAAACTAAAGGCTAGACAGGGAACATCCTTAACCCTGAAAGAAAATCGTTTTGTTGTGAGAGGACCAAAACTGTTTAATCAGCTGCCCAAAGACTTAAGGAACACGAGTGGTGTTGCGGTGAACATCTTCAAAAGAAGATTAGACGCCAGAGTAGTGTGGGCGCAAAAAGGTAGAGTGCAATTGCATAATGTTGCAAGAGTGCCACCCCCACCCCCTTTTGTTGCAAGGCACCCCCACCCCCTTGTTGCAAGGCACCCCCTAAAGGGGCAGAGGAAGAGAGAAAGGAAGAGGAGAGGTCCCAGAGGAGGGGGTTCTTCGCCTGACAGCTGTCAGACACATATGAGGTCTTCAGCCACCCCGCCGCTCTCTTATAGTGCCCCTAATCATCCAGTTGGCTGAGTTGCCAGTTTGCGCCATGTATTTAATTATTCATATATTATTCAGCCAGTTGGCTGAGTTGCTAGATAGCGTTAAATATTTATTTAAACCATATATTAATGCTGGTTTAGAAGGCTGAGCTGCCAGATTCGTTATTTATTTAAAGCGTATATTAATGGTGGATTAGAAGGCTGAGTTGCCAGATTGCGCTAAATATTTATTTAAACCATATATTAATGTTGGCTTAGAAGGCTGAGTTGCCAAATAGCATTAGTTAATTAAATATTCCGTATATTAATCAGCCAGTTGGCTGAGTTGCCAGATTCGTTATTTTTTAAATTATTCCATATATTAATCAGTCAGATGGCTTAGAAAGCTGAGTTGCCAGATAGCATTAATTAATTAAATATTCCGTATATTAATGTTGGCTTAGAAGGTTGAGTTGCCAGATTCGTTATTTATTTATTAAATTATTCCATATATTCCAGTTGGTTTAGAAGACCGATTTGACAAACAACAATTAATTAAATAACAAGTGATACAATCGTGTTCAAGGAATAAATAAAACACCAATACAACGTTCTGTTTATTTTAGCTGAATTAATGGATATACAATGGGCATATATATGGTCAAATAATAGAACGAAAAATATATAATCATACAAAGCATAGTATTAACAAAATATTAGTACAGGAAAATATATAGTTATATTAATTATATATAATCATACAAAACATAGTAATAACAAAATATTAGTACAGGAAAATATATAGTTATATTATCAAAAGTTATATTATCAAATATTAGTACAGCAAAAATATAGTTATATTATCAAATATTAGTACAGGAAAAAATATACAAAACGTATAATCATATTATTACAGGAAAAATATATATTGTCTTTACGTTCTACGTTGCAAAACGCTAAATTCGCATATGATAGCGTCTATATCCACATCGCCATTACTTTGTACGATGTGGTAAAACCGTCCAAGCTTCACTTCACCGTTTAACTGATGCGGCGGCATATCTCGACATAAATGGCTTTCATATCGTTCAATACTATTTTTGTACCCACTTTACACTCGGCGGGAAAGTTATCTTTAAGCACAGCTAGAGCACAATCAAAAGCACGCACAAAAATGTCATCGTTAACCACAACATTAAATACAAGTTTATAATCATTCCTTTCCAATCGGGAGCATTTTCTTAACGTCCCGAACTTTTCAATCGTGAACTCTTCTTCACTCGGCATAACGGGATTGGAAATATTCTACCAAATCGTAACGACACCTATCCACTATATAGAGGTACAGCTCTTCAGGGTGAACAGTGTAGGCGAGCTCAGTTCTGTACCTCTCAAGTGCTTTGTACCAAAGCTCAGGATATTTCGAAGAATCTAAACCTTTTAAATATGCATCCAGATCTAGACCGTTCTCCTCCTGTTCATTCTTACATTCAACAAGTCCGTCGAGCAGAGCGGTGTAAGCGTATTCAAGTACCGTGTCAAAATAAATCATGTCTGTAACGCGCGCATCTAATATAGGCTTCAGCTTACGGAATCCGACGATCTCAAACATTCTGTCGAGGATGAAACGGTTTCGTATAGGAACAAGAACGTCATTATCAGCTGTGTTCTTCCACATCAGTCGTATATCAATGCATGGTTGTTCGTTATTTACACTCAATGTACAAACAATGGTATATGAGGAGGCGTCACTAATCGTCTTTCTTTTTGTACCTACGTCAGCTGGTATTTTATAACGGTCCTCAAACTACAGTATATTTAAAAAACACCATTGTGCATACATTGTATTGAAATAAAATTGTATCTGGTCTCACTTGGTTGGATGCCATAAATCAATTACATTTGGATGCGATATAAAACACGCTCATCTCAAATATTATTATTTTTTCAGGAGAGGCATCAGATCCTTTTTGGTTTCAACTGAGGGAAGCAGAGAGCGACTTTTTATTCTTGACCTAATAAATCCGTCTCTTGATTCCTGCGATATTACTGATGCTGATGCATCTGTAACCAACTTCACGGCTCTTTCGACGTTCTGTGTGTGAATGGGGTATTGCTCAACTTTGAAACATTTTGTTTCTTACTCAAGCAATTCTTCATCACACAATTTAGAAGTGAGAGGTTGTTCACTGATATCAATCCTATCCCAGAAGATGTCTGTCCAATGTGATGCCTTGAAGTTCAATTCTGGTACTCTAAATTCTCTGATTTTCATTGTATTGGCTTCCTTACACTTTCTTGCCTGTATTATTCAATTGATTGCAACTTTGCGCAGCTTTTGCTCACTATCTGACAGCATTGATAGAAGAATATTTTCTGAGTGAGCAAAATAGGCATTCCGTGATATATAAGGTTGGGCAACTTTTTGTATATCTTGGGGTAACAGGTTGAACCTTTTTATCGCATCAAAAATATGTTTGAGTTCATCAGGCAGATACGGTTTAAATTTTATATTGAACCAGTTAGGACCATAGTTTGTTACTATGAACAGAACAAGGCTACATAAGTCTCTGGAGGGATTCTTTTGGGAGACATAGTAACGACATAGTTTGTTAGCTAGAGTTAACCATCTAGAGTTGTTAAGGGGACCAGGCTCGAGTTTCTCTAGGCTTCGTCAACATATCCTTCTCTTATGGCCCCAATTATTCTGAACATGTATTGTTGATCATTACTTAAGTTTTCTATGAGCTCATCTGTGAGAACTGAGATGCTATCGGCCCCATCCGTAATTGGGGAGAACTTTACCACAGGCATCTCATGGCAAGTCTTAAGAGCATTACCAATAGATCCACTGAATGATCTTGGCCCAGTTGTTTTCCCATCGTATCGCTCAAACGGTTCTAGGTCATTTGACTCCCGGTCATTTGACTCCGGTCAATTGACTCCCAGTCATTTGGCTTCCGGTCATTTAACTCCCGGGCAATTTGACTCCCGGTCATTTCACTCCCATTTTAATATGTTGGATATTTTACTTTTAAAAAAAGATTTTACTTTGACTAAATAAAAAAATTATACATTTAAAAAAACTTAAATTTAATATAAAAAAATTAAAGTTAATTTAAAACAAAAAGTCGGTGCAGAATTATACACTATGATGGTGTTCCCCAACACGATTAATTATGCCGTAATCTGCATCCTGTGTCAGAGTGTGGATTCATGCTCTGCAAGGCTTTATTTCGTACTTCCAATTAGTCTTTGATCCATCAGCATTTCTTCTATGTGCTTCATAAATGTAATTCAAATCGTCTACAAGTTTCTTCCTTCCTTGGCTGCTGTTAATGACGTGCGGCATCGTAGAATGGTATGCGATGAAAACTTTTTGACCTTGGCTTCTGTTGTTAACTATTTAATATTAAGCTTCAGCGCTTAATCCTCACCACTGCCCTGGTGACGCCCTCTTCTGGACTTTTAACTCCTTAAAAAATCAAAATTACATCCGTTAAAACTTTCATTAAAAAATAAAGGTAAATTAAATATTCATTTTTTTACAATATATATTTTACATAAAAATATTGTTAATTTTATTACGTTATTCAACATTACCAAAAAACGTGATTTTTTATATTTTTATTTTTTAAAGATGGAGTGTAATGACCGGGAGTCAAATTGCCCGGGAGTTAAATGACCGGAAGTCAAATGACCGGGAGTCAATTGACCGGGAGTTAATTGACCGGTCACCCGCTCAAACAGATGCCTTAAAGGAAGTTCATTTGTATGTAACATACAAATGCTCCATTGCAATGGTCGGTTCAGCTTCTGCTCGATGAAATCGATTATTCGATTATGCCACCTTTAGACCCAGTGTTGACATTCGTACTGTCGCACCCTATCACCTGGAGATTCTGATCTAGTGTCACTTCATTCAAGTAAGCGAACAACGATTCAGATACATCACTTGCTTTTCCAGATTTAGGGCTCAAATGGTTAAGGTATTCTCCACCAGGCTCACTCAATAGTACATGATGTTCTTCAACAATTATATTCTGGTACCATTTACCATCTTTATTTGTCTTTACCAACGTCTTGTCTTTTCTCCCATCAAAATATAAAGCTTTAACATCACCATAACTTTGTGCAGCTTCAACTTGTAATGGTTTTCTCAATTTCTGTCTCTCTCTTACGTATCACCTTAATTGGATCAATAAAAAAGTCACTGTCTTTTTCGGTAATGATACCCAAATCCACCAAAGTAGCTGAAGCCATGGCCGATGCAGCCCTATCTAAAACACCAAATCTGTCGGATTACATGGCGAGATTGGGTAAAGGGGCTCTCATTTGAATGTTGGAGCATTCATATTCAGACTCAGTTGTTGAACTTTCTTCGGTGCTAGAGAGATTAGTATTAGTATCAGGTGAAAGCACATTATCAATGACTACCTTTTCGAATTCTTCATTCATGATTATTTTTCTTCGCTTACTTCTTTGTTGCTCCTTCAACTTTCTTGCATTTCTTTTTGTTATAGATCTTGAAAGAGCAACATCCACACCTCCAGTCACCCTATTTCGCATAGTCCTCTGATCCTCAAGGAATTCCAGTTCTTCTTTGGGTATTCTTGATTCTTTTGGACAAACACAAATAATGTTTTTCTTTACATCCGCTTTTTCGGCAGCCAAAATCTTGGTGCGAAACGAAGTTGCATTTACAGGCACAAATGTCAAAGAGTTCTACCAATGATTTTTTGAACAATTCAATAAGCTTCGCACTGCTTTTGGATCGATTGAGTTGCGTAATCTTGTCGGTAAAGCGTTTCAGCTTGGTAATTATGGATTTTTTATTCATTGAGGGTATTGATGAACGTTTTCACACTTCGACCAATGCTTCTGCTATCGTTTCGAGAATATCATTATTTGTCAATTTTGCAGATGAGCCTTCCTTCAGTAGAAGAAAATATCTCCCAACCTGCATATTAGAGGGTAAGACATTATGTAGCAATTCACTTGGAATTCCGAACAGAAAATGTTGCTTCACCGACTGTCTAGTTAGTAGAGATTTTGCCATATTTAGATCTGAGATTAAATTTCTACAGAAATATCACATTATGAAAATCTGAAAAAATACAAGACACGGAATTAGTTAAAACAAATTATATATAAGGTCTAAAACTAAAATGTAAACATATTTTACTCAATAGTCTTTGTAGCCACCCATGCTACAATATGCAGCATGCGGCTCCTACCCCCATCCAATATCAGCCATATGCAAGATGTCATTGTCCGCGAGTGAGACTGATGTGTAGATAAGCGTCTGTGTGTTCTTAAGTAGTTGGTGATTAGTAAGTGTCGCTTGTGTTTTGTGAATATATTTACTCGTTATCATAGTTATAAGCAAATAACGCACAATATAACGCGATATCTTCTCTCAAAAACTGATAGATATTATACTAGGGGTCTTTCAAAATATGACTTCCCCCATTTTGTTTTCGGCAAAAATGCGGCGGGTGGAGGGTCCTAAAAAGAAAATTTTATCTTTTTAGAACTTCTAGAGGGTCAATACACCAAATCACGAGTGAGACAAGACGGTTTAATATTTTCACTCCACCCTAGTGTATAAACAACATTGGTTGGTACATTCGTTGGTGACGGAGGGAATTGTTTCCGTGTTTAACTTCGATATTGAAGATCTATGAACGTGTGTGTGTGTATATATATATATATATATATATATAGTTGGTGGCTATTAGTACGTGTATAAACAACATTGGTTGGTGCATTCGTTGATGACGGAGGGAATTGTTTCCGAGTTTTAACTTCGATATTGAAGATCTATGAACGTGTGTGTGTGTATATATATAGATGGTGCGTGTGTGTGTGTGTGTGTGTGTGCGTGCGTGTGTGTGTGTGTGTGTGTGTGTGTGCTTTTAGGACAAATGGTTGTTCAAATGATATATATATATATATATATTGTGCCAACTGGCTGATAATGCCTGGAGGCACTGGCTTCTACGCCAACTGGCTGAAAGACACTTCTAAGCCCGGTGATGCAACCCTGAACTCCCATTATGCACCTAGATACCCAGGTGAGATGTTCCCTCTCTTCCTCTCTCTCTCTCCTATCTCTCTTAGGTTAGGTGGACTCCCCTCAGCTTGCTGGGGGATTCCCCCCTTTTTTCGGCATCCTGGGAGTGGGTTGGCACTGGGGGGAAGGGGTGGAGTGGCCCTGAGTGGTGGGGTTGGCATCGGGGGAAGGGGTGGGTGGCATTGGGGGAAGGGGTGGGGTGGCACTGGGGGGTTGGCACCTTGCAACATTTGATCAACATTGCATTGCAGTTGCACTCTAACCTTTTGCGGCCATACTACTGAAGCGTTTTAAAAAGAACTAACTTTTTAATTATTCCATATAGAACAAAATATCACTATTATGAAAATCTATTACTTTTAAAGTTCACACCCCACTTTTCGCTTCAACACATCAGCACATATCACACTCGCATAATACAGAGTTAGATTTTTTTTTTTTTATATATAGATAAACTCGCCTTAATCTTTCTGTGGCTTCAAATGAAGAAAAAGTAAATTGCGTTTTGTGGTTTGCCCAGCTGAAATCTGTTACAGCAATGAGACGCAAGTTCCGGGCATAATACAACAAAGATCCACCATCTGAACATACAGTAAGAGACTAGATGAAAAATTTAAAGAGACAGTTTCAGTGCATGGCAGACCGCGTTCCAGCGGACCAGCTATCAGTGAAAAGAGCATAATATCTGTTCGAGAAGTGTTCGAAGGAAGCCCGAAAAAGGTCGCTTACCCGTGTTTATAGAGAAATGAACATCTCCATCTCAACAGTCCGTAAGATTTTAACGGTGAAGTTACATCACCATCCCTACAAAATTTAAGTCGTACAAGATCTAATGAAGGAGGATTACAGTGCTCGGCTTGAATTCTGCGAAGAATTTCTCACAAGAATCAAAGATCCGAACTTTTTGAAACAGTTAACATTTTCTGATGAAAATGGGGTCGACCGCAGGTCGATCCTGAACTCTCGTTCGAACCCACACAAAGTAAGTAGTAAGTATATATATATATGATACACACAGACCGTGCATGGAACAAGAAACTCTTCTAGGAAAATTAAATCCACTATAGTCCGAATAAGTAATGGTAAATGACGAACACTATAGTTTTTTGACCCGTTGCCCGCGTCGGGCTAACATCACGAAAAAGAAAAAAACTATAGTGTTTGTCATTTACCATTAATTACTTATTCAGACTATAGTGGATTTAATTTTCCTAGAAGAGTTCCTTGTTCCATGCACAGTCTGTGTGTATCATGAAAAACCTCAGGGAACCATTCTGAGTTCATTCCCATATATATATATATTATAAAATGCATTCATATAATGATAATTTTAATTCATGAAGAAACGCATTGCATTTTTCTGAATACAACTAAAAAATAAAAAAAAATGTAAACTAAGCTCATTCCTCAGCGAAAATTTATGCTGACGTAAGAGAAATGATGACTTATCTGATGGAGTGAACAAAGAATATTCGACGAAGGCACAAATAATGACACCACATTCAGTATAAACAGAGGGACACGTCACGTTACATCCGAAAAACTATAGATATGATTTGGTATATGAGGGAAATACTCTCTCTCTCTCTCTCTCTCTCTCTCTCTCTCTCTCTCTATATATATATATATATATATATATATATATATATATACCTTATGAACCTTATGTTGTTTCGTGTGTTGGTCTCTCTTCACACGGAGGTCAAGCTGGTGGCCCCGCCTCTAGGTCTGGCCTGGTGGAGGAGCGAGTTACTTTCTTGCGCTCTCCACCGTACATAGCCAGGCACGCCCGGCTCATCTGGTACTGTCCTGAGCCAGGCATCCAGTCTTTTCTTGAAGACTTCAACTTTGACCCCCGTTACGTTTCTGAGGTCCTTAGGAAGCTGGTTGAAAAGTCTTGGCCCCCTGACAACCAAGCTATTTTACTTCAGGGTTGAGGAGGTCCCTTGTCGTGCTTTTAATTTGGGAACACTACACATTCTGCCTTTCCTATTTTCCAGTGTTGTTTGAATGGTAATTGGGTTTAGTTTTAGGTTTGGTACCAGTTTTTCGATCATTTTCCATATGTAGATTATGATGTACCTCTCTCTTCTTCTTTCCAGTGAGTACAGATTTAGTTTACGTAGTCTTTCCCAGTAGTTGAGTTCTTTGCAGCCATCAATCTTGGCTGTGAAATGCCTTTGCGTTTCTTCTAGTTTATTAGTCTTCTTTTTATATGGGGACGTCAAAACTGAGCAGTATTCAAGTTTTGGTATAATCAGTGTTTTTAGCAGGGGAATCATTACTGTCCTGTCCCTTCTCTTGAAAGTTCTTAGAACCTGTCCGGCGACTCTTTTTGCTTTATTTATCGCTATCTGATTTTGTGTTTCGAATTTCGCATCATCTGTCATTATTATCCCGAGATCAATCGCTTTCATGCTTCTCTGAATTTCCTGTCTATCTGGAGCATAATATGCAGTCTGTTTAAGTTCTTCTTTTCTACCATATCTCAAGAGCTGAAATTTCTCGGCGTTGAATGACATGTTGTTGTCTTCTGACCATTTGTATATTTTGTTCGTGTCCCTCTGCAAGGCCTCCACGTCATGTACATCGCTGATTTTTCTGCTGATCTTTGTATCGTCTGCAAAGGATGTTACTATACTATTGCTGTTTACTCCGCTGTCTATGTCTGTTAGCATGATAATGAACAGGAGTGGGGCCAGTACTGTCCCTTGTGGTACTGAGCTGCGTACTTCCGATTCTGATGATGATATACCTTGAATTTTGACGGCCTGCAGACGATCACTAAGGAAGTTGTAGATCCATTTTCCCACTTTGCCTGTTATTCCCATGTCTTTAATTTTATGTCCTATTATACCATGGTCACATTTATCGAAAGCTTTAGCAAAATCTGTGTATATAACATCGTAGTTGTCATTGCCTTCCAATGCATCTAGGATATTGTTGTAGTGCTCTATTAGTTGTGATAGGCATGATCTACCTGATCGGAATCCATGCTGATTTTCGTTGAATCTTTCCCGTGTCTCCAGGAAATCATAAATTTTCTGTCTAACTATTCTTTCAAATACTTTGGTGAGGTGGGACGTCAATGACACTGGTCTATAGTTCTTTGTTTGAGATCTGTCCCCTCCTTTATATATAGGGACAATGTTTGCTCTTTTCAAGATGCTCGGTATTTCCCCAGTGTCTAGGGATCTTCTCCATATCCAGTATAAAGGTGTAGCTATTTCATATATATATATATATATATATATATATATATATATATATGGGATGAATTTCACAATAAAACACGTGAAATGAATGAATGCTGCAAACTCACAAGGAAAAAGAAAAACGATTCCAAGGCCTTTCGTGTATTCAAAGCTACACCTCGTCATTCCCTGACGAGGTGTAACTTTGAATACACGAAAGGCCTTGGAATCGTTTTTCTTTTTCCTTGTGGGTTTGCAGCATATATATATTATATATATATATATATATATATATATATTATTGTTTCCTGATTTGTTGCATGCGTTATCACGCAATCTTCGTGCAGAAGCATAAACCAACTGATTAGTGCATGCAAAATTAATCCCTAGTTCGATGAAAACCAATAAATCCGTTAATAATAATAATTTTAACGGAGAAACAAAGCAGCAGCGTGAAATGCGTTTGCTTTCAGTTGCTTTCTAAAGTAGAATTATAGCAGTATAGTAGAATTATATATATATATATATATATAATATATATATATATATATATATATATATATATATGAAAATTATATATATATATATATATATATATATATATATATATATATAATATATATATGATACACACAGGCCGTGCGTGGAACAAGGAACTCTTCTGAGAAAATTAAATCCACTATAGTCCGAATAAGTAATGGTAAATGATAAACACTATAGTTTTTTATTTTTCATGATGTTAGCCCGACGTGGGCAACTGGTCACTCGCAAAGAGGCCCCAAAAATATATCTTCCCTCACCAGCTATCTGCCAACCTCAATATAAGCGAAAAACTCGTTTTGCATTCATGTCGGATTGAATACAGCAAAGAAAAAGGGGGTAACTATTGTATTTTCAGCCAAAAAACAAAACTTAAACTTCAACTGGCAGAACTGAGCGTCCACTTTTTAAAGCACTTAACATGTCCGTTATGGAACAGACATGTTAAGTGATATATAATATATATATATATATATATATATATATATATTATATATTATATATATATATATATGTGTGTGTGTGTGTGTGTGTGTGTGTGTGTGTGTGATCGAAGTTCCGAGGTTTCTGGCCGTAGATTCTATCTTTGATTATACCCCACATTGTATCATATGATCAATGTGATGTGATTATTCAATGTTGGGTTATATAAGCAAAGATAGAGTCTACGACCAGAAACCGTAGGACTTCGATCACATGAAGACTTTGATACGCCAAGAGTTCGAGACGTTGAATAATAACGAAGAACTGTGTCGTGCTATTTGTTGTTCAGTGGTTCAAAGATGTAACGTGTGTATTGAACATGATGGAGGACACTCTCAACAATTTCTGTAATAAATAATAAATATTATTCTTCGCAAGGTAATTTCATTGTTCTCGGTAAAGCGACTTATGCCGCACCCTGTATATTTGGCTTTTTCTAATCTTCGAGGACCCGTTTCTCATTCGATGCGTTTCTCTCAACAGATCAGTGGTTCTCCAACTGTGTGGGCTGCTCCTCCAAGTTGGGTCAGAAATGGGTGTATGAGGAGTCTCGAGGCTTCTGGGAAAAAAGGAGAAGAAAAAATGACATGGTAAGATAAAAATTCAACAAAAATGGGGAAAGCGGAAGTGAGAGGGAAGGTCAAGTTCATAAGACAGTTCGAAGAGGTCGATTGAAGCCTGAAAAAGCTACAAAACCACTGATATGGAACATCTTTCTCAAATTCGAAAGACTTTCGATTCGCGTAACTTACACACACACACACACACACTAATATATATATTATATATATATACGAGTGTGTGTGTATATATATATATATATATAATATATATATATATATATATATATACGAGTGTGTGTGTATATATATATATATATATATATATATACGAGTGTGTGTGTATATATATATATATATATATATATATATATATATATATATATATATATATATATATACACCATCTTACTGTCTGCAACACCTATGCAAGATATGGGAGGTGCAAATACTGACAAAAATGCCGTTACCACCAGTCACCACCTTCAAAGGAACCCGACAGGTGAGCAGACGAAATCAGTAACAAAGAGGGCTACCAGTTTTTTCGATGTCGCCCACACAATTCAACTATTGAATACCACCCAGCAAATACAAAGCCAACTGACAAAGACAGGGATCCGAGAGCCGTACAGAAGGCATGCAGAAAGACATTACTAATGTTTTTCGAAGAAAGGTTCAAAACACACAAAACACACTTTGAGCTTGCTTTTTTACTCCACTGACTATTTCGAATGAGACTTAATTTTGCGATCCAAAATGTTACGAAGTGAAGAAGTTCTCCGACGCAACTCGTTGTAAATTTCATCAAACAAAGGTTGGATCCACGGTTGGGGAATAACGGTCACAAAATTACGTTTGGCAATGCTTAAATTTTTGAAGGCAGACCAGTCATTTTGTCTGGTGACTTCAATATGTTTCTTTAAAATTAATCTTCGAAAAACATTAGTGACGATGCAAAAAGTGCCCTTGGATATGGTATGTCCTTTTTTATTGTTAAAAAACCTTCTGCTTTACAAATTTGTTACAGTCTCGCTTGTTTTGAAAAGCAGTGTAATCTTCCTCAGTCTTTGTTTAACATAGTTAAAGGCCTTGTTTTATAGTGCGGCGAATAGTACTTACGAAGATAACTTTCCTAAAGATTTTTGCAATAGCCTCTCACAATTAAAAAAAGATGGTGAGCTCCATATTACTAAAGCAGACAAGGCTAGCACCATAGTTATTATGGACAAAGTGGACTACATCAGAAAGATGAACGAGCTTCTCCAGGACCCCGCCACATACAACAAACTTAGAAAGAACCCGTAGGATGACGTCATCAAATCATTCAATAGTGGCTTGAAACGCATTCTCAAAGATCATAAGGACTTAATTCCGCTTTTCATGTCCACTTCACCTTCTTTTCCCTACCTTTACGGTCTTATTAAAACCCACAAACCTGGCAACCCTATGCGCCCTATTATTAGCTCGGTGGGCTCTATTACTTATAAACTCTCCAAATGGCTTGTCAAAGTCTTGTCCCCCATTCTCGGAACTATCTCTGACTCACATGTAAAAAATTCCATGGATCTTACGGAAAAATTGAATAATGCACATAAGTATGACCTGCCACTACCTGCACACATTGTTTTGGAACTTATTAAGCTTTGCATCAAAGACTGTAAATTCACTTTCAATAACGAGTATTATCAACAAGTTTTTGGGATGGCCATGGGCAACCCCTTGTCGCCCCTCCTCTCCAATATTTATATGGAGTTTTTCGAAATTACTTACATTCCGATAATCCTGGGGGTTGACATCCCATGGTTGCGGTACGTCGACGATATTTTGTGTATCTGGCCCATGAATCGTGACCTGGATGACTTCCTCCTTCAGTTAAATGATCAAGTCCCCTCCATTAAGTTTACTTTAGAAGTGGAACAAGACAACTCAATCCCGTTTTTGGATGTGCGTGTACATACGGAAAGCCCAGGTTTTAAGTTTAGTATCTATCGGGAAAAAACAAACAATTTGTCCTACGTACACTTTTACTCGGGACATGACACCCCCACTAAGAAGGCCATTTTTTCTTCAATGTTTCTCCGCGCCCTTAGGATCGCCAGTCCGGAATACATCGATGCCGAATTGAAAAAAATCAACGGTATTGCAAGTGATCTGTGTTACCCACCTGCTTTTATGGAATCTTGTCTCAACAAGGCAAAACGAACCTTTTATCGTGTGAATAATAACACTCGTACTTTGTCAAAGAATATTTTAGTACTTCCATTTTTCCCGGGCTTTTTAGGCATTGCTAATGTACTTAAACTTTTGGATATTAATGTAGTATTTTCATATAACAATATTGTGAAAAATATGTATCATAGTAAAAAATAGCCCTACCAATAATTCAGGCATTATCTATAAAATTGGTTGTAAACAATGTGATTCCTTTTACATAGGTCAGACGGGAAAGGATTTTCACACACGTGTAAAACAGCATCAATATTCCGTTAGAACGGGATAGTCGTCCAGTGCCCTTTTTGTCCATTTGTCAGAGTTATCCCACTGTATTAATTGGAATAATGCTTCAGTTTTGTTTCACTCTAGCAACATTGTTAATAGAAATATTCTTGAGTCTGCCATTATCCAACTTACAAATAACTTCAACATAAGCAAAGGTCTTTTTCAACTCGATCCGGTTGTTTTGAATTCGTTCAAAACGGATTTAGACAAGAAGGGTAGAGTGCTAAACCTTTGGTAAACTTGTATGCTTCTCTAATAACTTTTATTTTCAATTTATTTTTATATATATCGGACTTAGACAAGAATGGCAGAGTGTTAAAACCTTGGCAGATTTCCAGTATAAATTTGTATGCTCCTCTTACAAGTTTTATTTTTATTTTTCAGTTAATTATTTTTTTTTAATTAACTATAACATTGGTTGGAAACAATTCATTTGATCTTGTGTTGGATTCGGGCAAAGTGCTAAAATGGGTAGTTTTTCCTTACAAATTTGTATGCTCTTCCAACAATCCTTTAATTTTTTTTTTTTATTTCTCCGTTTATTGTATATATATATTTTTTTTTGTAACCTATATATAGGCTGTAACTCTATGTACTTCAGTGTTCCTGAGGATGTCATTAGACGAAAGCGCTTGAGCACCATTCTGTGTTTCCTTTCCTTCGTGGTTTTATTCATCATATATATATATATATACAGGGCGTCCCAAAAAATGTATACACACTTTAACAGCTGATAGCTCAATTGATGTTTCTTTCTTTCCAAGTTAAACCCATTAGAATTAATAATGGCAGTCAGACTAAGCTTTGAACAAAGGAAATTCATTCTAAAATGCTACTGGAAGTGTGAAAACGCAGTTGAAGTGCAAAGACAGTTTAGGAGGGAGTTTCAAACAGATCCACCAACGCGACTTACCATCACTCGAATTAGAGATAAGTTTGAAGCCGATGGAACTGTTCAGAATGTCCACAAGAAGCGTTCCGGAAGACCACGGACATCGACAAGCCCCACAAAGCAAGAAAGAGTACTGGAAACGTATCACCAAAGTCCAAGAAAATCTGTGCGGCAAGCGAGTCGTGAGGTAGGAATTTCAGAATCGTCTGTCCAACGCATTTTGAAGCGCTGTCAATGGAAAAGTTACATTCCAAGATTAGTCCATGCTATTAATGAAGATGATCCGGACCGAAGAGTGGAGTATTGCGAGTGGTACTTGGCACGATGTGGATGTGGATTGGACGAAGGGGTTTCGTAGAATACCCTCCGCGTTCACCAGACCTCACACCACTAGACTTTTTTTTTATGGGGATACTCAAAAGACAAAGTCTACGCTATAAAACCTGCAACAGTCGCTGAATTGAGAGCAGCCATTGAACGAGAATGCACACAAATACCAAACGAAATGTTTCGTGATGTTTGCGATTCCATTGCTTCGCGTTATCAGCAGTGCCTGGACTAGAACGGACGTCAGTTTGAAAACAGGCGTTGACAAAACAATTAAATAATGTCTGTAGATTCTATTACATTTTGAAAATGAAATGTATTTTAATAAACACTGCCTTTATAAGTATTTAAAGTGTGTATACATTTTTTTGGGACGCCCTGTATATATATATATATATATATATATATATATATATATAGAGAGAGAGAGAGAGAGAGAGAGAGAGAGAGAGAGAGAGAGAGAGTGTGTGTGTGTGTGTGTGTGTGTGTGTGTGTGTGTGTGTGTGTGTGATGTTAAAAGAATGCTAAAAACTACATTGGTGACACTATCATGACTTTACATAATTAAATCACATTAACTTCATACCATTAAAATTACAATAAATGACTTTGAATTATTTACATAACGCTTTATTGTATGCAATTTAGCTAAATAGTCTCTTCATTACTGATGATGTTAAAACAGACCTTCTTGTATGAATGAAAACAAACTGTTTCTTTACCCCTTACGGGAGCCAGTATCTGTTGGTCAGTGGGTAACACATTTTCATAAAAGGCGAAGTGAAGGCACTGAAGGTCGGAAGTTTGACTCCCGATGGTAATGGTAATAATAATAATAAATAATCCAAGATTAAGCGCACTGTACCTGCCTGAGCGCTGTGTCAGTTTCTGGCCCTCTTCGCTCATTGTCATTGTCAGTTTTTGGGATACTGTGTGCGGGTGTGCGTGTAGCAATTAAAGTTCTCTGCTAACAGTTTTATAATTTTTTTTCGTTTAACTGCCATTAAGAAAGCTTATTTACTCATGCGTTCTGCGAATGACAGAAATAAAGTTAGTTTAAAATGCTTGAAGAATCGTTTAAATGAGCACCCCCCACCCAAATTCTTCGCGTGTCGCGCGCATAAAAAATCTCCTGAACATAAAGAAAATCAAAAGGACTCTCTTTAAATTGACAGATATAGTCACCACGCAACAGTTTTAACATCATTACACAGTAATAATGATGGGGTTATTTAACCTCCTTCGCAACATCTGAGGTCATATGACGGAGGGGACCTACAGCTTTGCATGGGACCCAAACCACGGGTCGTTATAATCTGCACGCGGAGGACGATCCTCCATCCATCTACAACCTAGACCGAACTTTGCTGATCGACGGGAAACAGTGTTACGACACTAGCCACGACGTAACTCCATTATACAATGAAAAACAGATTATAGGATATAAATTACCCATTCTTGACAAAACAGAATTTAAACATTGGTATGAGAAGTTTAGACACGTCCTTTGCGCGTGGAGTTTTGATTTCATTCGGTAGGAATTCTTCTGCATGCTCATCTTACCATAACCCTCGTTGACCGAAAAGTAGTCATACCATCTTTTTCAATAGTCGTGGTACGTTACGCCACACCTACTTTACGAGGGGCTATTGTATCCGGACTATTGGTACCAATAGTTCAATGAAGAGAATAACTAATCAAGTCATTTCTATTTGTGAATATTTTAAAAAGGAAACTAGATTTTAATAATTAATCAACCAATGGCGATTCTTTCTGGATGGGCACCACGCCTTGAACACCTACGCACACGAGACCCGACAGAAGGCCAAGCCCCTTCCCTCCATGTTGCGGGATTAACTGGAAAAAGTTAAGGTGTCATGAGTTGGTGGAAATTTTGTCATTAATTTATTACCTAAATTTATTTTTGATCCAACAAACAAAGACTGGACGGATAACCTCCATAAATTTTATTATAAATTTAGCGCAGGCGCAGAATTCATATATATATGTTAATATTTGAATGACTGTTTACCAACGTTACTTTACTTATTTTCACTACACGCATATTTTTTACCCGTTCATCTTCAAACTTTTCAGGCTAACTACTGCGCAAGTTGTGTTATAACATCTGGCGTCTGGTGTTCGGATGGGGAATTACTTCCTTGAAGTGTTTGTCATTTGTTTGAATGTAAAAAATTAAGGAAAGTGAACTTCACAAATTATTTTTATTAGAATTTATAATTTAGACTAAAACATTATTTCTTGGTTCATCTTTCAGGGTGTGAAATAGCAGCCAAAATTATATAAATATATACGTTACGGTCAATCTGTGAAACCAGTCATTTCACGTAATGTCTAAAAATTCAAGCATTTCACGTAATTTGATTGAGCGATTAATGATTTCGTGAAGGTTAGGTTAGGTTAAGTTAGGGTAGTTAGGTTAGGTTAGGTTAGTAATGCGTACTACCTATGTTTAAGGGTCAGAGGTATTAAGCGAAATGCCTGAAATTTTTAGGCATTACGTGAAATGACTGGTTTCACAGATTGACTGTAACATAATATATACAGTATATTAATCGATGTAGAGTATTCACAATTTAACTAGAGGGATGAAAAGTTAAAAGTTAAACATTTTTTCACATAGAGCATCATTGCACCCATACTCCCATTTCAGGGTACGAGCAGTTTGCAACAGTATTGCCAAGTAAATAGGGAGCCAAAATATTGACGAAGCTTTCGTAGATTGCTCATTACGACTGAGACCAACAATGCTCCGTGTTACCTCACTTCAAAGAACATCAAAATCCGTTATCGTTTTCTCACAATTTTAGTTAGTTTGTATAGCAGACACTTCCGGTTATTAATAATCAGTTCAGGTGCATGATTCTTCAGGAGCAAGATGCACCACAAGTTTATGTTTCCTCCCCAAGCGGCACAAATTTACTTGTATTAATCACAGTCACACTACATGTGGAATAAATTTCACAATTAAACACATGAAATATGATAAATAAATAATATACACCCATAAGGTAAAATAAAAATTGATTTCAAGGTCTTTGATGTAATCAGTAGTACACGAATACACGAAAGGCCTTGCAATCACTTTTTATCTTTCCTTGTGGGTGTGTATCATATATATATATATAGAAAATGGATCTACAACTTCCTCAGAGAACGTCTGCAGGTCGTCAAAATTCAAGGTATATCATCATCAGAATCGGAAGTATGCAGCTCAGTACCACAAGGGACAGTACTGGCCCCACTCCTGTTCATTATCATGCTAACAGACATAGACAGCGGAGTAAACAGCAACAGTATAGTAACATCCTTTGCAGACGATACAAAGATCAGCAGAAAAATCAGCGATGTACATGACGTGGAGGCCTTGCAGAAGGACACGAACAAAATATACAAATGGTCAGAAGACAACAACATGTCATTTAACACCGAGAAATTTCAGCTCCTGAGATATGGTAGAAAAGAAGAACTTAAACAGACTGCATATTATGCTCCAGATAGACAGGAAATTCAGAGAAGCACGAAAGCGATCGATCTGGGGTGATAATGACAGATGATGCAAAATTCGAAACACAAAATCAGGTAGCGATAAATAAAGCAAAAAGAGTGGCCGGACAGGTACTAAGAACGTTCAAGAGAAGGGACAGCACAGTAATGATTCCCCTGCTAAAAACACTGATTATACCAAAACTTGAATACTGCTCAGTTTTGACGTCCCCATATAAAAAGGAAGAAACTAATAAACTAGAAGAAACGCAAAGGCATTTCACAGCCAAGATTGATGGCTGCAAAGAATTCAACTACTGGGAAAGCCTACGTAAACTAAGTCTGTACTCCCTGGAAAGAAGAAGAGAGAGGTACACCATAATCTACATATGGAAAATGATCGAGAAACTGGCACCAAACCTCAAACTAAACCCAATTACCATTCAAACAACACTGGAAAATAGGAGAGGCAAAATGTGTAGTGTTCCCAAATTAAGGTCCCTTACCTCCTCAACTCTGAAGGAAAACAGCTTGGTTGTCAGGGGGCCAAGACTTTTCAACCAGCTTCCAAAGGACCTCAGAAACGTAACGGGGGTCAAAGTTGAAGTCTTCAAGAGAAGACTGGATGCCTGGCTCAGGACGGTACCAGCAGTGGTGTAGTGCTGTGGGAACGCGTGGGAACGGCGTTCCCTTACTTTTTTTGGTAGACGGAACGGCGTTCCCTCACTATTTCAAATAAATCCGAACTTACAAATCTCTAACGTCATGAAATTTTAATTCCCACCCCTAGAAGAAATATGAGAAAGAATCATTAACTGTTTCATTTCTTTTAGCTTCGACTGAGGCAATGCTAGCCTATAAAGATCTGGTGAAACAGTCACCACGGCGTACCAGTTGTTAACTTTTTTTTAGTTAATCATTCCAGTTGTTAGCTATTTTTATTGATCGTACTGGATGTCATATATCTAATGACACTGGAAATACTGCATCTTCAACCTTGGAATATATCCTAATATCCAATGCATATGACCTCAAAATATCCCTGAAATTGGTCAGATTTCAAAAGATTTCCCGGGGGGGCTTACAGTGCCCCCGGACCCCCAGCTGTATGGGCTCGCCGCGCTCGCCATTGTCCCCCCGCATCTGAGTAACACTTTCAAAATGCGTTCCCTCACTTCTTTATTTAGCACTACACCACTGGGTACCAGATGAGCCGAGTGTGCCTGGCTATGTACGGTGGAGAGCACAAGAAAGCAACTCGCTCCTCCACCAAGCCAGACCTAGAGGCGGGGCCACGAGCTTGACCTCCGTGTGAAGAGAGACCAACGCACGAAACAACATAAGGTAAGGTGTGTGTGTAATTTAAGGTAGGTTGATTTTGGAACTGTGATCTTGGACTAGTCTAGATAGAAAGGTATTAATGAATAAAAAACGTTGCACCAACTCATATTTGTGAAAATGATTGTATTTTTTGAGGATTGTTAATTATTTTTAAGTTGTAAAATTGCCGAATTTTACGCGTAAAATCGCGCGCGCGGCATTCGCGCAATATAAACAAACAAAATATCGGACCTTATTTCAGCAAAATAATCAATTAAAATTCGGCTTTTTTAACAAAACGATGCTTGAAACTTATTGTAAATGCATTATAGATGTTTATTAGTGTATTATTTTGTATTTTTTAATGATATTTACCTATAAAATGTGTATTAAATTAAGTTATTTTATGATGCGTTCATTTAATTGTGTTTATTTTCAGATATTTCATAAAAATGGGTAAAAAACGGAAGTCTGCAGTGTTAACTCGAAGTGATAGTGCCAAAAAATTCAGTGGCCAGCCTTCCCCTTTGGATAAAACAGAGCCTCCTACCCTCCGCCAAGTTATTCAGTACAGTTATTTCCTCCAAAACAGCCACCCGGACTTGAAAGACTATGATATTGCTAAAATGATAGCAAAGGATGTGATTGAGATCTGGCAGGCAGTGAACCCGCGGCTGCCCCTGTATGAGGAATATTATTAGTGAAATTGGTGGATAAAGTGTGCTTCAAGAAAGCAAAAGAGATAAACAGGAAATCTCTTTCTACAGTCCAGGAGCAGAATCTGGAGGAAAAGCTGGATAAACTTTTTGACATTTCTGCTTGCACCTGTAAGCTACCTGTTCGTCCCTTGTGATGACAATGCTGTGAAGTGCAAGAAAGAAAATTGTCAAACACAGCACATAATCTGCACTTGTCCTCCAGTAAGAAGGTAATGCTATTATTTTTTTAACTTTTAACTGCCTAACTTAGTGCGATTAGGTGCCTTTTAAATGGAAGGAAATTCAATGCTTGTAATTGAAAAATATCCGCATTTTCCTCCTGTAATCTTCCTTCCCCCCCCCCTGGTAATAGAAATTAATAATCAATTTTTTTTCAGGATTTTATCTCTTATTTTAGATCCGCTATTTAATATACTTTAATATTTCAGGTTCCAGTAGAGGAGAGGGAATACTTGAGAGATCAGAGGGCCAAAATAGGACCCAAGGGCTCTTTCCAGCTGGGATCTGTGGATAAAGCTGCTGTGAAGAGAGACCAGAGGCTGCAGCTGAAGCAGAAAGATTACAGAGCCAGATTCAACAGCAGCAGGAAGTGGATTTGGCCACTTTTGCCTCCACACCTTCACAAGATATTTCTTTTGAATCCAGCTCAGGAGAATCAGGAGAGGTAATATATTTTTTCTTATATCTTATCCCATTTTTACCCAAATTTATCCCTACTTTTTGTCCCTATTTCCCCCCTTTTTTCCCCCATTTTCGCTTTAGTAATTTATTCTTTTTTTCGCCCATTTTCGCCGACTTTTTACCTGAATTTTTACCCATTTTTCCCCCTATTTTCCCACTTTTTTCCCCATTTTTTTTAAGTAATTTATTCTTATTTCCGCCCATTTTCGTCGATTTTTACCCATATTTTTCCTACTTTTTCCCCTATTTTCCCCCATTTTCGCTTTAGTAATTTATTTTTTATTTTCATTTCAGCCATCTGGTGGTGAAGCTGAAGAGTTCAAGCCAAGGAGGCACCCAAGTGGAGGTTACAGCTTTTTGAAAACCCCCAGATATGCCATGGAACTGATCAGGGGTGATGTTTCTTCCAATCTTGGGGCAAGTCTTGCTAATGCCTTCCTCCTGGACTTACAAGCTATGGACCTGCTTAAGCCTGGCCTTGATGTGAAACAGATAATAGTTGATAAATCGAAAATGGACAGGGAAAAAGCTAGAATGAAAGTGAAAAGTGATGAAAAGCACAATGAGGGTCTGGAAAGTTAGTCTGTATTGGGGTTGATGGGAAAGTTGACAAGGACACTTTGCTGTACAGAGAAGTTAAGGATGAAAATGGGGAGACTAAGCTGAAGAAAGGAAAGGGACAAGAGCACCATTTGACTTTCACAAAGGAGCCGGGAACTGAAAGTGGAACATATCTTACTCACAGAGTCATCCCAATTAAAGGTGCGACTGGAGTTCTTCTTGGTGAAGAAGTTGCTAGTGTCTTGGAGGAGTTTAACAGTGTTCATACCCTGAAAGCTGTCCTCCTTGACAACACAAATACAAACACTGGCTGGGAGGGAGGCCTTGTAACAGCTCTGGAAAATAAAATTGAGCGGAAATTGCACACCATTGGCTGTTCACTCCATCAGAATGAGCTTCCTTTCAGAGCTGTTTTCAAGCATCTTGATGGCAGTACCAAAAGTCCCACTGCTTTCACTGGTCCGCTGGGAAAACTCTGTGAAATTGACTACCAAGATCTGCCACAAGTGGAATTCACCAAACTCAGTGGCCCCCTGGATGACATGGAATTTGCTGAGGAGACACTGAATGATCTCAGTAGCGACCAGAGGCTTCTTTTGGAGTATGTGCTTGGAATTTCCAGGGGCAAAGTCAACCCAATATTTGCTGCCTGGAAAATTGGACCATTAAACCATGCAAGATGGTTGACTTTGGCAATTAGATTGATGTGTCTGTGGACCAGAGGTGCTTACCCTCCAGAACTACAGGATAAGCTTTACCAGGCCATCAAGTTCATTGTGGAAGTGTATGCAGTCAGTTGGTTTGAGATCAAAAGGGACAGCAAGTTCCACAATCAGCAGCAACATGATCCAGAGGATCAGGCAGCAGTCTGAAGAAATCCAGGGTGTTGCTTTCAAGAACCTGAAGTACAATGCTTTTGCCTTGCTGCCCGAGAATGTGCTGTACTCCATGATGAAGTCTGATGACTTGGAAGTGAGAAGCTGCTTTCAAGAAAATTCTGTCCATCAGGTAAGCATTTATTAATTTTAAAAAAATGTGAAAAAAATAAATTTGATTATGGGGATTTATTTAATAAAAAAAAGGCCCGAGTTCTATAAATCCCCATAATCGAATTTTTTTTCACATTTTCTTATCCCAATTCCCCCCGTCCCCTCTGATAATGGAAATAATCTTACCTTCTTTCTGAAAAAAAATTCGATTATGGGGATTTATAGGTCTCGGTTTTTGTTTTTTTTAATTTAAGTTAAATTAAATCAGCAATTCTGAGACTAATAGGGATTAAATCTTAAACTGGAATAAAAAATAAATTAATTATTATTCTTTCAGAAGTGGGAAGCCAGCCAAGAAGAGGCTGAAGAAGATCACAGCCATCAACATTGAAGCTACCCACTGGTCAGAACTAATCAACCTTTTTCAAAGTGGCATCTGTGAACCTGCTCTCACAGAAGACTTTTCTGACCAGGAGCTTCAAGAAGCATTGCTGAATGGCACCAAGCTGGAGCTGCCTGATCTGCCTTTACATTCTCAGTGTTGAAAGGGCCGTGAAGCTGACATCTGAAACTTCTCATACTGTTTATGGACTCGAATCAAGGCACAAACACATTCTGGCTAAAGCCCAAAGCCGCCAGATAGTCAGGATAGTGAAAATTACAGTGAAAATTATGATGATCTTCGGATCTAAATGTGTCTATTTGACTTTGTACATGTTTTTTTACTTTTTTTCAATAAAATTGTAACTTTTTTCAGGATTTTTTTATGAAAATAGGATGATTTTTTCGGCCGAAAATTGCGAAAATGCAATATTTTTCGGTACGATTTTTTGACGATTTTTGAAACGGTTTCCTCAAAAAACGGTTAAAGCTAGGGATCTGAAGTTTTTTGTCAGTTATTATCATATTAAGCCCTGACTATCTCGACTAGTCCAAAGTCGATATCTAAACAAATGCGAAATCAACCTACCTTAATGTGTATATATATATATATATATATATATATATATATATATATATATATATATATATATATATATATATATATATAATCAATTATTGGACACAAATTGCAAATTAAATTGCGTATAGAAAGTAAAGGTTTCACTGTTTTTTTCAAAATACTGCCCTATTTAAGCTCTTATTCAAAGTACAAGTAGCTCTCAACACCATTGCCATTTACAAAGAGAGTCGTCGGACTAACGAGGCTTCCGTGGGTGCTTTATCACCAGTAGTATAGCCGCAAAAGGTTAGAGTGCAAGAATGTTGCAAGAGATAATGACCAATGTTGCAAAGGGGGTATGCAATGAAGGGGTGGGTATGCATTGAAGGGGGAGGGGGTATGCAATGAAGGGGGAGGGGGTATGCCCTGAAGGGGGAAGGGGAGGGAGCTTCGGGGGGAGAAGGGAGGATGACCTCCCCCCAAAAGGGGTTGCCTTAACCTAAGAGAAAAAGAGAAAGGATAGACGGAGGAGGGCTTTAGGGGGAGAAGGTGGGATGTCCTTACTCCCCCAAAGGGAAATCTAACCTAAGTCTTAACCTAAGAAGGAAGGAGAGTTCTTTATTCAGCCGCAGTCATCATCAAACTGGCCTCTCTGAAGCGAGGCGGGTCTTATATAGAGGAGGGTTGAGTTGCCAGATATCATTTTTTATTTTAATTGTACAGGTATACATTATTAGGGTGAGTTGCTAAACACCACCATTTAATTTAATTCGTTACCAAAGCAAACGTACTTTCTGAAACCGAAATTGACAATAAAAAATTCAATATGTTTATTAATTATTGTAAACAAATAGAATTTGCCTTCTACTGCACAAAAAATAATATAAGGAACGTACAATCGTCAAAATAATAGTTCAGACGAAATACACACACACACACACACACACACACACACACACACACACACACACACACACACAATTGAACAACTTTCTCCTTACCTATATATATATATATATATATGTATATATATATATATATATATATATATATATATATATATATACCGTATATTACGGCGTATAAGACGACACTTGAAGCATTAAAAAACTACCCTAAAACCAGGGGATGGCATAACATTCGAGTTGGTGCGCACCGCAACCCCCACCCCGGCCTTGACTAGAAATCGGTATATAGTTGTGGTTGATCCTAGATCCGTGTATAGCAATGGCGTTGAGTATGGACTACGGCGCCTAGTTGAGCGTGTTGTGGCGTTTGCCCTTCAGAACCGTGACGAGCGTGAAGTCAGGACGATGCTGTCCTTCGGATTCGGGTCAGATGACGGTGATGTAGATGATTATTGGGTAGTAGTGCCATTCAGGCGTCTGACGGCTGAAGATTAGCGTGTAGCGTCATGAGCGATCTGGAGGCACATTTCAGGTTTTGTACAATCAACCTTGCTGATTTCAGAAAAGAAATCAAAAATTTTCTGCAACAAGCAGAACACCTCCTTTTTCGCATGTAAAAAATACAAAATTCTTGTTAATTACAGTTGGCAATACTGACTGACATGGTACTTCTGGCAGCTTTCTAATTATTCTCAGTGAGTCATCCCCTGAAATTTCTTAGTTATACGCTAGCTCGCTTGAGAGAAACAAGTGTTTTTTCTGTGGATGGGGTGTTCAAAAACCCCAAGGTACTAACGAAAGGTGCGTTTTGTGAAATATACATTATACACATTTCTTTTTGTTGTGTTTTACATTGTTTATAAGTTTGTTATATGTCTTAGGGTGTGTATATATATATATACCTATGGATATTTATATACATAATACATATGTGTGTGTGCAGTATATTTATATATATATATTGGTAAACTTATTGTTTACCAATAAACCAAGCCTTATATATATATATACTCATAATCATATATATTTTTTATTTATACGTTTGTGTTTTTGTTTCAGTGTTCCTGTGTGATACTTGTTGAGTTTTGCTGGTACAATGAGCACGCAAAGAACACGGGGATCTGCCAGCCACATTGTCTTTGGTTCTCCACTATCAGAGCTTCCTCTGTCTGAACTTTCAACCCGTATACAAGTTGCAAGGCATTTCCTCTTCTTGAAGGAGAACAAGTACACCAGCAACAGGGAGATTCTTCCGGAGGTATGCCAAACACTCATTGACCTTTGGAATCGTGCTAACATTCCATCACAGCCAATCAAGAATGTGAAGACCAAGCTGCTCCGATTGATGGAAAAAGGCTCACAAGCATCGAAGCAAGACAAGCAGGCCACAAAAACCAAGAAGTTCGAGGAAAGCCTGAATCAATTGTTTGACATAGCTGTCTGCCAATGCGATGATCTGTCTGCATGCCACTGTGAAAAAGAAATGAAAGTTCCACGACGAGAGCATGCCTTTCTGATCGACCAGAGAACCACGCGGATCATGCAGATCAGTCGGGTGGATACGAATGTGACTCAGATGATGGAGAGAAGGAAGTCAAGAGAGGATCGGATGCAAGAAAGACAAGAAGAAGAGAATAGAAGAAAAACCGAACGGCAAGAGGTAGCATCCTCTGCAGATGTGGTCGAATCAGCTCAAGCAGAAACAGACTCCAGTGGTGAAAGTGTTGGTGATGAGTGGATGGGTGATAGTGCCCAGGAGGACAGGAACATCACACCGATTCCCACTGTTGCTTTGGAAGCTGACCGGTATGGTGTGTCGAACAGGGCTGCTGCAGCTATCAGCACTGCAATATTGGTTGACTATGGCATCATTAGTTCTGATGATCAGATAAACGTAATTGACCACCATAAAGTATGGAGAGCACGGCAGAAGGTACGGAGGGATCTGAAAGAAGCAGTAACTTACCACGATGTGGAAGTCACTGCTTTATTTTTTGATGGGCGGAAAGACATGACACTTGTTAAAGAGAAAAAGGGGAACAAATGGTACAGCAAAAAGAAAGTTGAGGACCACTATGTGCTGGTCGGAGAGCCTGGAACCTTCTATCTAAGCCATCTGACACTAGAACGAGGAACTGGCACTGTCATTGCGGATGGACTTCAAAATGCGATTGAAGAAATGGGTATTGCAGACAAGATAATTGCAGTGGAAGCCGACAGCACAGCCACAAACACAGGGCACAGAAGTGGAGCAATACACCTGCTAGAGTGCCGCCTGGGTCGCCCTTTGCACTGGTTCATCTTTAGTCTGCATTTAAATGAACTCCCACTGCGCTACTTGTGCAAGGAACTCATCGGCCCAACAGAATCTGCAACTCAATGGAAAGGACCAATTGGCAAAGCTTTGGCCACATGTGAAAGTTTGCCACTTTTCTCAAGAGGAATTCAATGCATTGCAGATGGCCACACTCTCCCGGATGTTGACCTTACTGAATTGAGTCGTGACCAAGCCTACCTCTACAGAATGATGAAAGCGATAAGGACTGGTGTCATTAATGAAGATCTTCTACGAGAGAAGCCTGGACAAATCTCCCATGCAAGATGGGTTACAACTGCCAGCAGAATTTGTCGGCTATATGTAGCGATGGCGCAGCCAAGTGATGAACTGTATTCACTAACACAGTTTGTCGTGTGCCACTATGGACCCATGTGGTTTAGCATCAAGTGCCATCCAAAGTGCACAGATGGCCCAAAACACTTCCTGGAGCAAATCAAGCTGCTACGATTACTGCCACCAGCTAGCAAGACTGTCACATGGCCTGTGATCCAAAGAAATGCATATTGGTCTCACCCTGAAAATGTTCTACTGGCAATGCTTGCAGATGCAGATCAAGCAAACCGGAAATTGGCCATCGATGTAATCAAAACCATTCGACGAGCTCCCAAACCTGCTCAACAGCAAGTCAGAGAATTTCGGCCACCAAAGATCAAACAAAGTGCTCAGAATTTGAAAGATTTACTTCCACCAGTGGAGGAGTGCACAATGGAACCACCGCTCACGAAGCAGTTCTCTGTCGAACAACTCGATAAGATCACTGAAGAGCCCCTTGTTGTCCGGATACCATGTCACTCCCAAGGTGTAGAACGCTGTGTTAGGATGGTAACTGACTGAAGCGTCTGGGGCAGTGTATGGAAAGGATTCGAGATGGTTACATTAGAGCAGTACTTAAATCCCGTGACTATGCCGTCATTCAAAACTAAACAAGATTTTAATGTATCATTTACTAAATAAAACTATCTAGTCTACCTACCTACCTACCTACAGTGTATATGTTTATTCCAAAAATAAATTTTTCTATTTTTCCTGAAAAGCAGTACATTGTAAGGGGTCAAATGATAGCTCAAACCCTAGGAAAGCAAGTGTCCAAAAGTTATGGGTAACTAGCAATTTTCACGATTTTCACATGCGAAAAAGGTGTTGCACTTGTCAAAAAAATTTTGTTTTCATTTTTGAATTTAGGGAGGTCAATTGTACAACACCTGAAATGTGCCTCTTGATCCGTTACACTTTGCCCAATGACGCTACACGCTACTGAAGATGTAGAGTATATATTAGGACGTATAATAAAGGCTTCACAAAATAGTATAGCCTTCAATATGGACACCTTCACGATAAATATTGACCGTGTATTCCGTGTTGCGGGTCATAGTGTCATACCGTATACTCTTAACTTCAATTTTCCGATTATTTACCGAAAGCATATAAACGTCGATCTTGGTTGCGGCTTTATAGCATTAGTCTTAGCTCGTATGTTTACTGTACTAAATACACAGGCCACAAAAATTTGGTTGCCTACTGTAGTGGAGCGTGCCCGTAAACTAGCTGTAGACTGTGAACTTGAGTTTGACTGTGCTATGGGGCCTGAAGAGCTGAGAAGGGTAGAGCAGGAAATGAATGTTCGTATAGTTGTATTTGGACTGGATGATCGTCGTAGAACTGTGTATGTTTTTAAAAGCTGTGTGAAAGAACGTACAAGACCCCTACTTATTTCAAGATTGTCAGGTACAACATATCTCCCCACCCCTAATATAAGGTGGCTTTACGCGAGTTATGACAAAAGTCGAAAATATGGGCGACATCATGACTTGTGTAAGGGGTGTCTTGAGTTTGCTGATGATATAGTGAAACATTGTAAAGAATGTCACATGGTATGTGAACAGTGTAAAAGCACCAAATGTGAAAGCCGTGTAGTTGAAGCTGAGAAGAGAGTGTGATGTGTGTAGACGCACATTTTTCAATAATAGATGTTTTGAACTCCATAAATCAATTGGCACGTGCAGGAAAATGATGGATAATTGGGGAAAATTTAGGCATAAATGTGATGAAATTCACTGTTCTACATGCCAGGAGGGATATAAGGCAGACGGAGTAAAACATGTGTGTTATATGAAAGATGCCAAGCCTGAAAACAATCCTTGTATAACTGTATACTACGATATAGAAACATACACGAACGCTGAAACCAAAGAGGTTATTCCACATTTACTTGTGAGTCAGACTATCTGTGATGAGTGTATGGACATCGAATGTGATGAGTGCCACAAATGTGGTAAACGGACAAACGTTTTTAAAAAGAATGCCCACGATAGCCCTGTAAAGCTCTTTGTGTCCTATATTGTCAAGTTGGCGGACAAGTTAAAAAAAATGAGTGTGTACATTCTCGCCCATAACGGGACAAAGTTTGACACACAGTTCCTTTATAAGGAGTTGCTTGAGCACGAATCCTCTGAGATATTTACAGGGGATCCCTAGAAAAGAGGGAACAAATTAATACAGATGCAGATAAGAGGCAATGTACAATTTAAAGACACTCTATTATTCACACCTTGTAAATTAGCAAAGCTACCCAAGGTGATGGGTGTAGCAGCTGAAGTATCAAAAGGATATTTCCCTTACACATTCCTCACTAGCGAAACTTTAAATTATGTAGGTCTACCTCCACCCAAACATTATTATAACTATGAATGTATAAGTACAGATGAACGTGAAGATTTTGACCAATACTACAACAGTTTTAATGAAGCTAATCCTTATAATATAGCTCATGAATGTGAACGTTATTAGGTGAATGATGTGCGCGTACTTAGAGTATGTTTCCACGCCTTTAGAAGGATGTACATAGGCCGTTTCAAATGCGATCCGTTGCAAGTCGCAACCACCATCGCATCATTATGTTTTACAGTGTTCAAGAATAACTTCATGCCTAAAGACACCTTAGCCATTATTCACAGAAACAATCCCCGAAGTTATGGGCACAAGGCTATTTACTCTCATACACCTACATCAGCAGACAGGTGCATACATAAAGATGCCTGCAACACGGATGAAGTACCCATTAAGGTTAATGGCCATCTTTTTTGGGTTGATGGTCTAAGTGAAAACCGTGCCACTGGTGAGAAGACTGTGTACTCCTTTAACGGTTGCTGGTAGCACGGATGCCCCCGTCCTGAGTGTGGAATCGCAGGAGATATCCACGGTAGATCTGCCGACTGTCTTGCGTGGACCAGCACCCGCGATCAACTTATAGGATTCCAGTTCACTCAAAGCCTTGTGGGAGCATGAATATGATGCACGGATGGAGGCAGACGGACAGTTCCGTGAAGAAATAAACACGATCAAGCGTTCAATGGTGCTGGATCCTCTCAAATGCGGTGATAGCTTGTTCGGAGGGCGTACAAATCCCTTCAAGCTATACTTTCCGCCTACGGAGGGTGTGAAACTCCATTACTACGACTTCTGTTCTTTATACCCTTACGTGATGAAGAACAATCCGTATCCCGTAGGTGCACCTAAGAAACTGGTAGGACCTGACCTACCCACTATCAACGACTTTTCAAGAAATTTGAACGGGTACTATTTCGGCCTTTCTTTCGTAAACGTACTCCCCCCTCGCAATTTATGAATGCCGATCTTGCCCGTCGTTATCGATCACAAGCTCATGTTTCTTTTGTGCGTGAAGTGTGCGGAAGAGAACAATGGTGATTGTGACCATATACCCCACCAGCTGGACCTAGCCATTCGTAATGGGTATAGAATAATGAAGATACATGAGGTGTGGAGGTTTCAGAAGCTGCCCAACCTTTTCACGCCATATATAAACGCTTTTTTGAAAGATAAGGTCGAAGCATCAGGATATCCGCAAGGGGTTCATACCGAAGATGAAAAGTCGGCCTATATTCAACGTTACCGTGACCACGAAGGTATACAGCTTGACCGTTCCCAAATTGTAAAGAACCCTGGCAAGCGCTTTAGTGCAAAGTTGTGCCTAAACAGTCTTTGGGGAAAATTTGCACAAAATACCGGCAAAGGGAACGTTCATTTGGCGCAAAGTTATAGTGAAGTTTGGGATTACGCCAACACCCCCCGATAAAGAGGTCATGGAGATTGTGAATGTAGGTAATACTTACATAATAAAGTACAACAATACCGAACTGGCGACAGACACCTCACGGGTTACAAACATACCTGTAGCCAGCTTCACAACGGCCTACGCACGCATCAAGCTTTGGGGCTTATTACATTCTCTTGGGCGGAGGGTATTGTACGCTGATACAGATAGTGTGATATTCACAGAGAGGGAGGGTGAATACATGCCTCCTATTGGGGAGTTCCTACGTGAGTTGACTGATGAGATCAAGGATGGGTATGGAGACACCGCATACGCTGACTCTTTTCTCTCAACAGGTCCAAAAACTTATGGGGTACGGGTGAGGGTGGGGGAGGATATGAAATATATCGTGAAGGCAAAGGGTATCACGCTCAACCATGCGAGTCGGCGGGTCGTTAACTTTGAATCGTTGAAGGATCTAGTGTGTTTGGATGATGATGATGAGAGCGATCGCCCGCCCCAACTAACTGTAGGCGTGAAGGAACTTAGGGGTACAAAGGTGTGTCGTAACACCTATAGGAAACGTTACCTGGTACCTATGATACCGTACGCTTTGGATACCATAATCTTTTATGCGTCTATTGTTAACTTATTTATCACACGTATTTTTAAATATATAGTGTGTATTGAATATAATCTTTGATGTGTCTATTGTTAACTTATTTATTACACGTATTTGTAAATATATATAACTTGAATATTTCGTTTATTAAATAAATCGTGTTTCAATTAGCGTTTCACTTTCTCCTTGTGTGTGTGTGTGTGTGTGTGTGTGTGCACAGGTGGAAGTTCTAAGCTCCGCCCACTGTAAGACCAGCAACGTGAGTCATGCTACTACCTGGGATTCCCTGCGCGGTCGGTTGTTTGCAATAAGCCCTTGAGCTGAGACGTGTATTCTCCCGCGTAGACAGAAAATAGTAATGACTACCTTTAATATTGCTTGTTCAACGTTTATGAAATGGTATTCTGCAAAGTGTCAAGATGTGGTGGATACTGAAAAACTACCTATTCCATCCTCCTTTGCCTCTTTTAAGACTACATTGAATCGTGCGAAGGGGCAAGATGTACAAATACTCTATGGCTATTCTGGTGAGAGCGTTGTAGGCTTTAGTAGCAGAGACGAAGTATTGAAGTATGTTATAGGCCTAAGCTTTATAAAGGCTCACATATACCGTGAAGTAAAAGAAACAACGCGTGCAGAAGAGAAGCAACGGATATGGATAGTGAGTCTTATTGATGGGTGGTGTGACAAGCGATATTATGTCATGTTACACCATACCGAGTACTCGTACCCTACGACTTCGAATGTAAATCTCGTCATCATGGAGAATCTTAAGTATTTTTATCACTATATTAATGTGTATCATGATAAGGTTTGTAGTGAGGTTGTAGCTAATGCCCTGCGTGAGTTTTTAACAGACTTTAGAGACGAGTATCGCTTGTTAAACAAAAAGGAAAAATATGGGCATATGTTCTTCTCAAATACTGCGCCGGAGTGTTGAAGACGTTTAGTTTGTGGAAATGGTGAGTGGTAAAACAATAAAACCGTTATAAAATCTGTTTTGTTTGTGAAAATTACCCTGAAGGAAAATGCCTGGTGCGTATTCTGGGAAGTGGGAGTGATAAAACATTAAAACCGAAATTAATTCTTGTATCGGAAAATTTCTCAAAACACCTGCCCAATATAATGGGATACAACGATTCATGTTGGATCAGCGCCGTACACGTTTCATTAGATTATGGTGTGACTCGCTCCTCCCGTCGAACCGTCGCGTTGCATGTGCCTCATAGTTATCTCAGAGATTGAACCGAGTGGATGTGCGCTCCTCGAATACGATGGAACTTCCTTTGCGCAGCATTCTCAACGCCATGTACGATGTGTCCGTGACGAAGTCGTTGCGCGTGTTCAGGCGTAAATCCGGTATCGTTAACTATGTACTGGGAACGGATTGTAGACAAACAAACAAACGGAATGTTGTTTATTTAAGTGTCGAGGAGATGAATAGAATCTTCGTGATAGTTGAGAAGTGGAGTGAAGATCGCTATAAAATTCCTACAGGTGTAGTTACAAGAAGAGAGCAGATTAGTGACACCCCCTCATACGTACGCCGTTGTATGTACGTTGTGTATAAATAACGATCGGCCATGCATTGATATGCGGTTGATGTGGAAGAATGCTTCTGATAATAATGCTCTTGTTCCTACGCGAAACAGTTTCATCCTCGACAGAATGTTTGAAATCGTCGGATTCCGCAAGCTGAAGCCTATATTAGACGCGCGTATTACGGATATGCTTTATTTTTATACGGTTCTTGAATACGCATACACCACTCTGCTCGATGGGTTTACCGAGTATAGGGTTGAATAAGGTGAGAATGGTCTAGAACTGGAGGATTATTTAAAAAGTTTAGACTCTTTGAAATATCATGAACTTTCGTACAAAGCAATTGATCGGTACAGGGCTGAGCTCACCTACACCGTTCACCCTGAAGAACTATTTATATAACGAGCAGCTGTCGTAACGACTTAGAAGATTATTTCAATTGCCGCTATGTTGAGTGAAGATGAGTTCATGATTAAAAAGCTCGCGTCGGTAGAAATAAACCCTCGATTGGAAAGGCGTGTTTATAAACTTGTGTTTAATAATGTGGCTAACGATGAACTCTTTGTGCGTGCTTTTGATTGTATTCTAGACGTATTTAAAGATAACTTACCAACCGGTTGTAAAGTGGGAACAAAAATAGTACTGAACGATATGAAGGTCCTTCATATCGAGTACAGATTTCCCTATACCTTAAGCGGTGAAATATTATTAAACCGTGTATACTGCGTAATGCAGAGCAATAATGGTGTAATTGTAGACTCGATTACGTGTGAGTTTAGTGTATTGAAAAAAAAGTGAGTGTATTTATATATTTAACATATTTGTGTGTGTGTGTGTGTGTGTATATATATTTTTTTTTCCTGTACTGTTATATTGACGGTTATACGTTTTGTAGTTCTTATTTTTATTTTGCGCGGTAGAAGATAAAGTATATGTATTTATTTATTTAACATAATTGTGTGTATATATTTCTGCTATATTGATGGTTATATTATTTCTTATTTTGTATTTTTGTTTTTGATTATTCCAATGTATATTTATTTTCTATATATTTCCATAATATAATTGTATATATATATATATATATATATATATATATATATATATATATATATATATATATATATATACAGGGTGATCAAAAAGTAACGCAACCCATGGGAAGACGATTTATTTCAGAGCAAGTGCTGGAAGTGGGCACCGTTCTGTGCTTCACACAAGTGAATACGGCGATTCATGTTCTTAAAGACCCTTTGCAACGTTTCCTGTGAAATTGCATCAACACACTTCTGAATCATCGCCTGCAACAGAAGGAAAAAATCAATTATGTGCGCAACCCATGGAGAAACGCACATAATTGATTTTTTCCTTCTGTTGCAGGCGATAATTCAGAAGTGTGTTGATGCAGTTTCACAGGAAACGTTGCAAAGGGTCTTTAAGAACATGAATCGCCGTATCCACTTGTGTGAAGCACAGAACGGTGCCCACTTCCAGCACTTGCTCTGAAATAAATCGTATTCTCATGGGTTGCGTTACTTTTTGATCACCCTGTATATATATATGTATGTGATATATATATATATATATATATATATATATATTTCTCCTGTACTGTTATATTGACGGATATATTTTTTATTATATGCATATTCCTCGTTCATATTTCTTAAACTATTATTATTTTTAATTGATCATTCAAATGTATATTTATTTTCTATAAATTTATAATAAACAGAATGATGTAATGTTATTTAATTTAATTATTTTGGTTGTAAACAATTATGCCAAATGGCTGGTTACGCCTTCTAAACCTACTAGCGGAATTCTAAGCCAACTTTTAAGAATTAATTAAATAAATGGTACAATCTGGCAACCTAATAATGTATACCTGAACAGTTAAAAACGGCAACTCGTGTGAATTAAAATAAATGGTGGTATCTAGCAACTCGCCCTAATAATGTATACCTGAACAGTTAAAATAAAAAGTGGTATCTGACAACTCAACCTGAACAAGCCATTTACGCCTTCTAAGCCAACTGGCTGATTAGGAGTCTATAAGAGGACGGCGGGTCGGCTGAAGCGTTATTATGTACTTGGCAGGAGCCAGGTGAACAACTCTCTTCCTTTCTCTCCCTCTCCTGTCTTTCTCTTGGAGGATAACGCCGCCTCCAAGTTTCATGACCCCTTGTTGCACCTGCAGCATCCCCCCACCGCTCCTTTGCAGCATTGAGTTGTTGCATAACCCCCTCCCCCTCATTCAGTACATACCCCTCCCCCCTTTGCAACATACCACCACCACCTTTGCAACATTGCAACGCCAAGATGTAATTACTTTTTGTAATGCGAGGAAAGAAGACAAGGCTTCTTGCCAAAGAAAGCAGCCTCAGGTAGTACGAGTGTGACTGTGATTGATACAGGTAAATTTGTGTTGTCTTGAGAAAAAAACACAAACTTACTGTGCATCTTACTCCTGAAGAATCATGCACCAGGACTGATAATGACTGGGGGTGTCTGCAGTACAAACTAACGAAAATTGCAAGAAACTGAAATAGGATATGGATGTTCTTTGGATGAGACTAACACAGATCATTGTTGCTTTCAATGGTGATGAACCACTTACGAAAGCCTCGTCAGTACTTTGACCCCCTAACTGCTTGGCACTGCTGCTGCGAGTTGCTCGTACCCTGAAATGGGCGTATGGTCGGAATGGTATTTTATGTAAAATGATGTTTAACGCTTCAATTATTATGTATATTTGAATATTCTGTATATATAATTCACTGGGCAACACGTATTTTATTGAATGATATCTGACACTTGATTCTAGGTAATTTGGGTGCGCTGAATACAAATTTCAACTCGGTTTGGCTCTATCAGGTCCTGATTCTTGTCGACAGCCTATGTGCCATTTTCCAGATTTTTCAAATTAGGACTAAAAAATTAAGTCATGTGTTAAATTTTTTTTTCAAGTTTCATGAATACAAGCAGTTCAAACTACAGTAAAATTACATTATAACGATAGAAATGACTTAAAATAAAAAAACAAACAGATATGAAGCTTTCACTGTGGCAAAATTTTCTTTTGTAAGACTTTCTAGCGTATTTGCTTGTTGATGGCAGGTCTCTTTTCAAGCACCAGCAGTAATCAGCCATCATGTGGGAATCCCAGCGGCCTTGGTACCGTTCCTCCATAATTTTTATATCTTGGTGGAATCTCTCCCCTTGTTCGTCACTTACATCACCTAAATTACTTGGAAATTGGTCAAGATGGCTATTCAAAAAATGCATTTTTATGCTCATATTGCAACCTAACTCTTTGTAGTCCCTTAAAAGTTTTTTTACGATTTCTTCGTAGTTATCTGCCCTATAATTGCCTAAAAAGTTTTCTATCAAGTCCACGAATGAGAACCAGCCATTTTTTTCGCGTTCATTCATGACATTAGGAAAATTGCTGTCTTTAATCATTGTTCTTATTTGTGGACCGTCGAAAATTCCCGCCTTGATTTTTTCATAACTTAAACTTGGAAATTTTGAAGTTATGTATTTGAAACACTCGCCGTTCGTATCTAAAGCTTTTACATATTGTTTAATGAGGCCTAGTTTTATATGCAGAGGAGGAAATATGATTTTATCTCTGCTCACTAAAGGTGGATTAATTACGTTTTTTTCTCCGACAGTAAGTGATGTTCGTGCTGGCCAGATTTGTTTGAAATAATGTTCTTCCTTAGCTCTGCTGTCCCATAAGCAAAGGAAGCAGGGATATTTAGTATACCCTCCTTGTTGTCCTAGCAGAAAATTAACCATTTTTAAGTCAACACATATGATCCACTCGTGCTCCCTATATTTGATAAGATTTAAAACATTTTCTATATGTTCATACTTTTCTTTTAATTTTGTTGAGTGCCCAATCGGTATCGAGCCGTATAGATTGCCATTATGCAACAACACACACTTAAGACTTCTTTTCGAACTGTCTAAAAACAAGCGCCAATCATTTGCATCGTAAGACTCAACCCCCATCTTCTTTAACAAACCAACTATGTCGCAGCAATATACTAAACTATCCTCTGTTCTAAAATATTTAACAAGTTCTCTTCTCTTTTTCTGTAAAATGAAATGTATGTGTTTGAAGTAAGCAAGTTTTTCTCTTTAAGTCTTGAAGCTAAAATTTCCGCAGCCTTTTTTGGCAAATTTAGATCCCTTACAAGATCATTCAACTCGGCCTGGTTAAACTTTTGCGGATCGTTTTGACTTTCAAATACGCTGGGGTCAAAATCGGTGTCTGACTCCTCAAAGTGCATAACAATATTTTCAGGAACATCTTCAACTAATTCTTGAGTTGGCAGACCCTTAAATTTTGGAATGGGGATCTCATTTGAATGTAGCACAGGTCGTATCGCGGTGTCGAAATTTGGGTACTCGATACAATGTTTATTTTTCTTAGTGAAGCCCGAAGTCTTGACAAAGCAAAGGTAGCAATCGGTCTCGTGGTTAGTAGGCTCTCGCCACACCTGATATGGACAAAAAATTGTAAAGCGTTAACAAAAGCGACGAGAGACTTGTTTTTATGAATTTTATCAAAAGTTATCACCCAAACATTTAACATTTCTATGTGTTTCAACCTTATGCAATATTTGAGATTCTTATAAACATTTTCTGTAAATTTTTGTTTATGTACCTAAGTTACAATTACATTTAGGTAAGTTACAGTATACTAGTGATTAAATTACGTAGTTTTATGAAATCATAAACTTACCATCGGAACTCCAAAAGGTATTTTTGAATCCGAACCCTTCGTCCAATGTCGCAGTCTTTCAATGCATATAGTGCAGGCTTTATGTGGAGCCCACAATTTATCTTGGTCCCCCAGTTTTATGCCAAAATAAGCTAAGTAAGCTCTTTTTACGAAGTCAGTTATATTTGCTCGTTGATGTGGAAGTGTAAAATTTCCACATATATAACAGAAGGAATCAGGGTTGTTTTTGCCTTTGAACTTTCTAGTGCTTGATGACATATTGCTTGAATGTTCTGCCAATTTGTAAAGGTATTTAAAGCCCTTAATTCATATAAATTTAAGAAAATCTGAAATATAAACACAAAAATTAGTTTAAATAGGTACTTATTATGAAATAGGTACTTACAATCTATGAAATTAAACTAGAAACACGGATGAGTAGGTACAATATAAATTACGTCTAATTAAATCAACTATATTAAATCACGATGACAAAATTACTCACTAAATCATATGCCAATTCAAAATTATGTTAATGCCCAAACTTAATTAACTAACTCAACTGACTGACTGACTGACTGACTGATTGAATTGACTGATTAACTCTGGAAACGAGTCGCTTTTATATATTTTAGTTGTCCCTCTAGAATACTCTACAGAGAACAGGAACGCTCGAGAAAATTTTAGAATTCTATGATATTTTTAGCTTAATTTACTAATATTAAAATGGGTTAAAAATGACAAAATTAAAAATATTTTTAGGGTGTTACATATAAAAATATACATAATACAACAATACCATAACAATAGGTACAAATACCTAGATAAAAACCTAGTTGCATAATGTGTAACTGCAAAAAGACCGAGTATTGAGAAAAAAACCTTTTTATGAATACGACGAAAGAGGAGGGGTGTTGAGCAAAATCAGGACCTGATAGAGCAAAACCGAGTAAAAATTCGTGCTCAGCGCACCCAAATTACCTAGAACTAACTGTCAAATCTAATTCAATAGACAAAAAGTTGAAATTTGTTCCCCAGTGTAATCATCGATGCAACCAAACAGTGGAGACTGCATAGCAACGAATTAAACACCAAAAAGTTAATTCATACATTCACCCAATTTATAATTTTATCTGCCCGAACTAATTTAGTATGAATACGATACAACCATATTAGTGGACCGGCCAAAATTCAAAAATCGACTTTGAACGGCGTTTTTTGTTAATAGCTGGCACCCATGCTAAATCAATGTACCTGTGGGTGAGGAATAAAATGCAGGTGGATGCCACTCTCGCTTTTGGCTTTGAAGGTCATTTTCGAGGTCATTTTCCATCTGAATTACCAACTCAAGGTCAAATTCAAGTTAATCACGACCGAAATTGTGCTGAAAATTTGTGATTTTTTATTTTAATTGGCGAAAAAAAATTGAGCAAGTCTGTTTGTCAAAATTTATTTTAACATGATTAGTGCCTAATAAGTTTGATGGCATGAATTAAGTACTCACAGTAACAGAATTATCACAACTAAATCACAAAGCAGTAAATATAGCCCCATAACTATACAGTTTACACACTAGTAACATTTACAAGTTCACGTTTCTTGATGAACAGCATCGAAATGCTGCACTGACAATCACAATTGTGTGGATTGCAATCACTTAAGAACAGAGTTATTAGTTCCTTACAGTACATTCCAGCTTCTCTCGATTTCAGCCCGGAAGAGAAACACAGATCTACTGTCCAGCTGGGTTACAGCAACCGCTGTCGTCACAACCACAAGCTGTCATACACTTCATCCTTTTCCTGAAGCAGTTGCATCTAGCTGTCTTGCACTTTTTCTTGCAACCACAAGCAACAAGCTCCAGGCAGACTTCAGAGATTGGAGGAAGTCTTATCCACACTGATAGGAGGCTCCCATCTTCCAACTTCCAGGCTGAAGTGTCCACCGGATCTTCAACATCTACGTGCTCTTTGTCAGCCTGGAGCCATATTTTGGCCTGATAGTTTGCCCGCTTGGCGTGGAACTCCAGGGCATCCTTTGTCGGTGGGAACATTTCCAGAGTCTTCTTGGCCTTCCCAAAAAGGTGAACTTCTCAACATCTGCGATATCCCCATCTCGACCAATGGCGTGCAGCAGGGGTGGGTGGTCACTGAACACTTTCCAACACTTCTTTTTTCCATGACCACTGAAGGACAAGACTGTGTCACACCTGGTCAAAGTGTAGAAGCTGACCAGGTTGTCCCTCACTGGGGGCGACAAACTCTTGAATACATCGTGCACGGAGTAGCATTTTCGGTTCTTGGCCGTTCCGCACAGCATCCACACTTCAGCGACCTTGGTGCAAACGAAGTGAATCAGCAGCACCATTACATCAGTATCTCTGCATACTACCAGTATTCGTTCATAGCCCTGGGACGCTGCATCACATGAGTGAAGGATGAGCCTGGTGTCCGCCTCTTCATGGTTGCTATGCAGTGGAACGTCATGTCGCCTGGTTGATAGACTTCAGTGGCTTCAGAGAAGCCACCCCCTGACACCAGCTGACATCTTTCTTGAAGATCTCTGCCCTTCTCAGTGATGACGTTAGACAGAAACAAGGCTAGGTCAGCCTTGTTTGTATCCAGGGCCATGAAGTTTTTCCACACTTCAGGCAGTGGAACTTGTGGGCCATCAATGACTTTCCGAATCGGTTTCTTCATGCTTGCACGCTTTGTCCTGGTAACTGCTTTGATCGATCCTTCCCCTGCGTACCGATCAAAGATGACATCAACTCTTGTTGTGTGTTCATTGAAATAACTCGTCACGGCCTTGAAGAACACGTCAATATAGTCGCCGAATGTCCGACAGCCGCCAGGCTTACCAAGAGCTTGGATGAGTGCATGGCCATCTATCATCACACAGGTCTTCAGATCAGAGGTTAAAACCTGAGCTTATGGTCTGCTGAGCCATCAGGATGTTCAGCTCAGACTTCGATGTCGAATTCATCTCTCCTCCTGCCTTCGCCAGACTAAATGGGACTGGGGACAGTTCATGCTTCAAGACGTTGACCAGCTCCACCATGCGACCTGCGGTCGCGGCATTCAGGAGCCGCTGCAGTTGCTTTCTGTCAGCTTTGATGGTCTTTTGCATGTTCTGCTTGGTGGAAACTGTAGCTTTGTACACATCAGCGAAGGTTTTCGACCGACGTTTCTTCATCGTTTCATGGAAGCCTACAGTACTATCTGTTCAATCAGTCTCTCCATGAAGCCGATTACATGCTGCTTTCCTCGATCCTGAGCTGTCAGCAAGTTCTCCACAACATCTGTGGGTGCAGTGTCTTTGGTTGCCAGTGAAACAAGTGGGATGTTAGTGGCTGCATCTGTATCTCCTGCTTCACTCACGTGAACTCTGAAGACGTAAAACTGCTTCAACTGCTGAACTAGCTTCATGACATCATGAGCGTCACGCCTAGTGCGAGAAGGCAGACTGTCAACCCGAGTGAAGGTGACTTCCCAATCATGTCGTATACCATTGTGCATCTTGCATGTACGATTTATCCATTCGGTTGCCTGATCAGCTGGAACTTGATTGAAGCGCTTCGCCGTCCTCTTGACGACAAAGTTCCCATTACAGAACTCTGCATGAACTTCTGGTGCTGACTTCTCAAGACCTCTCATATCAGCCACGTAGACCGGCCCCCAACGTGCATAGTTTGTGTGGTCATAGATAGTTAGCCAAGGCAGCAGCAAAGGCTTCTATGTGGTCTCCACATGCCATCTCTCTGAGCTCTGTCTGATGAAGGCCAGTAGGATCTCTACCATTTTCATGTAGGATGACCACAGCATGAAGTTGGGATTTTCAGAGTGCTGGTCATTGAATTCCTTCATGAGACTGTGGAATTTCTCACCTGCCAAAACGTCTGAGAAGTTGTCAACAGCATCGCGCATCTCATCTATGTCAGCTCTCTCTTTGAAAAGCGAAGCAACATTGAGGGCAAGCTGTTTGACGTTCTCATCTCCGTTGCCAGTTGCAGCCAGCCATGACTCAAACATCTGCCACTTGATGCGCCACAGTGCATCATTCAGCTGGTGACCTCTCACAGCTCGGTAGTAGGTCTTGCCGTCCAGCATTGTCTCAGTGGTGTTAGCCGCGTACACACCTTCCTCTGTCCATAAGTCATCAAGTCCCACACTTTCCATGTGTTGACCAATGGCTTTCAAAAAGTTGAAGCAGATATGGAGACCTCCCATGAGCAAGACCACGTTGGCAAATTTCGAGTTTGCCCAGACTAGTTCCTTATCCCTGCTGTACAGAGGCTGATCAGCAGTGATGATGGTGTACTTCTGGCTGACATACTCAGAAATGGCCATGAAGCGATTGATGACGGTGGTCATGGTGTCACTGTCATCTGCTGGCGCCTGCAGGATTGGCAACATCCCGGCTGTCGTTACTGGTAGATCCGCAGTGCTCACAGATTGATTGAATGCTCCCCAGCTTGGAACGGACATCGCTTCATCATGGATGCGTGACACCACCCAGGCCAAGTCCTTGGCACGTGCCCGGTCCCTTTCAGGTTCATGTGACAAGTCGTCTATGTCAGTGTCATAGCCAGGAGGAGATGGCCTCTTGCCAGATGGCAGGGTAGCCTGGTCCAGCCTTTGGAACTCCTGTAGGTCATCAGGTTTGATAGATTTCGATCTCTTGTGCTTGCCACCCTTTTGGCCATGAATCTGCTGTGGAGAGGGGCTTCTCTGCCATACCATCAGTTGAGTGCTGTGGAAGGTGTTCTTCCCGTCTAAGGTTGACTCCAAGACATCTATGTTGTCACAAGAACAGTGAATCATTCTCACTTTGACGATGGTGTCAGGGATGTAGACACATCCATTCTCAGCATACCTCTCCAGGATGTTCTGAGCGATGGTGGTGTCTATCCTTCTTACAGTGTCGATACCAATAGTGTGATTTGCCGCGTGGAACAGATCTAGGAGTGCTTCTGAGCGGGTGGCTTGGTGCAGAGTAAGACTCAAGCCCACATGCTTTGGTGTCAACTTTCGTCGGTTGGAGACTGCATAGACTATGTCTTGGGCAATGCTACACACACTCTGCTTCACTTTCTGGTCCTCTTCACTTCCCTCATCCACAGCATCCATTCCCCAAAAGAGCAATCGTAGAAACAGGTACAGACTGTCGGGTATGACGCGATCAACATTTTCCTGATCAAGACCTTGCCATGTCTCGGAGTGTCCAGGAGTTTCAAGAAGATCTTCTCAAACCTTCATAGCCACGTGTACCATATCTTGGAATATGCTGCTAGTGGCACACATGCGGACATCAGCATTTTCATCTTCAGTAGACTCTGACTCAGAGGTGACAGGACCTTGTTCACAAGACTTAGCCAGTGCTTTGGAGATGATGAAATCTGAGCTCTCTCCAGGGTAAATCAGCAGCGGGCCCCTTGACAATGGGCGTACATAGCTGACGTTTGATCCAAGCAGCTTTTGAACATCTTCGTAGAACGTTGTTCACCTGGAGTATTTCGCGGTGATGCCGGTGTCATTACACATACTCTCGTATCTGTCCCAGACGTCTCCCATGCCGTATACGTGACCACGAGACAGGCCTACTGTCAAGTCTTTGCACAGCTTCATCATGCACTCATTTTCAGGCCCTTGCTGCTCCTCTGACACCGCTTGTTTTCTAGTGCGTCTCTCAAATGTCACCAAACATGCCAGATGAGAGCAGCCTTCAACTGCAATCACATCACTCACAGGGTCGTGTTTGGCACGCTGGATCAAGTCATCTGACTTCTCCATTGTCTCCACCCTGTGCAGTTTCTTTGTGGTCTTCTTTTGGCAAAACATGCAGAGGGTCCAGTCAATCACTGGTGTTGAACGTCTACGCTTTGGGGGAAAAGCCTGAGAGCCTGCACTTTTTGTGGTCGCCGATGCACCCATGGTCTGCTGCTGACTTCGCAGCCTTTTGAGTTTGCCTTCAGAGGTGAATAAAGAGTAGCATGATTTATACCACTTGAGTTCCAATGCATTGAAATCATCCTTGGAATGACTTTCCAGTCTTTGTAAAACATCAAGATAGTAGGTATCTCCCAGGTTCTTTCTCTCATCGCCCACAGTCATAGTTCTTGCTTTTCCTTCTGTTGATGCTGTGCGCAGGTCACCAGCGCTGCTTTGGCAGAAGAAGCAACAATCCTCACTGACATCCTGACGTTTCCTCTTGCGCTTGATGACAGCTACAGGGTCCATTGCTGATGAGCTCCCTATCTGCAAAGACAAGTGGGAATGGCAGTATGTAGTAGCCACAGATATATTGAAACAATTCGAAACATACCTATCCTTTAGCAGTATTATTATTATTATTTTACCAAGTATGCTATTACTTGTACTATTGTATTAGTAGGCACATGCGCACTTCACCCAGCATGCTAAATGTAGTTTTAATGGAAATAAAGACATCCAGAGTCATAGTTACATTCAATTATTATCCATAAAATCACAAAAATATGCTTTATTTGCTAATGATACACCTTTAAACACGTTGTTACATAGAGCCACCACTGAAATGCAAAAATTCGGAATTTTTCAGAATTTGACGTTTGTAACCTTGTATGGGACCTTCAAACCCAAAATTAAGAGTGGCATCCACCCACATCTTGTTTGGCATCCTCAATACTACTAATCTAAGGTGGGTGCCTGTTATTAACAAAAAACGCCGTTAAGTTTTTTTCTAGAGGACTTTTCCATTTTTGGCCGGCCCACTATATATGGAAAAGGTTTTCCACAGGAAATAAATTTTTGCTAAAATTTAAAACTATCATTCTGCTTGTATAAATTAAAGTGTTAATCCTTTAAAAGATATTATTCTATTCGTATAAATTAAAATATTAATCCGTTAAATTTTTAATATTTGTATAAATTGCGCAATGCCCAGTAGATTTTCTGGCATCCTTTTCGTTAAGCCTAACTTACAAGCCTCTTCAAAGGTGCCACATTAGCCCTGTTCAAAAATCAACTTTTTCTTATTTTCATAGGTTTCTGTACTTTTTCCCATGCTTTTTGACCTGAAAAGGCCGAAAATCACAACCATTTTGACCTAGGTTGTTGGGAAGAATTGCCGCATGGAGCTTTAAGTTTTCTGCCTTGAAATCGGCCAAAAGCACCAGTTCCGGGGTCCCTTGAATCATGTTTTGCACTATAACTTTTTATCTAAACAAGATAGAGCAACAAAATAGGCACCAAATTAAAGTGTTTTTAATCCTCTTTCTAACTTATACAATTATGATAGTCTTGGAACAAGAAATGGCACATTGGTACATACAAAGATTTCAGAAATATCACAAAATTCGTTTTCTTACACTCAAGGCAGACAAGGCGCCTTATTCATGACACAAATTTGAGATTAACATTTTGTCACAAGTCTAATCGATCAAGAAGTGAAAGCATTACATGATGATTAATTTCATAATGACATTTACACAGTCAGTTGTTGAGAGTTTGTTTCTTGAAGCTGTCAAAGCGGCGTCTGTTGAACTCAACAGCTTGAAGGAGATAGTCCCTTTGCTTGGCATCTGTTATTATGACATTTGCAAAGTCGCTCATCATCTTGACACCACGTTCAGCAATGTCATTCACCGCTTTCAGATTCTTAACATAGTCCAACGCTTTTCTGTAGTCCTCATTCTGTGGCCAAGACGTGACAGGTTCCAGAAGCCACTCGGATCCAATGTTCAGTGTGTCCAGCAGGAAATGTGATTCTGGGCCAATGAGATCAACCAGGGTGGTCTTAGCTGTGACTCTCTGGAATAGAGGCTTTCCTGTTCTGAAGCTGTCTGGCTTCTCAGTGTCATGTAACTGGGCGGCAATGTCGTGCTTCAATGTGTCACTCAATCTACTGCTGAACAGGGCAAATGGCACGACTTCCTGCGTCAGGTACCATTTGTGGTTTTCCATCTTATTAAGTACTGCATCAGCAAGCTCTGGGTCAGTTTTCTTGTACTTCAACATGTTCTGGATTAGACTTAGATCATTCACGGGAGCATCTGCAGCAGACATTGACATCATCCATACAGGAGTGTAGAACAGCGCAAGGAAGGTGTTGAGTCTTTCCAGCTTTGATACAGTGTCTTCGTCGTACTCAAGTTGATCTGCAAACATCAGCATTTTCATGGAGTACAGGTTTCTGGCCATCCATCTGGCCTGATGAATGGCGCCTGGTCGACTCCAGTGAATACCTCGAGGAGGCGTTCCTCCAAGAACAATGACTGTCAGTTCAGCCATTTCCCAGTAGTCGGCTCTTGGAAGCCTTTCTGCTGTTAGAATGTCTTGGAGTATTTCTTCACTGTTCTTCTTCTTTTCCTTCAGCCATTTGCTGTTGATAGCCAGCATCTTTGGGTTTTCCTTGGACAAGTCCGTCCAAACATCCTTCAGATGCTCAAACCAGGGATTATCTGGCCCCTTCACCTTCCCAAACAGCTTCTCCCAAACTGCTCCTACTAGGATTTCCAGGATGTGATGTCGACAGGCCAGATAAAACCCTTTTTGTTCAGCATTTTCTCTAGCAGTTTGGCAGCTCCTCTGTGAACTCCACTGTTACTGGATGTAGTGTCAAAAACAAGGGCAGTAACATTATCCGTAAGTTCCCATGTCTCCAGTAAATCCATTGAAGCCTCAGCCTGAGCTGTGCCAGAAGAATTGTCGATGACAGGTACTCCCAATAACTTTCCTTCAGTGTATGAAGGTGGACCAGACACTAGCACAGCTAAAGTCTCTGAGGTACTTCCAGGTTCACTGCCCAAGACATCTTTGAGCAACTTTCCATCCCAGTGTAAGGCAGCGTACTGTGGGGGGTTTTCACAAAACTTGGACATGTGACTCTGGCTGATATTATACCTGGACAGCATTCTGTTGCGACGTGTTGTTGAGGTTCAGATGACGAAGTTATCCAGATCAGCCCCTCCAGCTTTCAAGGTGGCAGAAACCATGGCAGTAACTTGATTGTCTGATAAACCAAGACGATCAGCTGTATTGCAGATGACATCACATTCCATGACCTTCCTTGGAAACGTCAAAGTCACACTAGTCACAGTGTCTTGATGGTGAGAACATCCAGGACGAGGTGATGGTAATCCATGTCCTCTGTGTTAGCGTCGTTGTCAGTTGAGTCACCCCAGGTAATGTCATCCACATGAACAACTGCCTCTTGTTCTGCTGCAGCTGTAAAATAGTACATGTTAAGACAGTAATTGTTAAGTACATGCTAAATATCGCAATGGAGTAAAACTTAAAACTTTTTGTAACGTTCAAAGTAATTAGTTTTACATTGTTCTTGTCTATGCTGCAGTCTTTCATTCCTCGCTGCTTGCTGCAGGGATCTTGTCTCAAAAATCTTGTCATGACCAGACATATGACCTTTCCTCTCAGTCTTTTGGTCTTCGTAGAACCTGATATCCTCATCTTTCTTCTCTCTGGATAACAGTCTGTTGTTCTGTATTTCCTGGATTGCATCTAGAGCTCCTATATCGAACAGGCTGTCTAATTCCAGCACAAATGCTCCTCTTTTTCCTCCAGGGTTACTTGCTCTTCCTTTGCTTTTCACCAGAGCACGATGTTTCTCATGTAGTTTCATGAAGAGCTTCATTGCGTTGTACTTGGTCATTGTCTTGATCCTAGCCATCTGCCAGAATGGGATGATAGATTCAACTGTTTCATACGCAAGGTCTTGAACCATGGGCCTCCCTGCATTTTCCGGTAAATTCTGAAGATTAAGGAAATACTGGAACGCCTGTCTGTTGGTGGGAAGCTGGGAACCACTGATAAAAGCTGAAGGGTATCCAACCAGGAAAGTTTCAGTGAGAGATCTAGTAGATGGCCCAGTTGACACCTGCCTGTGGACAGTACGTGGAGGTTCTGAGATATCAACTGTGCGCCCACGGAGCTCCCTCAGCTCCTTGCTTAATGCCATTGTGAAGTTGTAACTTGTAGATGGTTTTCTAGATTCTGATTGAGTTTCTGGTGTTTCCTGAAAACTGATAGATAATTATTATTATTATTATTATTAATTATTATTTATTTATTATTATTATTATTATTATTATTATTATTTATTAATTTTATGCTCTTTCATTTGATACCTAATTTGTTGCTCTATCTTGTTTAGATCAAAAGTTAAAGTGCAAAACATAATTCAAGGGACCCCGGAATTGGCGCTTTGGCCGATTTCAAGGCAGAAAATTTAAAGCTCCATGCGGCAATGCTCCCCAACATCCTAGGTCAAAATAGTTGTGATTTTCGGCTTTTTCAGGTCAAAAAGCATGGGAAAATGTACAGAAACCTATGAAAATAAGAAAAAGTTGATTTTTGAACAGGCCTAGTGCCACATCTATAATCTTAAACAGAAATTCCTAAATTCTAAATGTTCTTTTCGGCTAATATAAATCACATAAAGGAGTTAAGTGTAGAACCAAAATTATATAAATTCTTTTGTTAATATCATTGTTAGACAACCTTTGCAATCTTAAGAATCTTTTGTAAACGTGGCACCATGGGTGTTATTATTATTATTATTATTTTTTATTGGGTTCAAAATCCCAGCTGAGCCGTGAACGACCAAGCTCTGAAGGGCCAGTTCAACCTACAGCCCAAGTTAAGCTAGAATTAAAAACTTACGGACTTGGAGTTCCTATTAGGTCCTACCTCAGGGTTGCTGACTCGATGTGGGATTACCTTAGGCCTCAGTTGTATGAATTTAAAATAAAAACAAAAGGGGCACGATTTATGGTCTTCTTTCTAAACCTTGCAACAACAACACAACCTGCACTACTGCACGATGCAACAATCTTGTATCTAAACAACCAAACTGAATTGCAAGAGAGCTCTCTATAAGACCACACCCTGTAAGTACGGCATTCCACAAACGAGTAGAAAAGACGCGCAGCGCCCCCAAAAATGATGCCACAAGAGTGCCCAAACAATGATGCCACAAGAGCCCAAAAATGCTAGCTCTAAATTAAGTGAATTTTTCACTAACCTTACAATTATGAGATGGATATATATACACCTTAACTTAATATATACAAGCAATGCTGCATCAATCAGCTTAGTCATCATATCGCCTTGGGACAACAATGGTTCTTCCTCTTCTAGATTTTCTAACAATGGGCGAGTTCGTGCCTCACCCTTTGAGTGGTCAGTCAACTCAATTGGGTTTTTCTTTGTTAGGAACTCTCAAAGCAAGTGTTGTGTTAAGGATTTGATTTTCTAATTACTGCGCATTGTAAAGAAATCTAATATCTTAAAAGTGATCTATCCTTGTGAAATAAAGACTGAAAAGGTAATTCGTCATTTATTTCCTTCCACGAGAGACGCATTCCACTCCCACAACGGACGGAGGGAGGGGACGCCATTGAGCGAAGGTATAAATTGTTTTCCCGTAACTCGCAGTCAGATAAAGTAAAGTTGAAGAGAAGAACGGTGGACGTCAGCAGTATAAACTTCATTGTCGGTGCAAGGAAGCGACATACTGAGATTACCTACATATCGGCAATGGCTGTCTAACGAAGAAGAGACCATCTTGCGACACATACATTGGCACGCTTGTTTACAGTAAAAAAGATGAAAGTAAGGTGAGATCCAAGAAGCTTATTTCCCACAACGTGGAGGTGAATGTGCCCCAAGAGTCACTGAGCCAGAGCAGAAAAAGAGTAAGCAGCCAACTCAACCCAACCCGATGTCAGCAGCCGGGAGCGAACCCGCGACACACAGTTCAGAGTTCGCCATCAGAATGACTGAACTACGGGGCGCGAATGTATACAGCAATATTTAATTAATAATAATGATTCCTCCATTACACAAATTTAAAACAATGCCTACATTAAGGATAACGTCCAATTCTGAGTTACAGTATAGTCACGAGAAAATGAGTGTATGACGTAAGCCTGCGTAAAGTGTAAACAAACATAAGTGACATTCTGCCCTTGGTGACGTAATATCCTGACAGAAATGGGAAAGATTTCAATTCATTCCAGATGGTTTACGATGAAGAAACTAAATTTTTTACTTTTTTATTTTTGAAATTCGGAAAAAGCATATTTAGAAATTATGTTATGACCAGTATAATGAAACTGTCATGATGTCATATATATATATATATATATATATAGTGATCCAAAAGCTGCTTCCAGAAATAACTTCTTACATAAATATTGTTGGGAACACCTTTTTTTTTATCGCCTATATATATATATATATATATATATATATATATATATATATATATATATATATATATATATATATATATATATATATATATAAACAGAGAGAGAGAGAGAGAGACCACATACAGAGTTACATTTTATATTTTTATACTCACTTTTAAATATATAAAAAGATTTGTCTCTATAAAAGGCTTTATAACAGACAATGCTTGCACCAGTGACTAATCCATCGCGAAATTGCATTTTGCATATATGTAAAATGCAATGCATCGATTGAGGTCGTACGATCAGAGATTTATGGGTTTGAAAATAAGAGCTTGGTTTATATATATATGTAAAAATGAACAATGAATAATCCATATTCATTTTTACATGAGAAACCAAAATCGCCTAAGCGAGTTTTGGATAGAATTTCGATTTGTACTTCTTTATTCATTACTGTATTTCTCTAATTCATCTTTTCTAATAATGACTTATACACTATGACGTCATAAAATAACTTAATTCTCTTTACGTTTCCCATACCTTGTACACTGAATCATGTGCTTAGTATTTGGACATCTTCCGTATTCAATGTATGGTAAATTCTTTAATAATAATGTTGTGGTGTTATGTAGTATAAATATTATTATTCAACCATATTCATCTATACGTCATTAATGTCCCTTGATCATTATCCTATATAAATTTTTTTAAATATTCATTTTTACTCGTGTCAATCTATGAAACGCAAAACTTCATGCATTCGTTCGAAAACGCATAAATACGTTCTCGTATTATTTTTTTCATTTTTATTTTTAATTATATCACCTCCCGAGATGAATTCGAAAAACGCTGAGGTTAAGTTATCAAATTCCGCGAACTATGCATAAGTGAACGCTTCAAAGATAAAAATATCTCCTCTCGCTCTGATTTCAAATTTATAACATGTTATAACATATTATAACATATTATGTTGTATATAAATCCATACCGTATGTGCCCATGTACTTTGTATTATATTTCTAACATCTTAATTGTCTATTAATATGAAACACTGTATAAAAACAAAACAAAGTTATAGTAACTGTTTAATTGTAAATAACTGTAATACTTTAATTTAATATAACGTAATGTACTTTAATGAAACTAATTAATAATAACTTGTAATGTACTTCATTAAAACTGTAATTAAATGTAATGATTTAATATATACCGTAATGTAAGAATGTACTTTAAAATGGAAGTGTAATTAAACAATAAGTGAATATGAATTAATTGGTAATTGTAATCGTAATTGCAATGAACCAAAATTAATACGTACTCAGTCGTGTACTTAATTTGTACTTATGTACTATTACGAAATGATATCGCCTTCAGAAATGAAGATTCGGCAAAAATATACGATTAGTTTTTATTTTTATTTTTTTTTTTTATTTGGAATCTTTCAAACATCTGATCATGTGTTTAAAAGGGGGGAACTTAACCTTCAACTTCCTTCCCCCAACATTTAGGTTTATATTATACATGTATTTGTAAAATGAATGGCACTTCATTACGGCTCTCGGCTTTGGTCACTGCTACGAGACTCCCTTGTTAGCAGCTTCGCTGCGAGGTCGAACAGAGGCCCCTTGCCTCCTTAATTTTTAGATTCCGGCCTGAGCCATGGTCGAAAGAGGTCGAACCTCTACCCCTGTAAATTCAGAGCACTACCTGTACATTTTGAGAAGTAAACTAGAGTAAAAGAAGTTTTTATCTTTTCCTTCGAGCCTTGTTCTCTTCAGGAATTTAGTCAGTAAAGTCGATAAGTTATAAAAGAAAAGCCGATAATTTTAGTACCAAGAGAAAGTATCAGAGTATTATAGAAAGAGAAGAATTAACAACTGTCGACCATAAAGCGAGAGAAAAGAATTAGAATGTTATAGAAGAAATATCCGTTGCTGCCTCCTAACCAGAACCCCCCCGTCGATTCCGAACCACCCCAGGGCCATAGAGGGAGGGGTTAACATATATATATATATATATATATATATATATATATATATTCATGCCTTGGCATCGCATTTCATCTTTCTTTGTGCATGTGCATCATTTATTTATTTTATGTGTGTAATTGTGAATCCCATTTATATACTCGTTTTTTTTATGACGGAAGGAAGGGCCAAGGGCAAATGCCCCAAAAGCGCCCATCCCATAGAAGAAGAAGAGAGCCAAAATCAAGGTCCGGGGCTTCGAGATGCCGAGACACTCTTCAGGCATTATCTATAAAATTGGGTGTAAACAATGTGATTCCTTTTACATAGGTCAGACGGGAAAGGATTTGCACACACGTATAAAACAGCATCAATATTCCGTTAGAACAGGACAGTTCTCCAGTGCTCTTTTTGTCCATTTGTCAGAGTTATCCCACTGTATTGATTGGAATAATGCTTCAGTTTTATTTCATTCTAGCAACATTGTTAATAGAAATATTCTTGAGTCTGCCATTATCCAACTTTCAAATAACTTCAACATAAGCAAAAGTCTTTTTCAACTCGATCCTGTTGTTTTGAATTCCTTCAAAACAAATTTAGATAAAAAGGGTAGGACGCTAAATCTTTGGTAAACTTGTATGCTACTTTATTAACTTTTAATCTTCATTTTATTTATATATATATCGAAACTTGACTCTAAAAGGCAAAGTGTTAAAACCCGGGCAGATTTCCAGTATAAATTTGTATTTTTATAATTCATTTGATCTTGTGCTAAAAATCGATATTTTTCGTTACAAATCTGTATGCCTCTTTGTTAATCCTCTAATTTTTAATTTTAATTTTTATTTTTACTTCTCCGTTTATTGCATATATATATATATATATATATATATATATATATAATATATATATATATATATATATGTGTGTAGATATGTATGTATATATATATATATATATATATATATATATATATATATATGTGTGGTATGTATGTTATTTATTTTTATTTTTTTCTCTTTCTGTAACCTATATATAGGCCGTAACCTTTTATGTACTTCAGTGTTCCTGAGGATGTCATTAGACGAAAGCGCTTGAGCACCTTTTTGTTTCCTTTCCTTCGTGGTTTTATTCATCATAAATATTTTTCACGTGTTACTTTACTTTCGTGAAATAATTTTCATATATATATATATATATATACTGTATATCCACTAAAACCTGCCAATATAACCTCTTTTGTATTATGACTACCCGAGTAAATTGACCAGTTTTTTGTGGTCCCGGCAAAAATCATACATTCACAATGTAAATTTTTTTTCAGTATAGTGACCACCGCCATATTTGTGGAAAATTACTGGTTTTATCCCGCTAAATGAAAATAAGTTTTGTTTAGAATTTAATTTGTTAAGGCGACCATACCATTTTAATAAAAGCCAATGGTCTTGCAGTTCAATCCTATCATGACTCATAATTTCTGCAAAATTGTTTTCACAGTTAAATAAATAGAAAGTTAAAACGAACGTGTTTTAGTACAAAAATACATCGTTTACTGCGGCCCGGCGACATCTGATCGTTTTGACATTCTATCGACAGGTTATTATTAGGTTAGATTGTTAGACTAGGTTAGGTTAAATTAGGTTAAGATAGGTTAAGTTAGATTAAGTTAGTTTTTGGAGTGTCGATGTTGTGGTCTTGTGACTTGTCGTCCAAGCACGTGACTGAAATAAAGCCGGTCAGTTTGTTATCAACGCTCATCCGAGAAAGAGCAATTTTTTTCAAAAGTGACCACCAGCCTAAAGTGATCACTTTTGTTTGGTCCCGATAGAAGTCACTTAAACAGTTGCCCATATATATATATATATATGTATAGAAACGACGTAAGTATAGAGGAGTGTTCTGCACACGAGGAAGAGAAATAACAAACAAATGAAAAATAAGGCACCCGCCCGGGAATCGAACCCAGGATCTTCCGATTGCCGGTCAGACGTGCTAACCACTACACTACGGAGCCACGATAGTCAGAAGTTGTAATTCTCCTACATAGGGCAGAAACCAATGCCTTGAGAGGGCACCCTCGCAAATCGTGAATATGTACATTTAACTGCAATGACCGCGCAGTATATTAACGTATAGAAACGACGTAAGTATAGAGGAGTGTTCTGCACACGAGGAAGAGAAATAACAAACAAATGAAAAATAAGGCACCCGCCCGGGAATCGAACCCAGGATCTTCCGATTGCCGGTCAGACGTGCTAACCACTACACTACGGAGCCACGATAGTCAGAAGTTGTAATTCTCCTACATAGGGCAGAAACCAATGCCTTGAGAGGGCACCCTCGCAAATCGTGAATATGTACATTTAACTGCAATGACCGCGCTGTATATTAACGTATAGAAACGACGTAAGTATAGAGGAGTGTTCTGCACACGAGGAAGAGAAATAACAAACAAATGAAAAATAAGGCACCCGCCCGGGAATCGAACCCAGGATCTTCCGATTGCCGGTCAGACGTGCTAACCACTACACTACGGAGCCACGATAGTCAGAAGTTGTAATTCTCCTACATAGGGCAGAAACCAATGCCTTGAGAAGGCACCCTCGCAAATCGTGAATATGTACATTTAACTGCAATGACCGCGCAGTATATTAACGTATAGAAACGACGTAAGTATAGAGGAGTGTTCTGCACACGAGGAAGAGAAATAACAAACAAATGAAAAATAAGGCACCCGCCCGGGAATCGAACCCAGGATCTTCCGATTGCCGGTCAGACGTGCTAACCACTACACTACGGAGCCACGATAGTCAGAAGTTGTAATTCTCCTACATAGGGCAGAAACCAATGCCTTGAGAGGGCACCCTCGCAAATCGTGAATATGTACATTTAACTGCAATGACCGCGCAGTATATTAACGTATAGAAACGACGTAAGTATCGTGGCTCCGTAGTGTAGTGGTTAGCACGTCTGACCGGCAATCGGAAGATCCTGGGTTCGATTCCCGGGCGGGTGCCTTATTTTTCATTTGTTTGTTATTTCTCTTCCTCGTGTGCAGAACACTCCTCTATACTTACGTCGTTTATATACGTTAATATACTGCGCGGTCATTGCAGTTAAATGTATATATATATATATATATATATATATATATATATATAGAATCACTTTATCTCACATTACAGTATAATGAGAGTAGCAGAAGTAGTGAAAGTTTATTTTGATGCCTGCATGGCTCATAATTATAAATGATAGGTTACATTTGCTTTCTTATGCAATGCGATACACTTTCATCAATCTCAAAACTAATAATAATCTTGATGATTTAAAAAGCTATTTTTAAAAAAGGTCACAAATCTCCCAAAAAGGATTTCCTTGGAAATGAATATTAATGACAAAGGATAAACAGAAGAAGAAGAAGAAGAAGAAGAAGAGGAGAGAGAGAGAGAGAGAGAGAGAGAGAGAGAGAGAGAGAGAGAGAGAGAGAGAGAGAGGTGGTATCTAAATTTCCACTGTTAGAGAGAAGAAAACAATTTCCTGTTTGTCGGCCATTATCAAATTTTATTTTCTGAAATTAGTTGAACGGTTGTGCGTGTATGATTGGGGAAAATGCACATTCATTCACTTCAAACACTGTTGTAGGGATATCCCCTGCAAATATGTACATTGCTGAATATATATGTGTATAATAATAATAATCTTACTAATAATAAATTCTCTATCAGTCATGGCGCATAACTTGTTGAAAATAGTCTCATATAATGTAAGGTCAGTGAGGAATTCAACTGTAGATGTTCATAAAATCTGCGACAGTGCAGATTTGATACTCCTGCAGGAGCACTGGCTACCTAAGCAAATAATGTAAGGTTGTTAGGCATTGAATTACAAGTGAACAATGATTGCATATTAATTGTAAACTGCTATTTACCATACAACAACGGCAGTAATCTAGATGAATACATTGATTTGCTGTACAAAATTAAGTCATTATCAGATAACCCCAAATATTCTCACTGTATAATAATGGGAGACTTTAACGCACATGTGAACTCTGAATTCTTTGTAGAATTGGGTAACGTGTGCGAGTCGGCCAATTTAAGTATAAGTGATGTAGATGTATTAGGGGTAGCCAGTGGTAATTTTACATACGTTAGTGATATGAGTGGTACCACCAGGTGGATTGATCATTGTCTCACTAGTAATAATCTAAAATTCTAAAGGATCGAATTGTTAGAGTTCATATTCTGCATGATTTCCTTCTTTCTGATCATAGACCATTAGAAATATTAATTAACGTTACCAATTTATGCGCAACACGACTTAACAAGAACTCAATAGGTAAGAATAATCGCGTCGATTGGTCCAATGTTACGATGCAGCAGAGAATAGAATACAAAGACAGAACAAGTTACCTCTTTAATAATTTAGAAATTTTGCACCTTGCCTGTAATAATCCTTGCTCAAATGATTCTCACTGTAAACTCATAGATAGGTATTATAGAAAGATAATATCCCTGTTAAGAGAAGCAGGAAGCCCCCTGATTAAATCTTCAACTATCATACTAAGATTATTCCTGGATGGAATGATTTTATTGCCCCCCTGAAGAGGGAATCGAAAGACGCCTATGATTTGTGGTGCTTTCATGGTACAGTAGACCCAGATTAGGACCAGTATACTTGAATATGTGTAGAAGTCGGGGGTCAGTATAAGGCGGCCATAAGGCGATGTAAACAGGAAGAAGAGTCTATTCGAGCATCAAAAGCCTGTGAAGCTCGCATAAATAACGATAATAACAAATTTTGGAAATTTGTTAAGAATCAAACGGGTGTCAAAAATGTCCTCCCTCCGAGGAGGGAGGATGAAATTGCAAAGCTGTGGAAAAACCATTATTCTAACATTCTTAACAGTGTGAGTAGGGATAATCTTAAGATAGATTGCAGCGAAACGATTGTGGGAGGGACAAGGGAAAATACTTTGATATCATTTTCTGAAGTAAAGAGGTTAATTAAAGAGTTAAAGACTGGTTCTGCGTCAGGGATAGATGACTTATCGAATAAGCACTTAAAATATGCAAATGACGTAGTATGTCTGCATATATCATTGCTCCTATCAGCCATGCTTGCTCATAGCTATATCCCTGTAGAGTTCATGAGGGTATATAGCTTGCCCCTGGTCAAAAATAAGTACGGAGACATTCTGTCCAGCAATAATTACAGGCCTATTGCTGTCGCTTCCTGCTTCTCGAAACTACTAAAAAAACTCTTGTTACGCCGATTAAATGATTTCCTATGGACATCTCCTAATCAGTTTGGCTTTAAAAGGTCCCACTCAACTGACCTGTGTATCTATGTACTTAAAGAAACAATATCTAAATACATTGACAGTAATTCAACTATTTATAGCTGTTTCCTAGATATAAGTAAGGCATATGATAGGGTGAACCACAATATTTTATTTGCAAAACTAGAAGACAGGAAGGTTCCCATGTACATATTAAATTTATTGAAATTTTGGTATTCCCACCAATCTTTCACTGTTAGGTGGGGCAATGTACTATCCGAGTGTTTTGGCTACGCTTGCGGGGTGAGACAAGGCTCCTTGCTCTCCCCTATGCTGTTTAATGTGTACATCGACGGATTAATTGCTTCACTTAATGAGGCAACAGTGGGATGTTGTATAGATAACACAAGGATAAATAACTTAGTTTATGCCGATGATATGGTGTTAATAAGTCCCTCTGTTAAAGGTCTGGATCGGCTACTAAAAGTCTGCGAAGTGTATTCGCAGAAACATGATATTGTTGTTAATGTTACAAAAACTAAGGTTGTGCAATTTCATCCTAAAAGCTGTAATCAGCCAGCTGATATAAGGTTTAAAATGAATGGTGAAGTAATTGAGGAAGTACAAGAGTTTAAGTATTTGGGTCAAACTATTACCAGCTCCTTGAGTGATGAACATATATATACAGTGTATATATACAGTATATATATATATATATATATATATATATATATATATATATATATATATATATATATAGTAGGTCGCGCACCACAGGGAGCCAGGTACCCTGGGGACTAATTTTGGTGTTAGACCTGCGCTGCACAAAGGAACAAGTTTTCTGCCGTTGAAGCCGCTTCTTATTATTCACATTTGTTCAAACTTGCCGTTCAATATGATGTTCCCCTTACAATCTTCGTTTGTACTCTTATAAAAGGTGTAAAATAAAAATAATTCCTTTTTTGTATGGTTTCACAATTACAAAATTATAATTACAATACAAATTACAATTACAAATTATTCCACAACTTCACAATTCACAGAGAAAATCACAAATCTATTCAAGGTTTTGCAATCATTTACACAAAATTTAAATGAAAGAGTTAACAAGGAGGAGATTGCAGACACCAATCCACCAGGAAAGTACTGCAGGGGGGGGGGGGGGGGGGGGACGTTAAACAGAAGATAGGGAGGCTGAAACTTTCGTTTCTCCCGTCACTGTCCTCCTTAGCTGATCTTTTTCCGTGTCTCATCTACCTGTGAGCAGGCATGGGGACGAGGCCGAGGACATACTCCTGATATTATTCATTATCAGACATTTTTAAAGTTATATGTATAATATTTTATATTATTAAAGTAAACGAAAAAGACCGAAAATTTGTTTGCAAATAATATAACAATTTACATCTCAGTTATAATTGCCGATATTAGCAAAATTATTGTTTGCATCCGATATTATACAGGGTGTCCCAAAAGTCCCTATCTATTTAGTTGAAATATGCTGAATTTCAAATAAATGTCACACTGACCTGAATACAGGTGTATTTCTATACAAATTACAAGTATTACACCATTAAAATCTTTAATTAGTAGTTTCCACATGTGCTCCATCTGTATCTCTGCAAATCTCAAAGCGGTCAGCTGCATTGCGGAACACATTTCCGAGCATTTCAGGGGTTATTTTCTCAACTGCTTGTCTTTAGACCTCTGATTTAATGAAACCCCAAGCAAAGAAATCCAATGGGGTCAAATCCCGAGATTGCGCTGCCCAGGGCCTAAATTCACGAATTGCTTTATCTGTCGGTCCAGGCTTATGAAACCTTCTTGATAATCAGTCTCTAATTTCACAACATTTCATTCCTCTGATGCGACATGTTACTATCATAACGCGTTCATGCACATCCATTACCAATGATATGGATCTGAAAAAATTAATTAAAAATTTAAAAATAATTAAAATAGAAATCTAATGCATGTATTTGTCTAGAAAGGTGCGTGCAATCATGTCATTAAAACATTCATTTGAAATTCAGCCTATTTCAACAAAATAGATAGGGACTTTTGGGACACCCTGTACATATATTCATTTCAAATCATATTATTTAGAAGCTTATATGTTACAATTTACGACGGGCGAAAAATAATATTATCGACGCTAGTAGCTCGATATCAGTATACCAGGTGGTATTCTTCTCTAGTTTGGCCTATTTTTTGTTATAGAAATAGATACAGTACAATAGTTTATACAAGTAGTATGATGGCAAAATGGTAGAGGAATTTGGGGTGCCCTGAAATCCTGCCCCTGGAGAGGCCCCCTGAAGGCCTTCGCCTTCGTTATGAGGGGCCCCCTTTACTTAAGTTCTTAAACCATTTATGGGGTCTCACCTTGAAAAAAAATAAAATTAATAAAAATAAAAAAAGGTTCATCCTCGCCTTCCTTCAAAAAATAAAACCTTCACGGTCTTTTATGAGACAAACAAACACTCAAGTACCTTTTGTTCCGGTGTGCTCGTCGTGTTCGCGGTCCCCGTTAGTTTTAGCTGCAGGGGTAGCAAACATTCTGACAATAGCAATAAAAACTTAAAATAAATATCTGAAAAAGGGTTTAATAAAGGTCACAAGATTATGCATCGACCTCAAAACATACAAGATGTGTATATTATTATAAACCAATACCATATTATCGCTTCTAATGTATTACTGACTTCGTATGTTAGCAATTGCGAACAGCACAAAATACAAACTCAGATTAATCACGTTTTAAATCATTAAAATTTCTTTGTTTAATATTTGTATTATATGACGGTAAATAAAAATATTAAATAAAATTAAAATAAAACATTTTATTTTCAATTATAGGGGTAACTTTTGCTTTTCTAATTAAAATTTGTTTATTCTACACTAATATGAAATGAAGCGAAATGGAATGAATTGAAAAGGCTTAATGGCAGACAACAGTCCATATGACAAATATTATTAAACTACATTATGCAGTTAAACTTACAATTAAGTGCTTAACCGGCAGACCTATTATTATTTAGCTTCAATTACCATCTTAAACATTATTTATATATATATATATATATATATATAAGCACACCGGACAAAAAATTAGTCACCCCTCTCAGAATGTACCTAATAACGTGTGACGGCGCCTCTGGCCTTGATAACCGCACGAATCCGGCGAGGCAGAGACTCTACGAGGTTGTACATGTACTGAACATCGATTTTCTGCCACTCGTTCATCAGCCGGTCCCGAAGTTCCGCCAGAGTCCGTGGGTGTCTATTCCTGCGCTTCACTTTCTGTTTCCAGCCTGAACAACACCTTCGACGCATTCAGGATTAAAGGCTTCATTGGACCTGCGATGTACTCGTCGCCTCCCATCATTGGAGAACAAACAAAAACGGGACTCATCGGACCAAATTACACGTTTCCAATCTGCCGCAGTCCGGTTTTTGTGCCTCTGAGCCCATTTATAACGTGCCAATTTGTGACTTGCTGTTAACAGCGGCCTCTTCCGTGGTACCCTGCTCCAGATGTCCATCGCATGCAGTTCTCGTCGCAATGTCCGTTCGGAAATTGGTCGCTGGAGAACCTCATTGGTTTCTTGGAGCAATTGTTCTCTGGTTTGAAAACGATTTGCAGTTACTAGACGAGAAACATGGCGGCGTCCCCTATTGTCGAGAATTGTTTTCCGGCCACAGTTACGCCGTCGATTGTCAGTTGATTGCGAACTACACCACTCTTTGTAAACTCGCTGGACAGTACGCGTTGACACACCAACAAATTGGGCTACTTCAGACATTTTGTGTCCGTGGGCTCTGCCAAACACGATGGCTTTTTGCCACTGAGTAACGTCTGCCTCACGACCCATTTTGCAGACTATATCCAACACACACTTTGTTCTTCACCACCTCACGAAACAGATCTGATCCTGTGTGCTACGTCACCGACTTGTCACTTACCAATGCTACATCAGCGCCCTCTGTGTGACCTTGAACTTCCTACTATCGGTGCTATTAGGGGTGACTAATTTTTTGTCCGGTGTGCTTATATATATATATATATATATATATATATATATAATATATATATATTAGGGTGGTCCAAATCCATAGGGGGAAATTTCAAAATTGTCTTAGATAGTCTCCACAAGTGTGGTTTTTGTCCATTTAGTGTCCACATGGTCTGTGCAAAATTGCAGCGTGATTGGTGAATATTTAGAGGTCGCCCCACTCTGAATATATATATTATATAATGTACTTTTTCTTCCGTAGGTCCGATGGCTCAAACTCGATCAATTCCAAAAGTTTGGCTTCTAGGGATGGCAACTGGAACTTTATCCACGTCAAGGCTCCCTACATGCCTTGACGCCCTCCTCTTGGGGCAATACCACCACATCAATCAAAAGCAAACCACCTCCGACAGTCTGAACCAGGCATGCCAGAGGGTGATTGAAGTCTGGACCCGAGCGCGGATCCCAACTCAACGGATCGACTCCTGTGTCCGTAAGCTTTCAAAGCTTTTAGACCGCTACAAAACACTCAAGAAGCACAGGACCAGGCAACGTGCCAGCGATAGAATGAATGAAGACATCTTCAAAGCGGACATCCAGGAACTGTTTGACATCGCAACCAGTGATGCCATGAGCACAATCGTCAATGTTGAGGACCGAAATTTCCTGTCCATGCAGCGCAAGGACGTCAATTCTTGCAGCATGGCTGGCATTGATAAGGAAACGACTACACAAGAGGACAGAAAGCGATCCAGAATGGAGAAGGAAGCCAAGAGGAAGGCAAGGCATGAAGCACACAGAAAGATTTGGAAGAAGCAGGAGTGTCATCAATTGATCTTTCCTCTTCTTCTTCTTCCCTTTTTTCGCAAGACGACGACGACTATAGACCATCGGTTCCGATTCCTTCTTCGCCTGAAGCTCCGGCACCAAAGCGTCCCAAGAACAAGGTTACGAACATTTTCCAATCTCCAGAAGTCATTGGAGCAATGGATCGCACCAATCTTTCTGACCGGAATGCTGTTTTCGTAACTGGAGCTGTATTACAGGCCGCGGGGCATGATCTGTCTGGGATGACGTGCTCTCGGAGCTCTATTCATCGCTACAGAGAAAGTGGGCGAGAACAGGCAGCTCGAGAAGACCTAGAATCATTCTCTCTAGAAGACCCTGTCCTTCTCCATTGGGACGGAAAGCTTCTCCCCGGCATTGAAGGGAAGAAGACGAATGTGCATCGGATAGCAATCCTTATAACATTCAATGGACAGGAGAAGCTGCTTGGTGTCCCAAAGATGAAACAAGGAACTGGAGAAGCACAGGCCCAGGCATGCCTTCAAACTATGAAATTATGGAACGTGGAACAGCATGTGAGAGGTCTCGTCTTCGATACCACTGCGTCAAACACGGGTTTACATCGCGGAGCCTGTGCAGGATTGAAGAAGCATTGGGTCACGAGCTAGTTTGGATCGGTTGTCGACATCATATACTTGAAGTCGTACTTGCTGATGTCTTTGCCTCAATATTTGGCTCAACAGGAAGTCCTGAAACAGGCCTTTTTAAGCGATTTCAAAAGGAATGGCCATCTCTCTCCCACGAAGCATTTGTCTCAGCATCGGACAGCTTGTTCGAGAACCCTCAACTCCAAGAGATGAGAAAAGAGATGCTCACTTACTTACCTAACGCTCTTCAGGCAAGCCAACCTCGTGACGACTACAAGGAGTTCCTTGAACTATCTTTGCTCTTCTTGGGGGAAAGACTGGTGGTCAACTCTTTATCCGAGCTCCGGGTCCCATGCACCACGCGAGATGGATGGCGAAGGCGATTTATGCGCTCAAAATCTACCTCTTTCACTATCAATTCAAGCTCACAGCACGCGAAGAACGAAACGTGACTCAGCTGGCTTTATTTGTCAGTCTGATTTACGTCAAGTACTGGCATGAAGCGCCAATGGGGACACAAGCTCCTCTCAATGATCTCAAAATGCTGCATCTTCTGGAAAAATATCAACACGGAGGAGCTGCACAAGCGGCGAAGACAGCTCTAAGACGCCACCTGTGGTACTTGTCGGAGCATCTGATTGGACTGGCCTTCTTCGATAATAGGATCGATCCTGATACCAAAAGGAGAATGGTTCAACACCTCCAACATCCCCAAAAGAATGGCTGCCCCCGACGAATCGACATGGCGGAAGCTGGTGTTGAAAATGATGTGGCATCCTTCGTCACGAAAAGGACATTGACCCTCTTTGATGCCTTGAAAGTTGGAGGTAAGGAGGAAGCGCGCCAGTTACTTCAAAAAGATCCACGGGAATGGCCAAATGACAAGAACTACAGGGAACTTAGAGATCGCGCCTTAAAGATGAAAGTCGTCAATGATGCTGCCGAGCGAGGTATTGCTCTCGCACAACGCTACAATGACACTTTGACACGAAACGAGGACCAGAAGCAGTACCTCCTACAACTCGTAGCCGCCCACCGAAAACAGATACCAATACCATCCAAGGCGACTCTGATGCAGAAGAAATAATGAAGATACACCCATTATCATGTCCTATTGTCTTACTGTTTTCTTTCATATTCTTTGAGAACCAAAAAAAAATTGTTATTCAGTTGTCTATATATTTGCCCAAATTTTCAAAAAGGGGGCAAGTGGGGCGACCCCTAAATATTAACCGAATAACGTGAAACTTTGCACAAATACTGTCCACACCAAGAGGCATAAAACCAACCTTGTGGAGAGAACTTAGTCGATGCTTTAACTTTTTGGACCACCCTAATATATATATATATATATAGCAGAAAGCCACAGACAAGAAGGAAAGAAACATCCATCATGTTGGAAAGGGACTATATTTTGTACATTGCAACGTTTCAAGCACAAACTATGCTCATCTTCAGGCAAAAATTCTAAAAAGTTAAAAACAGAATATTAAAAACCATAATGACAAATATAAACAAAATAAAGTAGGGAAAAAAATTCACAAGCTTTAAAAACAATGAAAGTCACACTAAAAGATTCTAAAAAGTTAAAAACAATTAAAAACCATAATGACAATTGTAAAACAATAGGGAAAAATTCACAAGCTTTAAAACAATGAAAGTGACACTAAAAAAGAACAATGAATAACAGTTATAAAATACAAAATGTAAAACCCCAAAAACTAAAAATTCACAAACTTTTTAAAAACACTAAAAAATGAAAAACCCACACTAAAAGGAACACACCTTAAATCTAAGCAGCACAGATTCCGAGGCAAAACCAATACAAACCGAAGCATCTAAAAACAAGTAAAGGTTGGTTGTTGAAGATGTTCAGTTTAGACGGAGGGGAACGGATGAATTATCAGAGTTGAGCGAAGGGGAGAGTTTTAATATACAGGGATTCTAAAAGTCTTAAAGTTTGCTCACACGGAGCGGAATCTAAAATGTTAAAATTAGCTAAATTTATATCCACTTTGCATAGAACAACACGGCTGCGTATAGCTGAAACTTCTTTAGTTATCAGTGGTTTGTCAGTTCTATGGCTTATGCCCATATGGGCACAGAAACGCGACTCGAGGCTCCGCACAGTGCTGCCAATATAGCTCCAATCACATTGGGGACACTTGAATTCATAAACAACGGCACTGCGCAGAGCATCCGATACACGGTCATTAACATTAAAAAATGAGCCACTAGAACGACGGTTAACAAATACTAGTTTAAAATCTATTTGACAATAAAATTTACTAAGAAGTGGCAAAAGGTTATTACGGCAATAGGAATTTAGATATCCCATTTCTGGGAGCACAAGATAATATACATCTTTAGGAACGTTAAAATTAGACATTTTTGGTTTGTAAATGTTAGCTAAAAATCTATTGATAGCGTTTTCTACAATCTGCAAAGGATAACCATTATTCACAAAATATTTTCTTAAATAAACAAATTCATTATGCAGAGACTGATAGCTAGAACATAAATTATACGCTCGGTTAAGTAGGGTGTTAACAGATGCCAGCTTGTATTTAAAATCACAGTAACTTAAAATATTGAGTCCAAGACCGGTGAACGTCGTCTTACGAAACACTGAAGTAATAATAGTCATTCTCTCTGCTAATCAGTAAATCCAAAAAAGGCAGCTTGGAATCTGATTCTTCCTCCAGAGTAAACTTTATGTTCTAACTATCAGTCTCTGCATAATGAATTTGTTTTTTTAAGAAAATATTTTGTGAATAATGGTTATCCTTTGCAGATTGTAGAAAACGCTATCAATAGATTTTTAGCTAACATTTACAAACCAAAAATGTCTAATTTTAACGTTCCTAAAGATGTATATTATCTTGTGCTCCCAGAAATGGGATATCTAAATTCCTATTGCCGTAATAACCTTTTGCCACTTCTTAGTAAATTTTATTGTCAAATAGATTTTAAACTAGTATTTGTTAACCGTCGTTCTAGTGGCTCATTTTTTAATGTTAAAGACCGTGTATCGGATGCTCTGCACAGTGCTGTTGTTTATGAATTCAAGTGTCCCCGATTTGATCGGAGCTATATTGGCAGCACTGTGCGGAGCCTCGAGTCGCGTTTCTGTGCCCATATGGGCATAAGCCATAGAACTGACAAACCACTGAGAACTAAAGAAGTTTCAGCTATACGCAGCCATATTGTTCTTTGCAAAGTGGATATAACTTTAGCTAATTTTAACATTTTAGATTCCGCTCCGTGTGAGCAAACTTTAAGACTTTTAGAATCCCTGTATATTAAAACTCTCTCCCCTTCGCTCAACTCTAATAATTCATCCGTTCCCCTCCGTCTAAACTGAACATCTTCAACAACCAACCTTTACTTGTTTTTAGATGCTTCGGTTTGTATTGGTTTTGCCTCGGAATCTGTGCTGCTTAGACTTAAGGTGTATTCCTTTTAGTGTGGGTTTTTCATTTCTTAGTGTTTTTAAAAAGTTTGTGAATTTTTAGTTTTTTGGGTTTTACATTTTGTATTTTATAACTGTTATTCATTGTTCTTTTTTAGTGTCACTTTCATTGTTTTAAAGCTTGTGAATTTTTCCCTATTGTTTTACAATTGTCATTATGGTTTTTAATTGTTTTTAACTTTTTAGAATCTTTTAGTGTGACTTTCATTGTTTTTAAAGCTTGTGAATTTTTTTTCCCTACTTTATTTTGTTTATATTTGTCATTATGGTTTTTAATATTCCGTTTTTAACTTTTTAGAATTTTTGCCTGAAGATGAGCATAGTTTGTGCTTGAAACGTTGCAATGTACAAAATATAGTCCCTTTCCAACATGATGGATGTTTCTTTCCTTCTGTCTGTGGCTTTCTGCTTAAATTGAAGTTGAAGCTTGCCAGAAGCGGCCTTCACCAATATATATATATATATATATATATATATATATATATATATATATATATATATATATATATATATATATATATTAGGGTGATTAAAAAATTGACCGAAAAAAAAATTTTTAATTTTTTTTCGGGCCACCCTCTGATTATGTTTAATTTGGTAAAAATGTAATGCATGCAAATTTTGAATTAAAAAAAATAAATTTTAGGGGTCGCTACCATAAGTGAAAATCAGACACAAAATAAGAAATATATGCTGTTTCCACACCACCCTTGAGGTAACGCATACGGCGCGTTACCTTTTTTTTTTTAAGTGGAAGTTCCCCGGTAGGTCTATCATAACCACTCTACATTTTCAAATTGACAGTTCTTCTGTAATAATAATAAGACTTCCGTAATAATAATAACCTTTTGTTCATTATATTTCACTGTTAATTTCTTAATGATGATATTGTCTTCTTGTTTTTATTTGGAAGAGCAGCTCTATATTTCTTTACCATTTGGAGGAGATACTGTTTCTGTTCTTCATCATTTGTGATTAGTTTGTTGTATTCATCGACTAATCTAACTCCTCTTTCTGCATTGTTATTAACAACTTGAATTTTTCTTGACTTGTTTTACATTGTTGTAGCAGTCATCTTCATTCCACTCTTCAGAGTTCTTATTAAGAAACGTTGATGGTAAACCAAGTCTATTAAAAAATTCTTTTGTATTTGCACTAACAAAGTCTTCCATTCTTTGTTTTCCATAACTTCAGGGTCAATAACCGCTTTTTTCTCTGGATTTGGTTCGGCGCCGTTTTGCAATGCTTGCTTCATTCGGTTTTTAGTTTGGTGTAGCACGCCATCATCAAAGAAAGCAAATGCTATTAACTCCTCTGAAAGATACCATAAATGATTTATCATTTTCTTCAGGGCAACAGTTGCAATGCGTTCATCTTTTAGTTTGTACAGTTGCAGTTTCTTCAACATCTCTAAATCGAGACGAGGAGCGAGAACTGAAACTGACGCTGTAAACCAGGATTTAACATATATGTGTACAGCAAAGAGGCAGATATCTCTCAGGCCTTTTTCTTCTCTGGGTGTTAATTTAAATTGTGTTTTAAACAACCAAATTTTCATGGCATAAATGACTTTTGCCATCCATCTTGCTCGGTGAACGCCAGCTGGTCGTCTGAATGAAACTCCTCTCTTTGGTACTCCACCAAGGAAAATGATTGTCAGTTCCAGCAATTCTTTGTAATCGTCACGAGGTTTATGTTCTTCAAGTTGAGTGGTACCAAACTCAATCACTTCTGCCTTTATATCAGTAATACTGGGTATGGTATTTTGATCATCAAATACTGTTCTGTAGTTTTTTGTGTCTAATTTTGACCATTTCATTCTAAATCGTTTGAAAATTGCAATATCAGGTCCTGATGATGCAGGCAATGAATGCGAAACAACAGCTTCTAACACTATTTCTAGTATGTGATGTCTGCAGGCCAGCCACAGCATACGTTTGTTCATTTTCTGTTCTAGAAAAACACAGGCACCATTTCTACGACCTGTATTCAATGCTATGGTGTCAAAACACATGCATTTTATTTTGTCTGAGATATCCCAATCCAAACAAGCTTGGTGGACGGCATTTGCAGTTAATTCTCCTGTGCTTGCAGTGATTTTTGGAACAAGAAGAAGTTGATCAATGCCATCTCCTGAAATCAGTATAGGGAGTCGTTCAACAACTTCTCGTCCTTTTATGTCTTCTATTAGTTTTCCGTCCCAATGAGTAGTTAAAGGAACATCAGCTTTAAACTCTTTCTTTAAATTTTCTCCAAATTTTTTCCGAAATTTTTTTCTTGCTCTTATAGATGAATAACTGACAGTGAATTCTTCTGCATTTTTTCCAAGACCTTCAATCGTTGGTATCATCACTAATAATGCACTTCTATTGCTCATTTTTGTTACATCAAGGGCTGCAAGCAGTGTATCATCAAGCAATTTTTGTTTCTTTCGTACAGTCTGTTTTGAGGTGGATGGTTCACTAGGATCAACCGTAAACTCTTCATCAGATGTTGTATTTTGTCTTTCAGCACCAGAACTGCTAGTTGAGTCACTGAGAACTACAGTTTGTTCAAATCTCGACATTTCTCTTGCTTTTCTTATGTTTAATTGTTCTTCCTTTTTCTTAGCATACTTTTCTTTCTTTGCAAACTATTTATCAATCCCATCCATTTTTCCTTTTCACCCCTGTTTTCGCTGGAGTTTTAGAAATAGCTTATCTTCAATATCAATTAGCTTCATAGCATCTGCATGTGCCATATCAAACAGGCTATCTAATTCTTGGTTCCATTTGGTTTGCTTATCTAATAGATTTTTTTATTGTTTCGCCTTATTCTCTTTATTTTTCTTTAATCCTTGCCATTCTTTGAACAGTTTCTCAATTTTGTCAACAACGTGCGACTTCTTTCTAGTTGGAATTCGTGCTCCTCCCCATACTGCCAACACATCATTTGCAGTAGACAAGCAGGCTTCTCGAATTGTTTGTTTTTTGTTTCTGTAAGCCATAAACAAAGCCATAGTTTCTCGCTTTGATGGAAGAACTGTTGTTTTAAGTGTATCTGATGGTTGTCCAATAAGCCAAACATTAGTATCTTTTCTTGTGTGCATAGCAGTACCCCTGCTAGAAGATGGCGGGGGTTCCATGACGAGAGTCGACAGCAAAACCTCTTACACTCACGACAGTCAGACGACTACTGAATTATAGCTGTACAGACAGTACAGTGTATAAGTGCCGGTTGCCCTCAATATTCGGTCACAACAGAGTGTAAATGGTTACAAGAGTGTTGTGTTTACTCAGCACTGTTAGCTCTATGTGCATTAACACACTTATCACACGGAACAGATATTATAAGAAAAACGTTACAGTTCAAAACTCAATTTCCTGAAAGTAAACAGAAAAGTAATAGTTTAGATTACGGTAGCGACCCCTAAAATACATTAGAATCATCTGAAATTTTGTATACATTACTTTTTCACCAAATTAAACATAATTAGAGGGTGGCCCGGACAAAATCTAACAATCGATATTTTTGAATCACCCTAATATATATATATATATATATATATATATATATATATATATATATATATATATATATATATATATATATATATACAGTATATATATATATATATATATATATATATATAGAATGAATTTCACAATTAAGCACGTGAAACGAGTGGATGTTGCAAATATATATATATATATATATATATATATATATATATATATATTTGATAAGTTTTACTGATTTAATGTACAGTATTTGCATAATTCTTTTCTAAGCACATTAATCACAATTGGTAACTCAGTTCACAATCTTGCCAGATTTTCCAAACTGGTCAATAATAAACATTTTAAACGTATGTAATTTTTTCTAGTAATTTAACTGTAACGAGAAGTAGTTAATTATTATTGTTACCAACTATTGACTATAAACTACACAGGCCTGCGAATAAGAAATGTGTAAGTGATGTTTTCTTACTATTAGTTGATTATATAATTCAATTATTCTGATTTCGAATAAGGTATCCATTTTTCTATCACGTAAGGATTTCCTGCAAACTGGAAGGGAAAAGCAGCTACATAAATAAATATTATTTATTGCAATTTACATTTGGTACCTATTTCGTTTTGTTATGCTAATTACAAATGCAAACAACTTTAAAAAGAAAGAATGCTATTTAAGTCAACTACATATACGTCTTTATTTAGACTGAGTTTTCTTGTGGATCTATACAATGATCCTTTTCTTTTATGTAATAATTCTGTATCAACCCATTTCAACATCCAGCAGTAAGCAGTCGTCATGCTGACGTCACAACTTCAATGATATCTCGGTAGTTTTTAATCAAAATTAAACTGACTCAGTTTTAATGAAAACTACTTGCATGTGTAATATGAAATATAACATTTTGTGAAATTCTGTACGTAATGTCGAAAACTAATATTATTTTCGGAATCAGCGTGCAAAAATTACTATACAGGTGATACATTATTTCGAAAAACAAAAACATCTACTAGTCATTATTATGCATTCACATCCAGAGATAACTGCAAACATGTCTCCTTTTATAATGTTTCAAATGTAAAATTTAATTTCAAAGCATTTCATCATGTAATATTGGAGGATATATTTTAAATATTTTTACTCGAAATGAAAAACGTTGATTTATTCCTACTGTCGTTAATCCATTATTTTTGACGAATACCTAATTTAATTTTTCATTCATTTATAACACGAATTTCATTATACGTGAATTTAAAACAGAAGCATTTTTATAATGCAGAATGTGTAGACGAAAACACGAAATATAATATCTCTATAAGTACACGTTTATTTTAAAATTATTGAAATATGCAAGATTGAAAATTGATCAACGATTATAGGATCATCAGTCTCATTTTATAATAGTGTTACACTAAATGTTGCAAAATTCGTTTTCTACGCACGTTACAATACAGAAAACGGAATTTTGCTTAATGAGCGGGATAGCCACAAAATAAATATACTTGTTTAGGATCATTCTATAATTTTAAAACATTACTTGTAAGCAATTAGCTTCACTGATTAATATAATTTCTTAACAATAGTTTACTATTCCACATTTTCAACAACTTTCCGGAATTATACAAACAAGCAGGGATTGCGAAATTTCCATAACGTTATATTACATTATAATACGCTATAATACGTTTAAAAACGTCTGGAATATGAGTTGCTGGATATACATATTTGTATATTGAAGGAAGAGCCCTTAATTTTATCGTTGCAAAGATACATGACTGCATATATAAAAAGCATTCGTTTTTCTCATTAACAAAATATGAATTCTGTTGGTAACCATTAAACAAATTACATAATGAAGTACACAACGAATTGAAATTATGGCGAAATATGGCAACTATCTGTGCATTGCAACAGAGTGAGATGAAACTATTTAAGCCCAGACTCTAATCGAAATCATCACTCTTCATCTAATAAATTGAAATGACCATCAATAACCAATAAAAACATTGGTGCCAATAATCCAGCTGGGTTGCAGCACCTTAAACAGAAAAAAACAAAAACAAAACTCTTCATGCAATCTTCACAGCAGAAAGTTTGTTAACACTTCACCTCCTTCACTAGTTTGTGAGTATTTTTTAACTTTTTTAGCATGTTATCTGATAATCATTATTTTTCAGGATAGGCTTTGAATAAAATTCATTCTAGATGTACGACTCCTTTCTTGCTCACGAATAATGAATACAATACATTGTGTACATTTGGTTGGTAGAAATGGGTACCCCTGCGTAGACTAGTAATTAATACAGCAAGATGCTGGTGGGCGTGGTTAATATTCCACGTTGAAATGGGGATATAAGATTGAGGGACAAACTTAACCTTCGTCAGAATGAAAAATTCGACCGGTAGCTAAACCAGGGGTAATCAAGGATATATATATATATATATATATATATATATAGTATTTGTCATTTACCATTACTTATTCGGACTATAGTGGATTTCATTTTCCTAGAAGAGTTCCTTGTTCCATGCACGGTCTGTGTGTATCATATATATATATATATATATATATATATATATATATATATATACTGTTTTTCGCGTTGATTTTATTTTATTAAAACATTTCAAATTCATTGTAATGAACATGCTAAAGGATATCTATCCACAAATCTCGGCTTATATTTAAGTCATTAGTTTAATTATCACCTATTGCTACAGAATCACGCCACGTCAAGATAGTCATTCACAATAATTCTATTTGATTTATCACGTGTCAAATTCATCATGATGAAAACTGATGTATGATGCAGTTATCTACAAAATCTCGGCCCTATATTTAGACTCATATTCTGATTATTACATAATACTACATGAAAATTTTTAGTCTCTCTTCAGCAAGCAGTCGCTCGGAGTTTAGAAACGGATTCATTTTAGAGAAATTAAAAACTTGTAATTTGCAAATATTTACAATAAGCGACTTAATTTCGTGTCTAACGTTTTAAATAAGATGCGGATATTTTCTACAGTTAAATTATTACGTTGTCAACCTCTAGCGCCTACGGTAGGTTTGCAAAAATAAAAACCTGATCAAGCTGTATGATCGTGACAATGTAATTTAAAGAATATTAGCTAAGAATTTGCAAATTAACTATATAGAACAATAAAATAAATTTTATATTTTGAATAATTTCTGCATGATACTCTTCCATTTTTTAAAATTCTATATACAATACATAACCAGTCGTAGAAAAGAGAACGAGACATGATGAACAATGTGGGCATACGTTTAGAACAGTTTTAATTTTCGTCACTAGTGCTAAAAAGATAAAAATAAGAAATGTAAATGAAAATGAAAAGGTTTATTGGCAGACTATAGTCCATATGACAAATATTATTAATACAATGACAGTTCATATACTAAGGATAGAAATATATACATTTGATTAGAAATAATACTGTAATGTCGAAGTTAAGTGGAGCTACAGACAGACGTTTTCGTACCAAAAAGTCCATAGCTTAGGGGATAAATGGCAGGACTCATGGATAGTTTGGATGATCGGGTTGGTTGATTTTTAATTCTTTGCATTAGACTGTGTTGAGCACGTCTTGTTACCTCCGGGAAGCTCGGGACATTGCGGGTAGCAAACATTTGCGAAGCTGAGCATCTCGGGGGTAATTTATGTAAGAGTCTAAAAGACCTGTTGTACAGCAAATTTAGGGTTCTGCCGGGACCTTTTTTATAATTCACCCAGAGTTGCTGTCCGTATATATTACTGCAGAAAGTACGAAAGAGAGTGTCTTTAGCTTCACTTGTACAGAATCGAAAGTTCCTTATGGTCATATTCGCTTTAGCACACAGACTTCGAAATTGTTTTCTTATATCCGAGTCATCACTCAAAGAGCTGGTAATAGTTTGACCCAGATACTTAAACTCTTGTACTTCCTCAATTACTTCACCATTCATTTTAAACCTTATATCAGCTAGCTGATTACAGCTTTTCGGATGAAACTGCATAACCTTAGTTTTTGTAACATTAAAAATAATATCATGTTTCTGCGAATACACTTCGCAGACTTTTAGTAGCCGATCCAGACCTTTAACAGAGGGACTTATTAACACCATATCATCGGCGTAAACTAAGTTATTTATCCTTGTGTTATCTATACGACAACCCACTGTTGCCTCATTAGGTGAGGCAATTAATCCGTAAATATACACATTAAACAGCATAGGGGAACACCGCAAGAGGTGCCAAAACACTAGGATAGTACGTTGCCCCACCTAACAGTGAAAGATTGGTGGGAATACCAAAATTTCAATAAATTTAATATGTACATGGGAACCTTCCTGTCTTCTAGTTTTGAAAATAAAATATTGTGGTTCACCCTATATATGCCTTAGTTATATCTAGGAAACAGCTATAAATAGTTGAATTACTGTCAATGTATTTAGATATTGTTTCTTTAAGTACACAGATACACAGGTCAGTTGAGTGGGACCTTTTAAAGACAAACTGATTAGATGTCCATAGGAAATCATTTAATCGGAGTAACAAGAGTTTTTCTAGTAGTTTCGAGAAGCAGCAAGCGATATAGCCAAATAATATCGCCAACAAAGAATATTCTGTGTTAATTATATTACTATACCATATATGTAGTTTTCCGCGTCAGAGTACTATATTGTTCCTTCATCCAATATTTCTAGGAAACGTTGGGGACCACAAGCAATCATGATATGGACGTCGATCAAAATTTATTGACGCGTTTGTACAGCCTCGTTCAGTTCCGAAGCCAAATCATCGATTACCCAATAACGGGGAAATGTAAGCATGCTTTACCTTAGTAACATATATATATATATATATATATATATATATATATATATATATATACTGTTGGATGCTGTGGTTAACAACAACTTGTAAGAACGAACAACGCATGTAGGATTCTAAAAATACATTTTATACACATCACTCAGTTCCGATGTTCCGTAAATATTTGTGCATGCTTGAAGGAGAGCAGCTTTAGTTCTATACAAACTTCTTATACAGGGCTAGTTACTCAAAGTGTTGGTGCTGGCTCGCCCATATACATTTAAATTCTTGTACAGTGCTTACAATAAGTCTCGCGCCTCTATCTCGTCCCAAGCTAGTCTGTTAGGTATAAAATGGGCGGTCCTTATGGCAGCGGAGGTGTGTTTGGATTGGTGCACATAATTGCTCTAACCCCATCAATGACGTCCATTATTACGTCACTTCTGCTACATTTTAGTGTTTAAAATACAAATGATTAAGAAGCAGAATGACCAAGTTTCGGGATGTTGGGATGGTTATGGAGCAATCCTAGTAATCATAATATTAGCTGGGCATTACATTATACCGTCTCAATATATACTGCAGACTATAGAGAACGACTAATCCGGAAAATATCCCAAATCATGGCATGATACCTAAGTTATTTTGACGCAGATCTAAATTATTTGCTCAAATGCAATGATTGATATTAAGTAATTGTTGGGAATTGTTGTCAATATTGTTGTTTGTGATACATATCCTACGTGAAGAATCTAATGATCAAATTCCTCAGTGAACCTCTCACGCGCTCGCATTTCGAGGAAATCACGGTCGTCTCACTAATAGATAGTTTATTCGTTGTTTTAAGTGGTAACCTATTTCATCTTATGAAAGTCATTAGTCTAAAGCAAGACTGGTGGGCCGTGAATCAGAGAAATTTGCATTTGATTTGTTCATCGTAATTATTACGTAATATAGTATACTGTATATACTATTATATAAGAGTTTATTGGTAGCATATCATATGACAATTCCCATAAACATGTGATGGCCTCGATGTTGCCAGTTTTTATTTTTTTCCTGAAACTATTACCTTCTCATAGTTTGTTTCAACAATGCATATTATCATCATCCACGAGCGTAGACATTGCAAGAAAAGATTCTAACTAAGGATAAGTAAAGTTCTTTCATGGTCACAATATATACTTTTATAGATGTCAAACATAAAAATATAATAAAATTCTATATTAACATAAATATATTCGATACACATTTACGTCATGGCTTTAACATCAGTATTTCGTATAGCTTCCTCCGGCATCAATAATTTCTTGCAATCGTTGCGGCATAGAAGAGGCCAGATTGTAGGGAATGTTTGGTGTTCGACGTAAGCTCTCCCAACTATTCCTCGTGTGAGCTAAAAGTGCTTCAAATGTTCTTTCATTGCGTTGCTCCCATTCGTTAATCATTATTGCCCAAAGGTTTTCAATCGGATTCATATCAGGAGAACGTGGTGGCAGAATTAGATTAATAATCTCTGGCTCCCTTTCCTCCTCCCTTCGTAATTCCCCACCCAACCTCGTTTCCTTCGACATAGCAACGCTTACCTCCATCCTCATTCCACTTCCTTCATTAAACCTATTATCGCTTTTACTGTCCCTTCCTTCCATCCTTCAATGCCAGCGTTCTTAAACCTAGCACATAAATTATATAATATGGAATCTAACACCTTAGATCTCTACGCATTCATGTTACTTGAAGACGCCTGTGTCTTAGGGGAATCTAAGTGTTGAGAGTGGGCTTGAGGGGTAGTCTATAGATTACTACAGATGACCTTGAACGCTCCAACTATTTAAAAATGATTATTTATTACGTACATCATATGGCATAATACACACATGAATTTAAGTATCTTACACTATAGGAATGGAATTGAATCCTACCAGAGTTAAAAAGTTGCAAAATATGATAGATTAGTTTGTATTAAGAGGTTACTAAGAGAAAAGGATTTGGGATAGAGCGGAAGGCAGAGAGTATATTTTCTCGAGTTTCGGTTATTATTAACGTTGTATGGATACATTGCCATGCGATGTGATGAGAGAGAGAGAGAGAGAGAGAGAGTTACAAGGAGTTACAAGGAAAAGAAGTACCTCAAAAGGCCTTGCGGCCCATACCGAGGAGGTACCAATGGCAACGGGGTGCCAGGGAAAATTTTCTACACCCTCAAATAGTGTGCAAGATTTGGTCTAACCTTTTCTTGAACTGATCCACAGAGGAACTGTTCACAAATTCTGAAGGTAACCTGTTCCACGTGTGACAGATCTTATACGTAAAGTAATTCCCACATACACTAGTCCTAAACCGCTTCAAATCCAACTTCCAACCATTGTTGCGAGTTGGGTTATCATTTAAACTAAACATGCTTCTAAAATCGACATCGTTGAACCCGCGTAAGAACTTGAAAACCTCGATCAGTTGACCGCGCAGCCTCCGAGTTTCCAGCGAAAACAAGTTCAGGGCGCGTAACCGTCGATTGTAGCCCATATGCCTAACGGAAGGGATTAACTTTGTGGCCCTCGCCTGCACTCGCTCCAGCCTCTCAATATCTTTCCTGAGGGTGGGCGACCAGAACTGCACTGCATACTCCAGGTGCGGCCGAACCAAGGAGTTGTAGAGAGAGAGCACAATCTCCTTGTTCCGAAACTGAAATTGCCTTCTGATATAACCCAACAGCTTCTGGGCTTTCTTTTCCACCTCTACGCACTGTTTCGTAAACTTAAGGTCGCTGCTAAATAGCACACCCAAGTCCTTTTCCAAATCAGTCGCCTCGATATTACTCCCCAACATGGAGTAGTCCGACTTGGGATTGGCATAGCCAATGTGCATCACTTTGCATTTACCCAAGTTAAACGGCATTTGTCATTTTTCGGACCATTCTCCTATCCTACCTAGGTCCGCACGCAGTTGCTCGATCGCTTCGGGCGTCCCAACATTGGCCCCAAGCTTGGTGTCATCAGCGAATTTGGCGATCCGACTGACGATGGGGAGAGAGGATGGAGAGAGAGAGAGAGAGAGAGAGAGAGAGAAGAGAGAGAGAGAGAGAGAGGATGGAGAGAGAGAGAGCGTTATCTCCTGCATACTCTATATATATATCTATATACAGTATGTCTCTATATATAAATAGATAGAGTGATCGACACAATGATAATGTGGACGTCATTGATGGGGTTAGAGCAATTATGTGCACCAATCCGAACCCACCTCCGCTACCATAAGGACCGCCCATTTTATACCTAACAGACTAGCTTGGGACGAGACAGAGGCGCGAGACTTATTGTAAACACTGTACATATTCTGTTTCATTTCTTATTTTGGGTCTGATACTGGAAGAATGACCAGAGTTACCCTTACAGAGATGCAACATTGAAAGAACACTACGGTTCAGTAAGCGTAACTCGTCAGCTTCAGGAGACGCATTAAGTCTTTAACAGAAGGAACTGATAGCATTGTATTAGAGCCCGAGTCCAAAACGTACATATTCACATCATGTATACTACATTCAACGCATGAATCAGTCACAAATCGCTAGTCGGCAGTATGGGCATCAAACTTTGGTGGAGAGAGTGAGTGCCAAACCTCACTCAGCAGGAGATTCTAAACCCTAATACATCACATCAACGTTGCCTAGTCATAAAAGGTTGAGAGATATATATATTATATATATCTATATATATATATATATATATATATATAGTCATTTTACCATCCTGCCACACCTTTAATATCGCGTGTTCAACATTTATGAAGTGGTATTCTGCTAAGTGCATAGATGTAGTGGATACTGAAAAACTCCCTATTCCCCCCTCCTTTGCCTCTTTTAAGGCTGCATTGAACCGTGCGAAGGACCGAGATGTTCAAATACTCTACGGCAGTGGTTCCCAAACCCATGTTCGCGACCCAAGTGAGGGTCGGGAAGGTGTTCCTGAGGGTCGCGGGATGGAAATTCTCAACGACTGATTCAATCAAACTATATGAATATAAACACAACGTATCAAAATGATTGGTCATTAACACTGCATGTACCAGCGTTTAGGGTCGCCAGGCCAGGACAATATTGTATTCAGGGTCGCCACCATAAAAGTTTGGGAACCACTGCTCTACGGGTATTCGGCGATGGGGTTGTAGGATTTCGCAGTACAGACGATGTATTGAAGTATGTTATAGAGCTAAGCTTTATAAAGGCTCACATATACCGCGAGGTAGAAGAAGCAACACGCTCAGAAGATAAACAACAGTTATGGGTAGTGAGTCTTGTGGATGAGTGGTATGACAAGCGGTATTATATCATGTTACACCATACCGATTACTCGTACCCTACGGTTGAAAACGTAAATCTTGTCATCATGGACAATCTTAAGTATTTTTACCACTACAGTAATATATATCATGATGAGGTTTGTAGTGAGGTTGTGGCTAATGGGTTGTGTGAGTTTTTAACAGATTTTAGAGATGAGTATCGCCTGTTGAACAAAAAGGATAAATATGAACATATGTTTCTCTCTAACAGCGCACCTGTTTGTGAAGATATTTAGTTTGTGGAAATGGTGAGTGATAAAACATTTTAAAACGTTATAAAATGTGTTTGTCCAAGAGTGTTCGAACTCGTATGTTCCGTGAGGTACCTGTTGGTCAAGGTTCCGTGGATTTTTTTTTTTTAATAAAGGTTCCGTGGCTTCAAAAAGTTTTAAAAACTCTAATCTACCTGATCTGAATCCGTGCTGATTTTCGTTGAATCTTTCCAGTGTCTCCAAGAAATCATAAATTTTCTCTAACTATTCTTTCAAATACTTTGGTGAGGTGGGACGCCAATAACACTGGTCTATAGTTCTTTGCTTGAGATCTGTCCCCTCCTTTATATATAGGGGACAATGTTTGCTCTTTTCAAGATGCCCGGTATTTTCCCAGTGTCTAGAGATCTTCTCCATATCCAGTATTACAGTTTTTAATCAATAATGCGTTCCAATTGTCCGGACCTGCAGCTGAATGTGGTTTCATTTGTCCTCTAGCTCTCGCTATGGTCCTTAATCAGGGCTTGTATTTCCCTATCAATACCCTCCAGTTTTTCTTATATTATTTTCTGGGCATTATCTCCGCAGTTGGCTAACTTCGCCTTCACTCTTTCTTTTGCGGAATATTCTTCTCTTTGCCTCTCTAGCCAGCTCCTCTTTCCTTTCGGCTGTGATTTCGGAGCATATTTTTCTAAAGTTCTCACCGTTTTTTCTTCCAAGGTTGTTAGCATTTCTTCAGTTTTTATTCTCTAAAATTTGTAGGATAAAAGGGTTAATTCCGTACGAAACACCGACTTCTGCTGACAAACGTCGAATTGACTTTTGCGGACTGAGCGCAATAATTTCATGAATCATAATAATTTACGTGTTACACAGTTCTTGTGGATCGCCGTCTACTACTTTTACCCAAATGTTGATTGCTTACATTTCCTTTTGTTTGAAAATTTCTAACTTCATGATTTTGTCTTTCTATCGGGTGCAGCTCTGCATCCATATTCTCTACAAAAGTTCCTTTGCACCTGCGTCACAGAATTTGTCGCATGAAACCACTCAACGATCTAAATTTTTCTGTTCCAGCTGCAAACCAGGAATCACTGTTTGAGGGTTTAGCCATATTGTTCCGTATAGGATGCGGAATAAAAACAACAATCTGTTACCTTCTGAAGAAGAAACCCCAATAATAAAATATACATCCATTATAAAATAATGGGCAAGACATTTTGGGGATACCCTATATACGAGTATATATTACACAGGTCAACAAAAAAAAAATTTTTTTCGTTGCCAAGGAAATTCGTACGAATTTAGGGTATTTTGGGGTTGCTGAATTCCAAAATGAAAGTAGTTTTTCCGATTTGGCTCTAGTTCTTGAGATAATGAATACCCTCAATTAATAGGAAACGTAACCATAACGCGTGCATATGGGAAACTACCGGAACATTCTAGATGGTGAGACCGAATAAAATGCCATTATGTATTTCATGTGTTTACTTTTGTATGATTTGAGACAATTTCAATGCGATTTGTAAGTAGGCTCCGCCTGAACATTAAATTTTTTGCATTTTTACGTGTTTCAATGGGGTACCAATTATCTCGTAAATTAGAGCCAATCTAGCAAAACCGATGTCATATTCGGAATCAGCACCACAAAGTTACCCCAAAATCATTCTAATATGATTGGCAATAAAATGAATGTTGACCAGTGTTATATATCCTCGGTTATCAACGAATTTACAGTAGAAGATGACGTATTCTGCGTTTTTATTTCGAGAAACACGACTTTTCAAATTGTCTTTCGCATCTACACTATTTTCAGATTTCTTCAATATTCTCTTTTTTGACAGATCTGTTTGGGAATTCCCTTACTCCAAGTTGTGTTTTAAAATCACGTTGCCCTTCCACAACACTGTTGTGAAGTGAGGAAAAACGCGCTGTCATGTGGAATACGTCATCTTGTACTGTAAATTCGATAATAGCCTGGTTTAGTTAACCTATTGAATTGAATAACCTTTATTAATAATAAAATAAATACAGTAGTCTTTTTACACTTTACAATTTTTACAATGACATGAATAATTGTGAAGCTCGACTATTTAATTTTTTTATTTAATTTGGCCCTTAAGCTTTAGGCTTTACTGGGCTCTTATTAAAAATAAGCAGCTAGCTGTTATAAATTAATAATAATAAATAAATAAGTAAATAAGTATTATTAATAGTTAAAACCTGTATTTCAATCTTAAACAATATTAATGGACAATATTAAACATTATTAGTGAAAATTAATCCAAGATTTTTGTTAGTATCCCATTATTAATCGGGATTTCAACTTGGTTTTAAACAAATTTACATTCGCAATATTTTTTATATCGGCATGCAAGTCATTCCATAGTTTCAATCCAATGAAAATGGGTAGTTTTTGAGATGAAGACAATCTAAATTGAGGTATAACAAGCTTTGCTCTATTTCTGGTCTGATACGAGTGGATTTCTTGATGAGTTACAAAATATCTATTTACCCATTGCAAATTAATGATTTTGCTCTTACACTTGTAAATAAAAATAAAATGTGCCAGTTTGGTTATATCGTTGAGCTTTAGTAGGTTTAGCTCTTTAAATAATGCACTAGAGTGATCAAGGAAATCAGCATCAGATAATAACCTTATTGCTCGTTTTTGGATGACAAAGATACCATTTAATGCGTTGTTAGCGGAGTTTCCCCAAACAAGGGTGCAGTATGTTATATAAGGAAGAACAAGAGTATGATAAAGAGTCAAAAACTTGTTTAGGGACTACATTTCTAAGTTTAAACATTATAGCAACGCTCCTTGAAATCTTTTTCGCGATATAATTTACATGATCACTCCATTGCAAATCTTTATGGCGATTTCATTAACATTAAGTTCATCAAGATATACATTTCTTTTATTAGTAAAAATCATGAAATTTGTTTTACTGGTATTTAGGAAGAGTTTATTGGTGGTCAACCATTTCATTACACTGACGAATTCTGAATGAAATATATTCTTAGCTGTATTAACATCTTTGCAAGAAAAAGAGAGTTGTATCATCTGCAAACATTATGAAGTTCAGTATATCAGATGAACGTGGAAGGTCATTTATATATAATAAAAATAACAGTGGACCCAGAACTGAGCCCTGTGGCACACCATGTTTGACAAGCGCTTTAGTGGAGCAAACCTTATTTACTGATACAAAATTATATCTATTGGACAAATAACTTTTAAACCAATCACTGATTGCTCCTCTAAAGCCGTAACAATACAATTTATTAAGTAGAATATTATGGTCTATTACCTCAAACACCTTACTCAAATCCATAAATATTGATATCATTATTTCTTTGTTGTCCTTAGCTGTATTTACATTTCCCATAAGATTTAAAATAGCCATTTCCGTGCCAGTGAAAAAACGTGAAAAAATGTTGAGTTCTGTGAAAATAATGAAGTTTCGTTCAAATATTTGTCATATACGTTGTAACGCTTTAATTAAACAAAATAGAGCACCCGTTTTGGGAAACCTTGTACATATATGATATTTAATTTTAATAATAATATGATAATAATTATATAAGAACAGTGACACTTGACGAAACAATTCACATAATAAAAATACATCTAATATAAATCGTAACCCCCATTATATAATTTTATAATGAATGGCTTTATATATATATTAAGTTCTAAAACTACCCAAAAACTATAGTATTCTCATACAATTATTTTTTTGTCTTGACGCCATCTTAATTCTGCATCTCATATTCTTCACCGAAAAATGTCAAGAGTCATTGAGGAACAAGTCATTAATTAGCTCATATTTAGATTTTAAGTCAACCACGTTTTCGAAGGTCTTTTTAAGAATTGATCGAATTTTCGTTGCAATTTGCTTTTTAGACACGGCCACAAATAGCATATATGTATATATATATATATATATATATATGGGATTAAACTCAGAATGGTCCCCTCAGGTTTTTTCATGATACACACAGACCGTGCATGGACCAAGGAACTCTTCTGGAAAACCAAATCTACTATAGTCCAAATAAGTAATGGTAAATGACAAACACTATAGTTTTTTCTTTTTTCATGATGTTAGCCAGACGTGGGAAACGGGTCACTCGCAAAGAGGCCCCAAAATATAGCTCCCCCCCCCCGAGCGTTATGTAATTTTTGAACGGCCCCTCACTATGTATGACTTAATCTATAAATATAATCTATGTTTAAAACACTGATATATACAGTGTGTGTGTATATATGTATATATATATGCACCAAGGAGGGGCCAAGGGCAAATGCCCACAAAAGCACCTCCCCTCCCCCTATAGAAGAAGAGAGCCAAAATCAAGGTCCGGGGTTTTCAAGATGCCTGGACACTCTGCGTTTGAAAGATGGGAGGTCATAGACAGGAGGAAAGATGGATTGAGGAAGATTATTCCACAGTTGATCGGTTGAGTAGATGAAAGACTGAAAATACCGATTAACCATTGCATTAGATAGTTGGACAGAAAAGAAATGAGAAAGTGTAAAAAGTCTGGTACTGCGTACTCTCCTTAAAGGAGGAGGTATGCAGTTAGAGAGGTCAGAAGAGCAATGTCAGTTATGATAGCAATAGTAAGAGAGAGTGAGGCAACAATGCGGCGAAGAGAGAGAGATTGAAGATAATCAGTAAGGGGCGGGGAACTGATGAGACGAAAAGCTTTTGATTCCACCCTGTCAAGTACGGCTGTGTCGGCCACCTCACACATGAGAAGCATACTCCATGCAGGGGCGAACAAGACCCCTGTACAGAGACGGCAACTGAGTCGGGATGAAGAAACCGCGGAGGCGGTACAGCACACCTAACCTCTTAGAAGCTGTTTTAGAAAGAGAATATATGTGATCTTTCCAGGAAAGATCACGAGAAAAGGAAACGCCAAGAATGTTAAGAGAAGAGGAAGGATTGAGTTGTGTGTTGTTAAAGGTAAGGGGATAGTCGTGTGGAAGTTTGTGACGAGTAGACAGAGAGGAACTGAGTTTTTGAGGCATTGAAAGCCACAAAGTTTTCTCTGCCCCAATCAGATATAACAGAAAGATCAGAGGTCAGGTGTCCCATAGCCGTCCGACGCGAATCATGAAGTGACTGCTGTGAGGGACGCTTTGAGAAGCGGGTGGAGAAGTGAAGAGTGGAATCATCGGCATAGGAGTGAATAAGACAGGAAGTACGAATTAAAAGATCATTGGTAAATCAAAGGAAAAGAGTGGGTGACAGGACAAAACCTTGAGGAACATCACTGTAAATATCACTAGGAGAAGAAGAGTGGCCATCTACAACTGCAGCTACAGATCGGCCAGAAAGGAAATTAGAGATGAAAGCAAAGATAGAAGTATAGAAACCGAAGTAGGGCAGTTTGGAAATTAAAGATTTGTGCCAGACTCAATCAAAAGCTTTTGATATGTCTAGCGCAATAACAAAAGTTTCACCGAAATTCCGAAAGGAGGATGACCAAGAGTCAGAGAGATATGCAAGAAGATCGTCAGTAGTGGATCCATTGCGGAACCCATACTGACGATCTGAGAAGCTTGTGAGAAGAGAGCTGGTTAAGAATCTTCCTATTAAGGATAGATTAAAAAACTTTGGAAAGGCAAAGAGTTAAAGAAATTGGACGATAGGTGGAGGGTTCATAGCAGTCATCCCTCTTCGGGACAGGCTGAATGGAAGCGAACTTCCAGCACGAAGGAAATGTAACAAATGAGAGACAAAGACGAAAGAGTTTACCTAGGCAGGATGTCAGCACAGAAGCACAGTTCTTAAGAACAACAGGAGGAATACCATCAGGACCATACGCCTTCCTAGAGTTGAGCCCAGCTAGGGTAGAAAAAAACATCTTTAGAGGAGATTCTTATTTCAGACATAATGAAGTCAGAAGGAGGAGGAGATGGAGGAACAGCACAGAAATCGTCCAAGGTTGAATTGTAAGCGAAAGTTTGAGCGAAGAGTTCAGCTTTGTCAGGAGAAGAGACAGCAACTGAGCCGTCGAAATGGAAAAGAGGAAGTAAAGTTGTTGAAGAGGTTCTTAGCCAGATACCAGAAAAAGCAAGAAGAATTAGAATTGGATAGATTTTCACATTTTTGTTGGATGAAGGAATTTTTGGCGAGTCGATTTTGCACGATTCCGGACAGAAATATAAGCTGAGTGAGAGTCAGGAGTTGGATAGCGACGGTACCTTCTGAAAGCCTCTTCTCTGTTGCGGATAGCATTAGAACAAGTAAAGTTAACCCAAGGTTTTTTTGCATTAGTAGTAGGAACAGAATATGGAATGTATGCCTCCATGCCCGAGAGAATCACCTTCGTGATGCGGTCAGCACACTTGGAAGGGCCCCGGCCACGGAAGCAGTAATCATTCCCTGTGAAATCGGGGAAGTACTGCGTAAGTGCCTCCCAATCAGCGGCGCCGAAGTGCCAAAGGCACCTTCTCTTGGGAGGATCCAAAGGCCGAATTGGAGAGATCGGACAGAACAATATAAGATTGTGGTTAGAGGAGCCCAATGGGGAAAAAAGTTTCACAGAGTAAGAAGAAGGATGAGAGGTAAGAAATAAATCCAGAATATTGTGCCTATCTCCATGGCGATCGGCGATACGAGTAGACTCAGTAGAGTGTTGTACAATCTGCTCTAGGTCATTTAGGATAGGAAAGTTGTACGCTAGTTCACGAGGTATATCAATGAAATGGGAGAAAAGCCAAAGGTGGTGGCGAACATTGAAATCTCATAAAATGGAGATTTCAGCGAAGATATAGCCAGGTATAATGTATTCCACTTTGGAAGAGAGGTAGTCAAAGAATTTTGAATAGTCAGTAGAATTAGGAGAAAGGTAAACAGCGCAGATATATTTAGTTTGAAACTGGCTTGTAAACCGTAGCCAGAGGGTATAGAATTCGGAAGATTCGAGTTTGGGAATACGAGAACAAGTTCGGTCATTGCGTACATATTCGCAACATCCACCTTTGGAGTGAAATTAAGTATAGAGAAAGTCAGAGGGTACAGAAAAGGGGTCAGAGTCGTCCCAGACACTCGAGTTTCAGTGAGGAAAAGATGATGAGGTTTAGAAGAGGAGAGGTGGTGTTCAAGAGATTGAAAATTTGAGAAAAGGCCACGAATGTTGCAGAAGTTTAAGAAAAGTGGAGCAGACAGAGATCCAAAACATCTCGAATGGGCGATAGCAGCTCCAGCCCCACTGCCCGGGTTTGCGTTCCCGGCATTGGCAGTGGGGGAGCCAGAAGTGGGGTCATTTGGATTCCGAGGCTATTGAAGTTGATGCTATTTTTTTTTTTTTATTTTGAAAAGATTATGTAGTGTGTAAGATGCATGTACAGCATATGTAGTGAGGAATAGGGAGAGAAGTGTGTTTGAGAGCATGCTGGACTACTCACAGGGTAGATGAAACGCGGAAAAAGATCAGCTAAGGAGGACAGTGACAGCAGAAACGGGAGTTTCAGCACTCCCTATCTTCTGTCTAACGTTCCCCCCACCCCAGGAGTACTTCCCTGATCGATTGGTGCCTACAAATTGGAAAAATGTAGATTTTCCATCCTTAATAACTTGTGCCAAGTAGAGGTGAAAATTCCTCGATGTATTAGCCAAGTAGTATGGGCGCAAAAGGGTAGAGTGCAATTGCGATGGTGCAATGTTGCAAAAGGGAGGGGATGTTGCAAGGGTGGTATGCAACAAGGGGAGGGGGTTGTTGAAAAGAGGATGGGATGTTGAAAATGGGGAGGGGTCTTGCAACAAGGGGGAGTGGTTATCCCCAAAGTTGCAATGAAGGGGGGAGCTTTGGGGGAGAAGGGAGGATGACCTCCACCCAAAGGGGTAACCTTAACCTAAGAGAGAGAAAGGAGGAGGAGGAGGGTCTTGGGGCAGAAGGTGGGATGTCCTCAGCCCCCAAAGGAACACCCTAACCTTAACCTAAGAAGGAAAGAGTTGTTTCATCCACCGGAGTCAGCCACATTATGAGAGTCCAGGGGATCCGCAGCTGTTATATAGAGGGTCTGGAGTTGCCAGATACCACCTTTTATTTCTGGAACGATTGCCAGAGAGTACTATTTTATTTATTTATTTATATATAGATGAGTTGCCATTTATTGTTTTTATTTAGTTATATATAGATGAGTTGCCAGAAAGCACTATTTATATATGTAGGGTTACCAGGCAGCACCACTTACTTATATCATTTATTAAAGGCAAGAGCGAGGGAGACGTTCTCCTTAATTTGCTCAGCAAAAGAACTAATTAAAACACATTATTTATTTAATTAACAATGCGAGCAAAAATAACAGTACACACTTCATAGGTACAGTATATGTGATCAGTCTTTCTTTGGGAACAGATGTGTTTTATCGAGTGTCCAGTGTTACCCATTGAATAAGTGGTTTTCGTTGAGGTGTCTTTAAAAAAATAGTGTTTCATGCATTCTTAACTGAATTACTTCGTGTTACTAATCATTTATTAACGAATATATTTTATTTATTGACTTTGTTCATTCCCATATTATTTGATTAAACCAAGGCTAGTGCACGTGTCTTGCCTTGTTTGTTTTCCGAATATAATAGAAAACGAGGTTTCATAAGGTTGAATTTCTCTTGTTTGCCTTGTTTGTTTTTCGAATCTATTAGAAAACGAGGTTTCATAAGGTTGAAATTCCCTTGTTTGCCTTGTTTGTTTTTCAAATCTATTAGAAAACAAGGTTTCATAGGTTCATTTTCCCTTGCTATGGGGATTAATTAGGGTGTGGTCACCCACCGTGGGAAAAAGGAAAAAAGGAAAGAAAAAAGGCGGTCCAATAGCGAACAGATAAGTTTTATTAATACTTTTTCTTTTACAGATCTTTCGTCGGTAGCTTAATTAAGTGTATATTCATTTAGTATAAATTTGTGTTACAAGAACCTTTTTCTGCGTTTCAAAAACTTTTTTGCGGGCTTGCGCAAGTGACGGCACAATAAGCACGCGGTAGACCTACGTTGTAATTTATTAATTTCCAAACGCTCGTTTTTGTTTTTTGTTTTTTAATTAATTAAGAGCATGGCACCCCAGTCAAGTACTTGCAGTCGTTGTGAAGGGAAATTTGCCTCTTACGTGTTTACAATGGCTAATAATAATGAACACTTAGTTTGCAGGTGGAGCTCAAGCATGGAAGTGCTGAGAAACGAGTTACAACGTGAGAGGGAGGCCAGAGTGAGGTTTGAAGAAAGAGTGATGCTCTTGACGGCAAAATTAGAATCCCTTCAGACTCCAGTTACGACCCCTCCTGCCTCAGTTTCTACTAATAATATAAATAGTACTAATAGCCCTCTCTCTTCCCCTAGTTCCCAACTCTTCGAACAAGAGCGTAATGGAGCCCCATTGAGAAAACCTAGGACTTGTCTACGAGTAATAACAAACAATACGTTTTCTGTTTTAGGTTTCGAAGATGCAGATGAATCGGAAATACGACTCGTTGGCGATTCCATTGTTCGAGGTCAGCTCGAGGAATTCTGTGGGAGAAATCATCGTCGTAGGCGCCGCTACTGCTACCCTGGTGCAAGGGTGGAGAATATAATTAATAGTGTTGACCATTTTACAGACGGAACCTTTTAGGACACAACGTATGTTATTCATGTCGGTACTAATAACGTTTTAAATTCTAGATCGGAAGAGCTGCTAGCTAGGTACAGGGACTTACTAGAGTGACTAAAGGAAAAAACTAATAAGATTGTTTTAACAGGTATACTTCCTCGAATTATCCAACGTAGCGATTTCTACAGCAAGGCGACCTATATCAACAATAACCTAAAGTCTCTTTGCCAACAGGAAGGAGTGCATTTTGCGAATTTTTGGAACAGTTTCTACGGCAGGATGGACTTGTTCGTTGGAGATGGACTTCATCTTAATGACGTTGGAGCTGCGCGGTTAGGAAGACTACTTCATAATACTGTCTCTTTTTTCAGGCTGCGGTAACTCGAACGGTCCCAGCGTAATTTCCTCAAATTTCCCCTGCGCTCGCGAAGGTGTCGCAATTACAAACAATTTGAAGGTTCTATCCTTAAATGCTCGTAGTTTAGAAATAAAATTTTTTTTCTTTAATTGCTTGTAAAGACTGATTTAATTGCGATAAATGAATCGTGGCTTAGAACTGAAACGTGAGACTTTGTAGGGGAGTATCAAATTAGAGGGTATCGACTTTTTGTTAAAAACAGAATAGGTAGGCAAGGAGGCGGAGTTATGTTGTATATCAAAGATAATATTGCGAACGTTATAGAAGTAAAGCACACAATTCCAGAACCGATAGATTCGACTACAGCAGAACTTAAATTGAACGATTTCAAACTTGTTGCGGTTATATATAGGCCCACTAATCAAACAGCTGATACGGACGAAGCGTTATATCGTGAACTAAAGAGAATAATAGGTAGTGAGCAGGCTGTGTTATGGGTGACTTTAATTGCGCCAACGTGAATTACGATACAATGCAGGGAAACGCGGAAGGTAATCGTTTAGTTAATTTTCTCGAGGTTAGCTTTCTTATTCAAAAGGTTGGGGAACCTACGAGGTTGGACAATATTTTAGATTCAGTAATAACTACGGATGATAGGCTAATCACGGATCTTCAAGCAATAGAACCGTTAAGCAATAGCGATCACAATATGGTAGAGATTGTCCTCTCAGTAAATCACTCGGAACCAGCTAACTCGACTAAAATTCCCAACTTCCAGCACGCAGACTTTTGTAAATTTCGAAATAAATTGTCACACGTCAATTGGGAAAACGTAATGGGGAATTCCAACGCAAAACTAATGTGGGGAATCGTTTGAAACAGTATTTAGGACTATAAAGGAGGAATGTGTACCATACAAAATTAAGCATGCGAAAGTAAACAACAAGCCCTTGTGGTTTACTTCTAGAGTAGAAGACATTTTAAAGAGTAGAGATCGGGCTTATAGGCTACATATGTGCGATAAAGACAATTTGTGGTTACGAAACAACTACATATCTCTAAGGCGTGAAGCGAAAAGTGTAATAAAAAAGTGTAAAAAAAATCTCCATAGCTCGTGACGGTAAAGAAAACCCCAAGCGATTCTTTCAATACGTCAACAATAGAAATCCAGTAAAAAGTGGCTTGGGGCCGTTGAAAAATGTTAATGGAGAGTAATATGTTGGATAATATTGTGGTTAGTGAAAGGGAAGTAATGCGCTATATTGATAAAATGAAACTGAGTAAATCACCAGCGCCGGATTCCATGTATCCCATACAACTAAAAGAATTAAAAGATAGCATTGTTGTGCCGCTAACAAAGATTTTTAATGCGTCTATTTCTGAGGGGTCCGTACCAGATAATTTCAAGTTATCAAACGTAACACCTATCTTTAAGAATGGCGATAAAGGTGCGGCGGGAAATTATAGGCCAATCAGTTTAACGTCTGTTGTAGGTAAGCTACTGGACTCAATAATTAGGGATCGTATAGTCGAACACTTTGAATTGCATTACTTGGTTAGAAATACGCAGCACAGTCTTAAGCGAAACAAATCTTGCTTAACTAATCTTTTAGAATTTTTTCAAAGCGTGGTTGAAGTTTACGATAGTCATCGGGCGGTGATGTAGTGTATTTAGATTTTCAAAAAGCGTTTGACACCGTACCGCACGAAAGACTCATTGAAAAAAACTAAGGCTCATGGAATCAGGGGTGTAGTAATAAAATGGATAGAAGAGTGGTTGCGAGATAGGAAACAGAGGGTGGTCGTTGATGGAGCGGAGTCGTGTTGGGCTAATGTAGCGAGCGTCGTTCCTCAAGGTTCTGTATTGGGCCCCTTGCTTTTATTATATATATTAACGATTTAGATGTCGGCCTAGGCAGTACAGTCTCAAAGTTTGTGGACGACACGAAGTTGGGTGGTAGAGCGATTAATGACGAAGATAGAGGTAAAATCCAGGAAGATCTGAATAAAATCGTTGATTGGTCACTCACGTGGCAAATGAGATTTAACGTCGATAAGTGCAAAATTTTACATATAGGTTCGCGTAACGCTAATTTTGCGTGGGTATAGTATGTCAGGGAAGGAGTTACCAAGCTAGAGCACGAAAAAGATTTCGGAGTTATAGTCACTGGTGATTTAAAAGTAGCGAAACAAAATACAGCAGCGGTCAATAAAGCGAACAAAGTGTTAGGTTTTATAGCTCGGAATTTTGAGTACAAATCGAGCGCTATTATTGTTTCGCTTTATAAATCATTAGACCCCATTTGGAGTACGCGATCCAATTTTGGAATCTGCATATGCGAAAAGATATAGACAAATCGAAAGAGTTCAAAGACGAGCAACTAAGATGATTCCGTCGCTTAGATCGAAGTCGTACGAGGATAGGCTTAAAGAGATAAAATTGACTACACTCGAGACTAGAAGGCTAAGGGAGAACTAATCCAGTTTTTCAAAATTATGAATGGGTTCGATAACGTAGATAGAGATAGCTTTTTCGAAATATCTCAATATAATAGGACTAGAAATAACGGGTGTAAGTTGACAAGTAGAAGGTTCGAGACAGCAGTTGCGAAAAACTTTTTTACGCATAGAATAGTAAATAGGTGGAATAGTTTGCCGGTAGAAGTAATTAGGAGCACGTCTATAAACATGTTTAAAAATCGATTAGACGCATATGTTGATAGATTGGGTATAGTTTAAGCTAGTAAAATTAAGGCTTTGTGGTTCGGAACCCACGTAAAATTGTAGGTACTCTCCGCCACCACGGAGGACATGCACAATCCACAATTACGAAGAGTTAGGTAGACCAGCCATGGTCTGAAACATTATAATATTATAACATTATATATATAAATATAATTTATATTATTATTCTATATTTTTTATAAAGAAAATTCCGCGAAATCAAAGAAGAAGAATCGCATTTCATTTGTTTTCAATTAATTCGTACTTTCATGCAAGTATATTTAATTAACAATAAAAAAAAAATCCAAGCGAAAATAACAGTACGCACTTTATATATATATATATATATATATATATATATATATATATATATATAAAAGAAAAACAATAAACATTTAGCTAACTCCTCCGAAAGTGTCTATTTACTTTTGCTAATCCTTTCTTTGAAAGCCTCTGTGTGTGTGTGTATATATATATATATATATATATATATATATATATATATATATATATATATTACACTTTATTTATATATGTGTGTGTGTATATATATATATATATATATATATATATATATATAATATATATATACACAACAAAAAGAATTGAATGAAAATCTATGTATACTTTTATATTATTTTTTCTAAAAAGAAATTGAGGAATCGCAGTTCATTTGTTTTCAATTAATTCGTACTTTCATGCTAGTATATTTAATTAACAATAAAAGAAAAATGCAAGCAAAAATAACAGTAAACACTTTATATATATATATATATAAAGCAAAACATTATAACAAACTCTCCCGAAAGTGTCTATTTACTTTTGTTGGAGAGAAAGCGTATAACACTCGGCACCTGATTGCCCGAGGGAGCGGTTGACCAAATTTTCACCAAAAAGACCCGGATTTACCTCTTTCTACTCCAAATATTATTTTCTTCATCATTATTAGTTTTGTTAGTGAATGTAAACTCAATTTTTAATTCCATTTATACAGAGAGAGAGAGAGAGAGAGAGAGAGAGAGAGAGAAAGTTAATTCTCGAAAAACTGAAGACGGCACACACACACACACACACATTATTGATTTTATTTCGATCAGAAATCAACTTAAAGGATTTGACTTGTTACACAATCTTTTCGTTTTGAAGAAACGCATGTCATGGACCTGAATACGAAGGTAGAAATTTTACCGAGCAGTGAACCCAGCGATTGCCATATCATTACGTGCTATGATTTCACGAAGGTCAAGCTTATCACCCCTCCTCTCGAGTTGGCCTGATGAAGTAGTGAGTTGGCTTCTTTTACTATCCACTCACATAGGTACACCCCTCATCGGGGTTTGTATGTACCAGGCGTTTAATCTTCTGCACTCCATGGATTTTAGTTCCTACCCTTTTTCCGTACCGTAACAGTTGAAACTTTTCAGTGTTAAACTCATATAAAAAACCAAAGCGCCTTCTCCTAAACTTAACTTACTATATTATTACCCCCTGTCCCATCATTCATGCATTAAAAAAGTTGTACTTACTTTATTGGTAACCTTCGATTAGCATCCCCCCCTCGAACTGTTCATTCTGACGAAGGTCAAGCTTTTTTTTTACTCCGCCTTATACCTACAGTTTAACGTGGAATCCCAAACACCAGCAACACAGCGTCTTAACCACTAGGTCACCCAGGATACCCATTTTTCCACCAACCAATTGTGCGGAAGGATGATCGTTTACCGCGCGCCGGCGGCGTCACCGGGTCTCGAGCCAAGATGAACTCTGAAACTATTCTTTCTATTATACTTCATTTTGTACAAAAATTACTGAATCCTGACAATATATATATATATATATATTATATATATATATATATATATATTCCAAATTGGGCATAACGCATTCACCCTTGCCTCCTCATTCTTGCATAAAAAATACTATAATTTGATGTTATTGATATTAATTCGATTTCACTGGTAAAAATTATGATCTGTAAAATCTGAAAACTTAAATAATTTTTTGCAGAGCTTCTTGGACCGCAGACCGTGCCAACGCTGGACGAGAGATGTAACACACACATACACACACATACACACTAGGGTGTGACCGTTGCCCTCCAAAAATCAAAAAATGGTCCTACAATGCTGTTCAAAGTTTTAGTGTTGTGTATTTATCTAGGAAACACCCCTGTAAATTTTCTTGGAGATCGGTGCATGTTTGAGCTAGCACCGTCATACCAGCAAGTATTGCTATTTCAGCTTATGAACTTCATAAATAAGTGTGAAAATAGCACATTTTATCAGATTTTCATTTCCGGGTCTGGAACGCTGACCCACAAATTTTCCATTATTTTATTGCATTTAATTTTAATGATGCTCTTTTCTTTTCCCTTGACAGTGATTTGATGTTGTGAATAGAGAATTTAATCATGGATACACGGCAAGATGATGAGTATGTCAGAATGTTATTGGGCACCGTACCCTGAGAAGAAGAAAAGGAAATAAAGGGCTGCAAACTGCCAACTAATAGGCAGGTCTTACTATGTCTGTTAGCAAACCTTCGGGATATGCATTGGGACCAGGCTTTATCTGCCACCATTGACAATGTGCTTTTGCATTACCAGAAGGCGAATGTCCCGACCATTACAGTCAGGAACAATATTGGCCGAGTGATTAAAATTTACTATGACAAAGACTACATGATGCTTATGAAAAAGAATGAGGATAGAAGACGGGCTGATGATCCTGGAATTATGAAGTTTAAATCAGAATTGAGCCTGACGATGAAATTTTATAAGAACACAGTGTTGAAAGACATGGCGGCTGCGAAAAAGGGGAAAACTCAGGTCGAACAAGATGCCATCGATACTGACATACTCTTTATGAAAAGCATGCTAAGTGACAGAGTAGCTACCTACTCTGGGGTAAACAAAGTACTCACAGAAAAGGTTCAGAAGCGACAGAAAAGGCAGATGCGAGAAGAGAAGCGACAAGAGAGAGAGCAATATGATCATGCTGAGAATGTACAGGCTGATATTGATTCACCTATTAGCTCTGATGAGGCCAGCACTGCTGAACCAAAGAGAAAACATCGGAGAACAGTGAAAGAGGGAGTTTCAATTTTTGTGCCCCATGATATTCTGAAGTCGGCAGAACTTGTTTCATGCAGTGTTCGAAACATCATCTCGCCGACCCAGCTGAGTGCAATTGTGTACTCCCTTGTATCTGCATGTGGTGGAGATACATCAAAGCTGAGTCTAAATGCAAGGACGGCCCACCGATACCGAGCTTCCATCGTGTCAGAAATAAGTTTAAAAATCATGGATGAATGGCAACCATCAGACAAAGTACTGGTGCACTGGGATGGTAAACTTATGGACACGCTGGATTCCAAAGGCACTGATGACCCCCTGCCCATTCTTGTGTCTGGTGTCAATGGCACAAAGCTTCTTGGAGTCCCACCTCTTCCGCATTTGACTCAAAAAGCTGGCCTGGTTCAAGGAGACTTGATATCAACAGCAACCAAACAACTTCTGGTCGATTGGGAGTGTGAACAGAATGTCGTTGGTATGGTTTTTGACACAACTTCATCCAATACAGGTAAACCTATTTCAAACATCAGCGTGAATTTATCATGACATTAATACCAAAATACAGTGAATGATTTAACAGAAATCTGCAAAAAGCACGTGCCTGAAATGGTGGCCTTAAACTACAATTACATTTTTTTTCAGGACAAAAAACAGCTGCTTGCGTCTCCCTCCAAAAGGAATTAGAGCGTGCCGTATTCTGGTGCGCCTGTCGCAGGCATGTGGGCGAAGTCATCCTAGGTGTTTGCTGGGATTGCTTGAAAGTGGAGGGCTCTTCAAGTCCAAACATAATGGTTTTCCAGAGGTGAGTCATAAGCTTTACAAAATAACAAGGAATATTATTATCTTACCTTACAACCTTACAAAGGTTCCGCGTGATGATTTCTCATTTCGCGAAGGTCAAGCTTGTCGCCTCTCCTCTCGAGTTGGCCTGGTGAAGTAGTGAGTTGGATTCTTGCGCTCTCCACCTCACATAGCCAGGTACGCCCGGCTCATCGGGGATTGTTCTGAGCCAGGCGTCTAGTCTTCTTTTGAAGATTTCCACTGCAACTCCCTTCGTGTTTCTTAGGTCTTTGGGCAACTGATTAAACAGTTTTGGTCCTCTCACTACAAAACTATTTTCTTTCAGGGTTAAGGATGTTCCCTGTCTCGCCTTCAATTTGGGAATACGACACAGTCTACCGCTTCTACTTTCCATCGTTGTTTGGGGAGTTATGGGATTCAGAGTAAGATTAGGGACTAGTTTCTCCATTATTTTCTAAGTGTAAATAATGGTGTATCTCTCTCTTCTCCTTTCCAGTGAATATAGGTCTAGTTCTCGTAACCTTTCCCAGTAAGTTTAGTTCTTTGCACCCATTGATCTTGGCTGTGAAGCTTCTTTGGATCCCCTCCAGCTGTCTAATGTCTTCTTTTTTATATGGGGAAGTTAGGACCGAGCAGTATTCTAATTTGGGTATTATCAGGGTTTTCAGTAGAGGAATCATTACATTCCTATCCCTTAGTTTAAAAGTTCTCAATATCTGACCCGTTATTCTCTTTGCTCTGTTTACTGCTATCTTATTTTGTGTTTCAAATTTCGCATCATCTGTCATTACAACCCCTAAATCTTTTGCTCTGGAATTTCTCTGAATTTCCTGTCCATTTGGGGTATAATATTCCATGCACTTTAGGTCTTCTCTTTTTCCGTACCGTAATAGCTGAAATTTCTCGGTGTTAAACTTCATATTGTTGTCTTCAGTCCACTTGTAGATTTTGTTTATGTCGGTTTGTAGAGATCCTATGTCTTCTGGGTTTCTTATTTTTCTACTGATCTTTGTGTCATCCGCAAAGGATGTTACTGTGCTGTCTCTGTTAACGTCCTCATCTATGTCAGTTAGCATGATTATGAAGAGTAGTGGAGCTAATACTGTTCCTTGTGGTACTGAGCTGAGGACCTCTGATTCTGATGAAGATACTCCTTGTACTGTAACGACTTGCCTCCGCTCACTAAGGAAATTATATATCCATTTCCCTACTTTTCCTGTTATTCCCATATATTTCAGTTTATGTATTATGATTCCGTGGTCACACTTGTCGAACGCTTTAGCAAAGTCTGTGTATAGTACATCATAGTACATCATATCTAATGAACAAATTTAGTGGAATTTCTTTTATTAGACTTATAAGATATACTAACACCAAGCAAATGATTATAGATTAGTACGAAATACAATAATCCCAATAATTGCATTTCTAGGTTCAAGAACCATTTCTCTCAACTGGCGTACAATGAAAAAAAGAAATACTACTACCCCGCAATGCCTGGAGTGTTTGAGGAGCGCCAACAGGAGATGGCTGACTTCTTCCATGAATCTCTAGCCCAACCATTTACACGTGGCGACTACAAGGAGCTGGTAGAGCTTTGTCTGCTGCTTGTAACTAAAGGATCCGAGCCAGTGAACTTCACAATGGTCTACCCCGGCGCACTTCACAATGGTCTACCCCGGCGCACTTCACAAAGCAAGGTGGATGGCTAAACTGCTCTATACCCTCAAGATTGTTCTTTTGTCAGGCCAGATCAAAGAGCAGTTTCCCAAAGCCGAGGTTGTGACTAAAAGTCAAATCAGCAAGTTAGAACGGTTTGCTGTGTTCACAGTCGCTGTTTATGTCCCATGGTGGATTGTTTGCCCCGTTCCAGCAAGTGTGCCACTGAATGACTTGAATTTGGTCGAAACCTTGGCTGAATTTGCCCCATATGACGCCACAATAGTTGACAAAGCACGTGTGGCACTCGGTAGACACACTTGGTACCTAACTGAGGAGTTGGCCCCACTGGCTTTGTTCTCGTCCCAAGTACAAGAAAGACAAAAGAGGAGATGAGGAAGGCCCTTCTTTGCCATGAAGGCACTGAAGTTACTAAGAGAGTGGGGCTCAATCATGGGGGCTATGGAAAGCCATATCTTCCCCCTTTCCCAGAAAGTGGCACTGCCCTGGTGGACCTAATTGGGCCTGACTCAAGCCGGTTCTTCACCATTTTAGGCATGCCCTATCAGTTTCTCCACAGTCCAGCCAGTGAATGGGCGGATCATGATGACTACCTGAACATGAAACGGGTTGTGGACAAGCTTCAGGTCGTCAATGAGGCTGCAGAGCGTGGTGTAAAACTTTGCCATGACTTTCTTAATGCTGCCAGGGATGAGGAGCGCTTTCAAGAAGTCCTTCAAGTAGTTGAAAATGACAGACTCCGCGTTCCTAATCAGTGCAAACGATCATATGTTTCCGAACAGAAATCATGGTTTCTTGCTCTAGGGAAATAATACCTTGTGAATATGATAAAACCCCTTAATGTACCATGAGAGAATAAGAATGATTAACTTTTTTGTTAGTGATAACAGCTTTTAATTAAGACAGGCAAATGATTTGTGTTAATATCCCTTATGATGGTTGTGTAATCTCATATATAGGCGCGTATGCCGTATAAGCAAAATCACTATTTTTCAAAATTGCTGGTGCTCACTCGAATATGCATGAATCTTCAAAAAATTGCACGTGGGTATTTTTTATGTCAATATGCAACACCAAACTTTTGAACAGCATTGTAGGACAAAGTTGGGGCAACTGTCACACCCTAATACACACATTGATTTTATTTCGAAATTACTGTTATAAATGATAATTATCAGAAGTCAACTTAAAGGGTTTGCATCGGTTTAACAGACAACCAGTCAGGAAATGGCGCTGTTTTACCGCACAGCCAACCCAGCGATTGTCACATCATTAACGAAATAATGTGTTTTTCTTTTTCTTATGTTTCGAGCTTTTTTTCGGGTAAGAAGAAGACGCAATGTATTTCCATCAATTTATTAAATGAAAGAAATCATAAAAAATTCATAAATTCCTCACCACGTGACATATGCATGAGAAATGAAAGGCGGTACATCCCACAAGTACTGAGTCCCGAGTGAATCAAATTAGTACATGCGGTCCCTATTTTTAACACGAAGGTCAAGCTTATCGCCCCTCCTCTCGAGTTGGCCTGATGAAGTAGTAAGTTGGCTTCTTGTACTCTCCACTTCATATAGGTACACCCGACTCATCGTAGCTTGTTATGTACGACTGTACCATGCATCTAATCTTCTTTTGCACTCCATGGATTTTAGGTCCTCCCTTTTTTCTGTACCGTAACAGTTGAAATTTCTCAGTGCTAAACTTCATATTGTTGTATCTCTACGAAAACATTCTGCTTGTAGAGATCTTCAAGGTTTCTTATTTTTCTACTGATCTTTGTGTCATCGGCAAAGGATGTTACTGCGCTGTCTTTGGTAATATTCTCATCTATGTCAGGATTATGAAGAGTAGTGGCGCTAATACTTATACAAGAAACATACTTATACAAATACAAATAAGAGCGACAATTGACAACTATAATATGCAGGAACCATGTACATTTAATGTTGCAACTCATCATTTCTGTGTCTGACTTTGGCGGTGAGGCTCTGGTTCGCTCCAGCATGCTGGCTCCTGAACCTAACCTGGCCTATGGTTCAGACCATACATTCGCCTTGTACTGTAATGACTTGGCGCTGCTCAAATTATATGTCCATTTCCCTAACCAAAATGGGGAAAATTGAGGATCGAGTAGTATGCTTGCAAATATTAATGCAAAATATTGTCGTGACAGAGTGTGCAAGTGAAAAATTCACTCATTCACCTTGAGGTGTGACCATTGAAGATAAATCTACGGAAAGAATGAACCGATAAAGGCACCATTAATCGTGAAGGCGACCAATCCGTACTTCAATGTCCAAAGCGTGGGTCCGTTGTATCGATGTTACGATTGACCAGAACTGTACAACATACTCCAGGTGCGGCCGAACCAGGGAATTGTACAGAGAGATCACAATCTCCTTGTTTCCGAAATCGCCTCCTGATATAACCCGCTCCGCTCTCTTTCTCTGTTGGTGGAATTTACTTTACCTATAAGTTCTGTGGCACGTGGAACAGGCTACCTTCAGAAGTTGTGAGCAGTTCCTCTCTGGGTCAGTTCATGAAAAGGATAGACCGAACCTTACACACTATTTGAGGTATAGGAATTTTTCCATGGCACCCGTTGCTAGTGGCACCTCCACGGTATGGGACGCATGGCCTTTTGAGGTACTTCTTATTCTTGTAACTACCTCTCTCTCTCTCATGTATACATTACACATTGTGACCCTACTACTTTTGCATAAAGTCTTTCCAAAATTGTTGTGAAAGAAGGTGCAAAAGTATAATGAAAAAGAACAGCTTCAGAATTCATTCACACCATGCGTACACTTATCCACGCAGTGGAAATTAAAACAGCATGAAACTCTAGACATACCTAAAGTAACATAAAGTAAGTAAACATATATATATATACTTACTTACTTTATGTAAATTAGAAAGGAATATCAGCCCTCAATTTCGTACAATTTTTTTCCTACAACGTATTCTTTTATCTCTCCTGGGACTACAACGCCGCTTCCTGTAGGACAGCAAAGTTAAGCAACACTGGGTCTGTGTAGCAGTTCGATGGGTGACCGTCCTCCGCGCCCAGACAGATGATGTAGTGACCCGTGGTTCGGATCAACGGTAAAGCTACATATAGGTTCCCTCCATCACATGATTTCTACCATTACGAAACAATCCCAAAACATCAACATCATCTACGTGTCAAACTACTTTTACGTAGTTAAGGCATAACCAACCATTTGGTGTATATATATATATATATATATATATATGGGTTAGACAAAATAATATGAACACCCGCCGATTTCACCGGTTATCTTTACGGACTGCTCAGACACAAAGTAAACGGTCAAATGACTGGCAAACCTATTTAAATGCGTAACAGAGAGTGTATACGTCATGTTATAACCCTCACGTTGTTTTTACAGATCTGAGTGAATTATGAATTAGCAGTTATGAAAGACCTGTCAGACTTCCAAAGAGGGCAAATTGTCGGAGCGTGGATGGCTGGTGCATCGGTGACGAAAACCACTCAGATGTTCAATGTATCCAGAGGAACTGTCTCTATGGTCATGTCTGCATCCCAAAACCAGGGAAAGACAAGCACCGACAAATGCAATAGTGGACGCAAGAAGCTGTGTGATCGAGACCGCCGGGTGCTAAAGCGCATTGTGACAAAGAACCATAAGACCACAGCTCCAAAAGTGACTGCAGAGCTTAACCAGCATCTTGCAAGCCCGGTATCGACCAGAACTGTACGTCGCGAGCTCCATGGAGCTGGAGGCTGCAATTGCCAAACCCTTCCTTTCGCACATCAACATTGAGCGGCGCAGAAAATGGTGTAATGACCATAAAAATTGGTCAATGGACCGGTGGAAGAATGTAGTCTACTCCGACGAATCCTCCTTTACGCTATTTCCATGTTCCGGTCGAGTTTACGTCCGGAGACAGCCTAAAGATGCTTATGACCCCGACTGCCTGACCCCAACCGTTAAGCATGGAAGCAGATCTGTGATGGTTTGGGCAGCAATATCGTGGAATATTCTTGGCCCAGCTGTAGTACTGCATGGTAGGGCTAACGCCCAGGTCTATCTGTCAATATTGGCTGACCAGGTCCATCCCATGGTCCAAACGCTGTTTCCCAATGGCGACGCCGTCTTCCAGGATGATAATGCACCAATCCACACCGCTGGGGTCGTTAAAAACTGGTTTGAAGAGCATGTTAGTGAAGTAGAACGCTTGGATTGGCCTCTACAATCCCCGGATCTTAACATTATCGAGCATCTGTGGTGTCAGTTGGAGCAGCAGGTCAGAAGCCGAATCCCACCGCCGGCGTCTTTGGAGGAACTGGAGCAGGGTTTGCTCGAAGAATGGCTCAGGATTCCTCTAGCCACTGTCCAAAAGCTGTATGAATCAATTCCCCGACGCATTGCAGCTGTTATTGCCGCTAAAGGAGGACCAACTCCATATTAAGAATAAAAACCGCCATTTATCAAGGTGTTCGTATTATTTTGTCCAACCCCTGTGTATATATATATATATATATATATGTATATATATATATATATATATATATATATATATATATATATATATAATTAAATAATAATATTGTTTATATATACAACCAAAAGAATTAAATAAAACACCATTACATCATTCTGTTTATTTAGGCGAAATATTGGAATCAATATCATGAAATATATAGAAAATAAATACACAATCCTATACAAACGAGGAATATATGCAATAAAAAATAATAATAGTATAAGAAATACGAACGAAGAACATATAAAATAAAAAATAATATAAGAAATACAAAACGTTGGCATATAATCATCAAAATAATAGTACAGGATATATATATATATACAGTATATATATATATATATATATATATATATATATATATATATATATATATATATATACAATTATATTAAATAATTAAATATATTGAAAATAAATATACATCCAAATATATAACTTTATGTTCTACTGCGCTTAACTAAAACACTAAACTCGCACAGGATCGATTCTACAGTCACATCATTGTTGCTTTGCACTACGCAGTAAATACGATTTAACATTATTTCACCGCTCAAGTTATAGGGATGCTTATACGCGATGTAAATGGCCTTCATATCGTTCAACACTATTTTTGTGCCCACATTACATTCGGTTGGCAAGTTATCTTTAAACGAATACAATCAAAAGCACGCACAAAGAGGTCATAGTTAGCCACAACATCATTATTAAATTCAAGTTTATAAACACTCCTTTCCAATCGAGGATTTATTCTTACCGGTACGCGCTTTTCAATCGTGAACTCTTCTTCACAATTCATAGCGGTAGTTGAAATAATCTTCTAAGTCGTAACGACAGCTGTTCATTATATAAAGAAACAGCCCTTCAGGGTGAACGGTGGGCATTTTCACGAACTAAACACACTTTAATCACACTCTGGCGCACTATTTGAGGAAAACATATGACCATATTTTTCCTTTTTGCTTAGCAGACGATTAGGCATCGACCGGTGGTTGTATCTGTATCGGCATCGGTACCGGTACCGATACCGATGGTTAGTAGCTACTGATATCGATAGTTTTTGTTTCTAAGAATAAAGAAAAAGGGCGTTTTCCAAATAGAAACTTCCCGGCTGCTCGAGAAGTTACGTGTGTTCTCGATTTATCCCGACGTTTCTAGAAATTTCCACGACTCATTACCGTTCTATATAAAGCGAGCCCGTAACCATCGCGGCGTCATTTCCTCAGTTCGCAAGTTGTGAATCAGTTCAACAGTGTGTAATAATTTTTTTGTAAATTTATTAACTACTGGTATAAATTTATTCGCTTTTGCTTTAGTGACAGTGACAATGCCAAGCATTGTGTGGAAGTGCTTCACTGCTTCAAGCACTAATGGTAAACAGGCGATCTGCAATTTGTGCGGTGTCTCTGTCTCTCGTGGAGGAACAAGCGCAAGTACCTTCTCTACATCGAACCTGAGGAGTCACCTTATCAACAAGCACAAGACTGAGTTTGATGAAGCCAATAAGAGTCAATGTACAACTTCTGCTACTAATTCTGGTGAGTAGATTCATGAAACTCTGTAAAGTGATTCTTCAAACATTCTCAGAGAATTCGCAGTTACTCAAAGCCCCCAACATCCGAATTGCGCCAAAAATGATGAATTCAATAAAAATTTAGGAAGTCGAAATATTTGTTGTTTTTAATATATGTTTCGGATCCCTAAATTTTAGCCTGCCCAGGGCCCCCAAAAGTTGCTAAGATGTTGCTATATATAAAGTTTGATTTCAAGTTTCAACATGATTTATTTATTTATTTTAATATCAAAGTCTCTCTGAAATTGCCTTTTTCTATTTGTTTATAATTTCCTCCAATCAGAATTAAGATACAAATAAAGTAAATTTAATTCTCTTTGTTAACTTACTTAGCTTCTATTTATTAAAAAATATTAAATATATAAAACTTTACGTATAAATATTTCTGTATTAAAATTATTTTCTTATATATAAATTTATTTTTTCTCTCTAGGAGACATGCCTGGAACTTCCGCCACGGCTACTCAAGCCATTAAGGTCGCGTTTTCCAAATCCATTCCATACGCTCATAATGACCGAAAGAAGATTGATCTTGACCGGAAGGTGGCAGAGATAATCTGCATCGACCGTCAGTCCTTCGCATGTGTCGAACGGGTAGGATTTAGGCGACTACTTCAGGCTGCCGATCCGAAGTACACGATTCCTTCTGAGAAGTTTTTCAGGACGAACCTTATTCCAGACATGGCAGGCAAGGTGAAGGGCAAGATCGAGGAGTTGATGTCACACACGAAGGAAGAGAGGAGGAAATTCTCCTTCACCACGGACATATGGAGCAGTCGAGCAAGTGACTCATATATAAGCTTGACCTTGATTTTGCTAAAGCTTTCGATAAATGTGATCACGGTATAATAGCACATAAAATGAAATATATGGGAATAACAGGCAAAGTGGGAAAATGGATCTACAACTTCCTCAGAAAACATCTACAGGTCGTCAAAATTCAAGGTATATCATCATCAGAATCGGAAGTACGCAGCTCAGTACCACAAGGGACAGTACTGGCCCCACTCCTGTTCATTATCATGCTAACAGACATAAACAGCGGAGTAAACAGCAACAGTATAGTAACATCCTTTGCAAATGATACAAAGATCAGCAGAAAAATCATCGATGTAAATGAAGTGGAGGCCTTGCAGAAGGACACGAACAAAATATACAAATGGTCAGAAGACAACATGTCATTTAACACCGAGAAATTTCAGCTCTCGGGATATGGTAGAAAAGAGGAACTTAAGCAGACTGCATATTATACTCCAGATAGACAGGAAATTCAGAGAAGCACGAAAGCGGTCGACTTGGGGGTAATAATGACCGATGATGCGAAATTCGAAGCACAAAATCAGAGAGCGAAAAATAAAGCAAAAAGAGTCGCGGTACAGGTACTAAGAACGTTTAAAAGAAGGGACAGGACAGTAATGAATCCCCTGCTAAAAATACTGATTATACCAAAACTTGAATACTGTTCAGTTTTGACATCCCCATATAAAAAGGAAGAAACTAATAAACTAGAAGAAACGCAAAGACATTTCACAGCCAAGAATGATGGCTGCAAAGAACTCAGCTACTGCGAAAGACTACGTAAACTAAATCTGTACTCCCTGGAAAGAAGAAGAGAGAGGTACACCATAATCTACATATGGAAAATGATCGAAAAACTTGTACCAAACCTAAAACTAAACCCAATTACCATTCAAACAACGCTGGAAAATAGGAAAGGCAGAATGTGTAGTGTTCCAAAATTAAAGGCCCGAAAAGGGATGTCCTCAACACTAAAGGAAAATAGCTTGGTTGCCATGAGGCAAAGACTCTTCAACCAGCTTCCAAAGGACCTCAGAAACGTTACAGGGGTCAAAGTTGAAGTCTTCAAGAGAAGACTAGATGCCTGGCTCAGGACGGTACCAGATGAGCTGGGTGTACCTGGCTAAGTACGGTGGAGAGCACAAGTAACTCGCTCCTCCACCAAGCCAGACCTAGAGGTGGGGCCACCAGCTTGATCTCCATGTGAAGAGAGACTAACGCACGAAACAGAAACAAGGTTAATCAAGTCCGCCAAACCGGAGAGATCCATATATATATATATATATATATATATATCTTTTACACAAAACTTACTTAGCAAACCAGTTCATTTGAATTACATGCTAAATATGAGGTTCATGACAATGAATCTTACACCTTAAGTAATTTAGACTCCTAAAGTCAGGTTTTACTGAATACTTACAACTAATTTCTTGTTAAAAAGAGTGTAAAATGTGTTATATCCATCTTGCATCTAAAATCAAAGACTAAAATATTGTTTTAAGCTAGTTGATAAATACCGATAAACCAAAGTTTTTATTGCTTTTACGAAAGAAAATATAAAATAAACAAAATACATGTAAAAAAATAAGTGTGTTTTTAAGGCTAAATGTTGTAGAGAAACGAAAACTGAACCATAGGTCGTCACATTATCTGTACACTGAAGATCATCTCCCATCCACCTATTGACCAGAATTAACGTTGCTTAATATCGCTGAGAGAGAGTACACTGCGTTTTGAAAAATGTAAATGTTTTTGACTTTGCATCTTTGATGATTTCGACCCGTGTAAGTATTGAATAGATTCCTCTATATATATACATATAGTCGTAAGAGTAATTTTTTATATACTGTATATACATATATGGCCTCAAACATATTAAGACAAGTAGTTCTCACACATATATATCATTAAAATTAACTTTAATGAGGTGTGATTAGTCTTTGTACAGGAGAAACATCTAAGCTCCGCCCCCCTGTATATTCGATCAAAGGTCACGTGACTCCTGCTACTACCTGGGGATATCTTTACCGTGCGTGCTCAGTTGACCGTTGCAAGGCCTGGATCTCATACGTGTATTTTCCCACGTAGACGAAAAATAGTAATGGCTACCTTTAATATTGCGTGTTCAACGTTTATGAAGTGGTATTCAGCAAAGTGTGAAGATGTGGTGGATACTGAAAGACTCCCTATTCCACCCTCCTTTGATACTTTTAAGGCTACATTGAATCGTACGAAGCTTGATGAAGAAGAGGTACAAATACTCTACGGCTATTCTGGCGAGGGTATTGAAGGATTTCGTGGTACAAACGATGTATTGAACTATGTTGTAGGATTAAACTTTATAAAAGCTCACATATACCGTGAAGTGAAAGAAACAACGTGTGCAGAAGAGAAGCAATGGTTATGGCTAGTCAGTCTTGTTGATGAATGGTGTGACAAGCGATATTATATCATGTTACATCATACCGAGTACTCGTACCCTGCGGTTGAGAATGTAAATACTGTCATCATGGAGAATCTTAAATATTTTTTCCATTACAGTAATATATATCATGACGACGTTTATAGTGAGGTTGTCTCTAAAGAACTTCGTGAGTTTTTAACAGAATTTAGAGACGAGTATCGTCTGCTAAGCAAAAAGGAAAAATATGGTCATATGTTTCTCTCAAATAGTGCGCCAGAGTGTGATTAAAATATGTTTAGTTCGTGAATATCCCCACCGTTCACCGTGGAGGGCTGTTTCTTTATATAATGAACAGCTGTCGTTACGACTTAGAGGATTATTTCAACTACCGCTATGAATTGTGAAGAATAGTTCACGATTGAAAAGCGCGTATCGGTAAGAATAAACCCTCGATTGGAAAGGAGTGTTTATAAACTTGAATTTAATAAAGATGTTGTGGCTAACGATGACCTCTTTGTGCGTGCTTTTGATTTATTCTAGTCGTATTTAAAGATAACTTGCCAACCGAATGTAAAGTGGGCAAAAAATAGTGTTGAACGATATGAAGGCCATTTAATCGAGTATAAGCATCCCTATAACTTGAGCGGGGAAATAATGTTAAATCGTATTTACTGCGTAGTTCAAAGCAACAATGATGTGACTGTAGAATCGATCCTGTGCGAGTTTAGTGTTTTAGTTAAGCGCAATAGAACATAAAGTTATATATTTGGATGTATATTTATTTTCAATATATTTAATTATTTAATATAATTGTGTGTGTGTATATATATTATATATATGTATATATATGTGTGTGTGTATATATATGTGTGTGTGTGTATATATATATATATATATATATGTATATATATGTGTGTGTGTATATATATGTGTATGTATATATATATATATATATATATATATATATATATATATATTTTTCTCCTATACTATTATTTTGATGATTATATGCCAACGTTTTGCATTTCTTATATTATTTTTTTATTTTATATGTTCTTCTTTCGCATTTCTTATACTATTATTATTTTTTATTGCATATATTCCTCGTTTGTATAGGATTGTGTATTTATTTTCTATATATTTCATGATATTGATTCCAATAATTCGCCTAAATAAACAGAATGATGTAATGGTGTTTTATTTAATTCTTTTGGTTGTATATATAAACGACATTATTTAATTTTATATATATATATATATATATATATATATATATATATATATATACACCAAATGATTGGTTATGCCTTAACTACGTAAAAGTAATTTGACACGTAGATGTTGATGTTTTGGGATTGTTTCGTAATGGTAAAAATCATGTGACGGAGGGAACCGTAGCTTTACCTTTGATCCGAACCACGGGTCACTACATCATCTGGGCTCGGAGGACGGTCACCCATCGAACTGCTACACAGACCCAGTGTTGCTTAACTTTGCTGTTCTACGGGAAGCGGCGTTGTAGTCCCAGGAGAGATAAAAGAATACGTTATAGGAAAAAAATTGTGCGAAATTAAGGGCTGATATTCCTTTCTAATTTCATATATATATATATATATAAAGTAAGTATGTACTGTTATTTTTGCTTGCATTTTTTTATTGTTAATTAAATATACTACCATGAAAGTACGAATTAATTGAAAACAAATGAACTGCGATGCCTCTTTGATTTCGCTGAATTTTCTTTATAAAAAATAAAATATAACTATATATATATATATATATATATATATATATATATATATATATATATATAATGTGAACTGTTATTTTTGCTTGCATTGTTAATTAAATAAATAATGTGTTGTAATTAGTTCTTTTGCTGAGCAAATTAAGGAGAACGTCTCCCTCGCTCTTGCCTTTAATAAATAATAAATAAATAAGTGGTGCTGCCTGGTAACCCTGCATATATAAATAGTGCTTTCTGGCAACTCATCTATATATAACTAAATTAAAACAATAAATGGCAACTCATCTATAAATAAATAAATAAATAAAATAGTGCTCTCTGGCAACCGTTCCAGAAATAAAAAGTGGTATCTGGCAACTCCAGGCCCTCTATATAACAGCTGCGGATCCCCTGGACTCTCATAATGTGGCTGACTCCGGTAGATGAAACAACTCTCTCTCTCCTTCTTAGGTTAAAGCTCAGGTTAGGGTTTCCCTTTGGGGGGGTGAGGCCATCCCAACTTCTCTCCCAAAGACCCTCCTCCTCCTCCTCCTTTCCCTCTCTCTCTCAGGTTAAGGTTATTCTTCCTTCTCCCCCAAAGCTCTCCCCCCTTCATTGCAACTTGGGGGATAACCCCTTTCCCTTTGTTGCAAGACCATCCCCCTTTTCAACAACCCATCCCCCCTTTTGTTGCTTACCACCTTTGCAACACCCCTTCTCCCCTTTGCAACATTACAATTGCACTCTACCCTTTTGCGCCCATTCTACTTAGCCATCATAAGTTCTTGTCACAAATTCTGTGAAGTCGCCTACAAAGCAAAAGTTTTTATTTATGTTTTTACGTAAATGCGATGTTTACATGTGCATTTCTTAATGTAAATGTATTTAGAATAAAAGAAGCCTGTTTGGATGTCAAATACACGTAATAATTCATCCATAATCACTCTTGTTCTGACGCGTGACTGAAGGATTTTTGTTGAGTGCGCGCATGGTCAAGAAAGTTCCAGAACAGACTGGATGGTTGATTATTCCATTTTACGTCCTTCGTCAAAAATAAGATCCTTCTTGAAGAGGAAGTGGGTCACCCCAAATGCTCGTACATTATGTGCATTGGACCCGTCACTATAGACCTCAATCCCCATTTCTCTGACTGGCTTGGAAAAGTCCGTGGCTGGGATAGAATATGCCGTAAGAGGTTTGCTGTATTATTATATAAATATTTTGCACCTGTGGGATCACGCGATATACAGGGTGCCGCAAAAGTCGCGAACCATAGGAATTTTCAATGTTGACTATAATACAGTGCGTTCGAAAAGTCTCTCCGCAGTAAAATCAAAAGGGTATGTAATAAAATCACTAAATCATGGTTGAATGAAAACATTGTAGTTTTTCAATTTCCTCTGTGTTTAACATAGAACTGCGGAGAGACTTTTCGAACGTACTGTATATTATTTTGTTTTCTTTTAGGTAGGGGATGGCTGCGAAATTAACAATAGACGAGAGTGTGAGCTTGGTTTTAATGTATGGAATACCAGGTACAACAAAACGATGAATCGGTACAGAATTTAAATTCTGTACCGATTCATCGATTCATCTACATCCCCTTCTTAAAAGAAAAAAATAATATATTATAGTCAACACTGAAAATTCTTATAATGCGCGACTTTTGCGCCACCCGATATATATATATATTAGGGTGTGTCAATTTTGGGGGTGAAATGACTAAATTGAAAATCATGTGATTTGGTAGCAATTTAATGTAATCATTTGGCATACAAAATAATATCCTTGCTTCAATAAAAAATAACTCCTACCTACATCAATTTTAATTCAAAAATTCCATTTTTCCGTAAATTCGTAACAAAATAACAAATGTGCGCAAACATCCTATCAACATTTAAAGTGGCAATAAGATATCATTCAGTCTTTATTTGAAAGTAACCAATGCAGTCATGTCCTTTTTGCTGCGGTTCCTTGACATCAGCATTCGGCTTGCTACTTGCGCTTTGATGTAGCCTTCTCGCCTCTCGTAACTGTAAACTTGACTAGCTGCTTCTGTGACCATTTTCACACATCTCTCCACACTCTGAGTGTGAGAAGGCCACTTTGGCACTTGCATTGGGGCCTCTTTAAGTTGTGTTAAATCTTTGTTTGTTATACATGTTGTCAGTGGTGGCTCCAAAATTTCCGAACTCAAGTTAACTAATTCTGACAATTTCGTGGCATTGACGTTTATCGGAGGTACCTTCTTTGTCTGAACAGAGCAGTCTCCCAGCTGGTCATCATCTAGTGATGTTCCTCTAAGCTTTAGAATGATTTTCACAGCCTCAGTTCGCTCTTTGGTACATTGGCTGCAGAGTGTTGCTTGCAAAACTGCCTCTGGCCTAGCATACCAGGCGGACCTTCTCACCACAGGTAACCCGATGTCCACCACTACTTTCCTTTGGGTTCTCAGTAGCTGTAATTGAAACAAGATGTGGTTGGGCCCCTCCATCCACATTGGATTAAGTTTTACATTGAACCAGTGAGGAAGATAAAACCCAATAATAAATTCAACAATCAACATCAAATTCTGTAGCATTTTGCCCTTCAGTGCATGTTTGGAAACCCAAATCCTGCAAAAACGAATCGCTGTAGTTAACCAACGACTGTGACTTACGGGTCCAATCTCCAAGAGAGCCAGATTTTGAGGCAACTCTCCTGATCTGATTGCTTGAACAATAAGATAAGCGTAAGATTGATCCGTGCTGAGGTCTTTGATAACTTCTTCAGACAACACTGGAAGGGGAGGGCCTACTTCGACCTTTGGAAATTTTGTATTTATTTCTAATTCCGTTGCTTCATCTAGCATGTTGCCAAGGGGGCCTGACCACTTGTTGTTGTTCTTTGTAGGACCATCAAGTTCCTGGATGAGACGACGAAGAGGTAGTTCCCCTGTGTGCAAATCACATACAATCCAAACAAGCCTTCTTCCAAGTTTTTTCTCTAAATGCGTCATAACACCGCCCTGCCATCCAGTGTTCACCGCAGTTGAGTCTCCACCAACGGCCTGCAGTGACTGTCAAGTCTTCTTTCTTGAAGCCAACATATTATTTGATCAGCAAAGCAATTGCCTCTGCATGTTTCTTGCCTTCTACTTCTACTTCAGGAACAAAGTGAAACAAATAGCGGCCACCAGGTTCGGAACACACAGAGTAGTGTTCTTCTTTGATGAGACCGGGAAACTTTCTGTCCATTCCCTCTACCTCTAGGAGAGCTTTTGTGTCATCTCTTCTTCCATCAAACAAAAGGCAAGAGAAACCTTCCTCCTTCAAATCTTTTTCATGCTGATCAGATATTTCCTTCATTATTTTTTCTTGTGCTCTTCTTATCTTATTATGATCTATCACTAAGGATGTATCCTCTCGGCTGATGAGGCCTGCATCTATCCAAGCGGCAGTGGCAATCTCTGCAGTCTCTCGTAGCCCCGTGTGGTGGCGAATACTGGCAAGGGCAATGTTTGAGATGTCTTTAGTGTTGTATTTCATTCTCTTCGGCGAAGGTTTAGATGGCATTTTGGAGCTATCATCTGATGTTGCTTCTTTCTGTTCATCTGAAGAGCTTTCAAAGAAGTGAGAAACCTCTTGATAGAGCTCTTCATCTCTTTGGGTGGCTTCTTCACTCTTCTTTTTCTTCCTTTCTTCCCTCTCTCGGATTTTCTCTCTTTTCTTAGCAATAGCAATCTGTTTTTTGGTTTCTGAATAATCTGCCGAACCAATCTGCATACTTCCTTGGCCTCTTGCCTTTGTTCTCTGCGCCTTTATGAAAGCCAGCTCCAAAACAGGGATCTTCTCACGAGGACAGCGACAATCAATGTGAGGGTGAGGTTCTCTTCTGCATGAGGGAGAACAATTGGCTTCAGAACACAACTCTATGGGACACTGGCAGTTAAAAATGTCAAGAAGAGTATCAAGTGTGTGCAGAAATTTATTTGTCTGTGCTAGTTTTCCTTTACCAAGTGATGTCTCAACTGCTTTGTGCCACAGCTTTGTTAATTTTAGCTCAATAGTTCTATACTGATTGAGTACAGGTGGTTTGAATAACACATTAGCTTTTTTCCACTGATGCAGAAGACGGGGAATCATGTCCTTTATGAGCTCTTTCTCTGTGTAGTTCCTTCTATCCTTTGTATTTTGTTCACGAAGGAGTAACCCTAGTCTCAGCATGTCTCGCACTGTTGGTAGTTCTGATACGGGAAGCTCCTTGCCTGTACCGACTAATAGGCTCAAGTGGCATGACGACTGACCTCTTGTCTTCAATTTTGGCATCTTAGGAATATCTGAAAAGAAAGAAAAACATTTAAGTATTTTATATCAATTACGATGTTTCAAAGTTTAGTCATTCGATGTTCTAAAATTCAATAAAAAAATATTTCATGGGATTACAACATAATTAGACAGAAGAATATGATAATAATAAATAATTATAATAATCAATAATCCATACTTACAGTTAAACTGTAGTATTCGTCTAGTAGAATAACTATGAAGTAGGTACAAGAGCAATAACAGCAAACCACCGTCTATGACATCTAAGAGGCAACTGAGGACTGAGAGTGAGGGACAGTTCTATTCATGTTGTGACTTGTACATTGTACAACAACTATATGACCTTGAAAACACTCCATATGCGATTAGTGGTATAATTCTGTGACAGATGAATAGTTAATCAATTTATGTCCTATTATTTAGTAAAAGAGTCAATTTCTGAAACTTTAAGGTAAAATTGATATAGGTAAGGGTTATTTTATTTCATTTTGGTTGGCCAATTTCAAGTTTTTACATGAAAAGACACTATATTTTCACTACCAGAATTGGTTTGAGAAAAGTTGACAAAATTAACACACCCTAATATATATAATTAGGGTGCCACACTCTATAGGGGCAGTTTTTAGAATTTGGAAATTTCGAATGGCCCTTAGTTATATTGTTTGGTTGGATGAGAAAACCCTAAATATGAAGTTTGAGCCCGATCGAAGTACATTTAGAGGTTCCGCATCGACCGTTTCTGTTGTACCGTGTGTTCGAAATAATGGATTTATCTGGGAAACCTGTAACCATGGCACTATTACATACATACAGGGTTGAAAAAAAACATGTTTTAAAAAAAAAAAAAAAAAAAACAATGGTTTAAAAAAAAAAAACTTAACTCAGATAACTCAATTAGGTACTGGTACTCAGAAATTAGAATTGCTGACTGTCTCATTTTTTAATTGGAAGATGTTAGATGTAAGAAGTGCTAACTTCACAAAAATGAAAATAAACCAAATAACAACATTTATATTTGTAGCTACATGCGTTTATAATGTAATTGATACAGGTAACTTCAATCCTTTTATGTGCAATGCCACTATTAAATAGGCCTGCTAGTGCAAGGTAACTATATTATATACTACCGTACATACTAGGCTACCCTGAACTGATGGTTTTTAGGTCTTATCAATATAAATATAAGTTTTAGTTTTAGAGCTATTAGTTTATGAATTAAATAATTTGTGTTGTAAAAATTGAAATTATAAAAAAACAAAAAAAAACAGAAAAACATGGTTTTTTTTAAATGGTTTAAACCATGGTTTAAACCATTTGGGTTAAACCAGCAAAACCCTGCATATATATTGCTATAATTTATGCATTTCATAAATTTAAATATTTATAATTAATATTTGCTTCTCATTGTATATATTTTCACTACTTTTCAGCATTGAGATCTGGCAACAGCGCAACGCCGGGTTAGTGTGGTGAGTCACACTGTCACAGTCTTCAGTCAATCAGTCTCCTTCACGCATTCAACGCGTGATCATCTCGTGATGGCTACCGCAAGCTCACTGAGATCCAAGACCGAGATATGGCTAATCGGACACGCCAACCCAAGCCCCCTAACGGGAAACAGGTTACCTTCAAATGGTGACGTGCTTCGCCGGTTTATACAGTTTCATAAGGTGCAAAAACAACTTCTAGCCGAGGCGGCGCGTAATGTGATCGTCGAGGTGTATACTTTCTGGGCTATGGCCAGAATCCCGACCATGACCTCCAAAAGCGCCGCGCGAAAACTGCTTAGACTTTACGACAATTGGCAGGCACTGCAGCGCAGCCGGAAGCGGTCCGGCGCCACAGGTGAGGCAGCCAGGGCGGCCTTCACCGAGGGACTCGATGACATTTTTGACGTGGCTCTCGACAACGCCCTCTCCGTCATCACCATCCAGGAGGATCGCGAGGCCCGGGGCATCCTGCGCTTCGAAAACTTTGCGCTGCTGGTTTACATTCCGGCCTGGTTTACGGCGCCCCTTCCCGCCGCTGCCCCTCGAACTGACCTGGCGATGCTCAAGGCGCTGGTTGACTACGACAAGGTGGACAAGGACGTGTCCAAGGCTACCTCCCCTGTGTTTCGACGACATCTCTGGTACCTGAGTGAACACCTGGCCGCCCTCGCTCTCTTCGATGACGACACTCCGCTGGAGGAGAAGAGTCGAATTGCGACGGCCATCAAGGATGTCGAGGGCACCGAGGAGCCACCCAAGCGCATTGCCCTGGACGTCTGCCCGGAGGAGCTCGAGCGAAAGACAGTCGCAGACTTTTGCACGACATCCAGCACGCTTCTTTTCGAGCGGCTCGCGATCAATACTTCTTTCCTAGAGTTGGAGCCGGCTACCTGGTCGAACAATGCGTCCTACCTGGCGGGGAAACGCCGTGTCTCTACGTTGAGCGTTGTCAATGTCCGGGCGGAGCGAGAGGGGTCGCGCTGATGCAGAACTACAATCTCGCACTCACCAAGGACGAGGAGCAACGGCAGTACTTGATGCAAGTCGTTGAGAAGCACCGCAAAGAGCACCCGAGCGCCCGCAGCGGAAATCCTTAACGGGTTTGGGAGTACTTTATGGTATATTTGAATTTGCTTCATTTTTATAGGGTGTTACTCCTATTAATCCTGTATAACAATGTATAATCGTATATACTTTATTTCTTAGTTATTATTTTGATTTATAGGACCAGTAGGCTCAGTATATTATTATGATTAATACGGAATAAAATGTTTTTATTTTAATAATATTAAGTTGTTTTGTTGCAATAAAATTGAAATTAATTTAATGATTTTGTATTATTAATAACATTACACACAGAGAATAGTATCCTGCTACCCAGGCATGGTGGGACAAGTTTATTCCAATTAATTATGAAATAATGTTGAACAATATTGTTAAGGTGTTTGCACTGTTTGCTAGTTGCGTATTGTGTTGTTATAAGCTGGTTGCCGGTTGGTGTGGTTTGGATTACAAAGCATAAACGTATTAAGGTGAAACTTTGAAAAAAAAACTTTTGAACCGCGACAAAAATATTAATATAAAAAAAAATATTGGAGATGGAATAAACTTAATGCTATGGAAATATAGCTGTGACTGTCCTCTACGCCATGGTATATGATAGCATTTATATTGACATTGTACATGTTACTTTACCCCTTGGAGCTGGAGCAATTTCTTGGAGAAACTCATTACTTCTGACACGTGGTACGCCAGAGATGGTCGATGCGGAACCCCTAAATATCCTTCAATTTGGCTAAAATTTCATATTCAGGGCTTTTTCACCCAACCTAACAATCCCACAAAGGGCCGTCCTAAAAATCAAAAAATGATTTTTATGTGGCACCCTAAATATATATATATATATATATATATACAAAATGAGAAAAAATAAAAAATAAAAACGTAGGAAATAAACACCCAAATAAAAAAAATGATAATATCAAAATTAAGAACACAGAAGATAACCAGATAACAAGAAGTATAAGCGTAGAAAATACCGTTTCTGAAAACTACGCAAAAGGGTACTGCAGGTATCGGGATGGCCAATGCATCTATGCACAGCCCACATTATGTAACACACATTATACAAGATGATATTGCAAATTTGAAAAAAGTGCAAGTTCCACCACATTACTGCTGTTTGTAACACCTATGCAAGATATGGGAGGTGCAAATACTGACAAAAATGCCGTTACCACCATCCTCAAAGGAACGCAGCAGGTGAACAGGAAAAACGAACATCAAAGAGGGCTACCAATTTTTTTGACGTAGCCAACACAATTCAGCTGCTAAATACCATCCAGCAAATCCAAAGTCAGCTGACAAATATAGGAATCCGAGAGCCGGACAGAAGGCACACACAAAGCCACTTCATGTTTATCGGGACAACTGGTACCGACAAAGATAAAGAGAGGCAAATTCTCGGAGGACCACAAGACAATGAATCCAGCACCACTATTGGAAAACGAATCGAATGTATGCGGAAATGATAGAGAAAAAATAAAAATAATCCTAGCCAACATTCAGGGCCTTAAATCAAATCATTCCCCGGACAAAGTTTTATACCTGAAAGGACTTATGCAAGAAACCGGAGCAGACTTTGCATGCCTCACGGAAACCCATCTGAAGGACTGCCAGGCGAACTGTGAACACTGAGTTCTGTATTGATAAAAAAGAAAAAAATTGACAACTATAACATCTTCCGAGCAGACAGAACGGTGAGACGTAAAGGAGGATGTGCTATTTACACATGCGAAAGGCATATGGCAGAAATGACTATATGTACTTCAAACAGCTACGTAGAATGTGTAGCAGCAAAAGTTGAAAAATTAAATATGGTACTGAGTGTAATGTAGAGACCAGTAGTATGACTGCAAAATGGGAGAGTGCAAGAATGTTGCAATGTTGAAAATGGGTTATGCAACAAAGGGGGATGTTGCAAAAAGGTTATTCACTGAAGGGGAGGGGTTTATGCAACAAGTTAATGCTGCAAAGGGGGTGGGATCTTCAGGGGGAGAAGGTAGCCTTAACCTAAGAGAGGGAGAGAAAGGAGAAGGAGGAAGGGTGTTCGACTGGCTCCAGCCAGACGCATAATGAGAGTTCATCTGAGCGCCCGCTCTCTTATAAGGTGTAAATCCGCCAGTTGGCTTAGAAGGCGTAAGTGGCTTGTTCAGGTGTACATTATTAGGGTTGAGTTGTCAGATTGCGCTATTTATTTAACTAAAGCATATATTATTGACAGTTGGCTTAGAAATCCGTCAGTCGGTTTAGAAGGCTTAATCTGGCGTAAATGGCTTGTTCAGGTGTACATTATTAGGGTTGAGTTGCCAGATAGCGCTATTTATTTAATTAATGCATATATTCTTGACAGTTGGCTTAGAAATCCGTCAGTGGGTTTAGAAGGCGTAACCAGCCATTTGGTATAATTAAATAATAATATCGTTTATAACCAAAAGAATTAAATAAAACACCATTACATCATTCTGTTTATTTAGACGAATTATTGGAATCAATTTCATGAAATATATAGAAAATAAATATACAATCCTATACAAACGAGGAATATATGTAAAAAAAATAATAATAGTATAAGAAATACGAACGAGGAATATATATATATATATATATATATATATCAAAAAATAAAATAAAAAATATAATGCAAAACGATGGAGTATATCCATCAATATAACAGTACAGGAGAAATATATATATATATATATATACAATTATATTAAATAATTAAATATATTGAAAATAAATACATACACTTTATCTTCTACCGCACTTAACTAAAATAAAAAAAATAATGCAAGAAATACAAAACGAAGGAGTATAACCATCAGTATAGCAGTACAGGATATATATATATATATATATATATATATATTATATATATATACAATTATGTTAAATAATTAAATATATTGAAAATAAATATACATCAAAATACATTCACTTTGTTCTACTGCGCAAAACACTAAACTCACACGGAATCGAGTTTACAGTCAATCATTATTGCTTTACACTACGCAGTAAACACGGCTTAATATTATTTCACCGCTCAAGTTATAGGGATACCTATACTCTATGTAAATGGCCTTCATATCTTTCAATACTATTTTTTTGCCCACTTTGCATTCGGTTGGCAAGTTATCTTTAAATACGACTAGAATACAATCAAAAGCACGCAAAAAGAGGTCATCGTTAGCCACAACATCATTATTGAATACAAGTTTATAAACACTCCTTTCCAATCGAGGGTTTATTCTTACCGACCCGAGCTTTTCAATCGTGAACTCTTCTTCACACTGCATAACGGCAGTTGAAATAATCTTCTATGTCGTTGCGACAGCTGCTCTTTATAAAAAAAAATAGTTCTTCAGGGTGAACGGTGTAGGTGAGCTCAGCCCTGTACCACTCAAGTGCTTTGTACCAAAGTTCATGATATTTCAAAGAGTCTAAACCTTTTAAATAAGCATCCAGCTCTAGACCATTCTCGCCTTGTTCAGTCCTACACTCGGTAAACCCATCGAGCAGAGCGGTGTATGCGTATTCAAGAACCGTATGAAAATAAAGCATATCCGTAATACGCGCGTCTAATATAGGCTTCAGCTTGCGGAATCCAACGATTTCAAACATTCTTTCGAGGATGAAACGGTTTCGCGTAGGAACAAGAACATTATTATCAGATGCATTCTTCCACAACAGTCGTATATCAATGCATGGCTGATCGTTATTTATACACAACGTACAAACAACGGCAGATGAGGGGGTATCACTAATCTGCTCTATTCTTGTACCTACACCTGCAGGAATTTTATAACGATCCTCATTCCACTTCTCAACTACCACGAAGATTCTATACATCTCCTCAACACTTAAATAAACAACATTCCGTTTGTTTGTTTGTCTACAAGTCGTTTCCAGTATATAGTTAATGGCACCCGTTTTACGCCTGAACACGCGCAACGACTTCGTCACGGACACATCGTACACGGCATTGAGAATGCAGCTCAAAGGAAGTTCCATCGTATTTGAGGAAAGCACGACCAGACGGTTCAAGCTCTGAGATGACTATGAGCCACATGCAACGGATCGGCTCGACGGGAGGAGTGAGTCACACCATAAGCTAATGAAACGTGTCTGGCGCTGTTTCAACGTGATTTCTTGTATCCCATTATACTGGGTAGGTGTTTTGAGAAATTTTCCGATACATGAAGTATTACCGGTTTTAATGTTTTATCACTCCCACTCCCCAGAATACGCACCAGACATTTTTGCATTGGGGGATTTTCACGAACTAAACACATTTTATTCACTCCGGCGCACTATATGAGAGAAACATATGACCATATTTTTCCTTTTTGCTTAGCATGCGATACTCATCTCTAAATTCTGTTAAATACTCAGAAGACCTTTAGCCACAACCTCACTACAAACCTCGTCATGATATACAGGGTGTTTCAGGAGGAAAGGTCAATACGTCGGGAGGTGATAGTATCGGTCATTGTGAGAAAAAAAAGTTCATATGAACATGTGTCTAATTCTGAATGGTTACAGAGATAGAGCTGTTTGAATCTACAAATACAAAAGCATTGTTAATAGTAATCAAGAAAGAGAAATCAATTACTGTTTCTACCATTTAATCAGTGGTGGGCACCGTTAACCAAAAAGTTAACTTCGTTAACCGCTAATCCGTTAACCAAAAAGTTAACTTCGTTAACCGTTAATCCGTTAATTCGTTAAACATGTAACGGAAGTTACCGATAAACCGTTAACGTTAACTTTTCTTATAAAAAAAATGAAAAACACAATATATATAATTTAATTTTCCCTCTTCTTCTCGTTCTCCATTTTGTCCATGAGATGCATGTTGCCCTTCATGAAAATTAGCATATCAAAGTTTTCATCAGACAGGGATGATCTCTTGGCCCTCAGGATGTCCTTGCACATAGAGAACAAACGCTCCACTGCAGCACTGGAGGGGATGGCTGTGTTGAACTTGATGAACAAGTCCACCAACACTTGCTCACCCAAGAAGGCAGCATCTGTCAGCAAGTCCTTGGAGTTGGTCTCCAGCCAGGTCTTGACCAAGTTCTGGGCCTTGCCCTTGACCTGTGGCTTCTGCTGCTCTCTTTTGTCTGGATGACAGCACTGAAGAAGTCATCCTCCTCCTCCTCCTCGTTGTTGCTGCCTCCACTGTTGCTGCCCACTTCGTTGGACTGCTGCTTCATGGCCTCTGGCGCCACACGCTCACATTTACTTCTCAACGCCATCTATTATCTCATAAAGAAACTAATTCACATTGGGACTTGAAAGTACCGGCAGGATCAACCGGGTAGAAAAATAATTATGGAGATTTTAAAGATGTGGTACCTAGAAGTACCGGCAGGACATAAAGGGTTAAGGTGAAAATGCTCCCATTGTAAGACATCAATTGACTTAATTTATGTCATCAAAGTGACATGAGAATTGAAATCTTACCTGATCAGTTTTATGGTTCTTGAAATGTATCAAGGAGACTACTAATAAGGTACTCACAGACATATTATAAATATACATGACTTACTTGACAACGATTATTTTTAAATATTCACTAGCACAAAGATGTTGCGCAAGAGACAGACTGCAAATGAAACGAATGTAGTTATTTGTTGTAATTGTTACATATATATTATTGAAAGTGCCTTAAAATGCTCGTGATATTTCTTGAAAGAAGTTGAAACATTCAACTCAAATGGCAAATCTTTCCGCCTGATTTTACAGTCGACCATGTTTTGCTCAAACCAATGCCATAAATAACTACCATATTTGGTAAGACACAAATTGTGGCGACGGAAACAAATATATCGCCTGATTTTGCACTGCGGAAATGGAAATTCGTTCATCACTATTAACAGTGGCGGATTAATTGCGCACCTGCTCAGCACTGAAAATAATAGAAACTTTTAAACGTTTATTTATGGATTTTTTGGGTTAACGGACTTGAGTTAACGGAAGTTAAATGTAACGGAAGTTAATTAGTCCGATAATGATTTTCAAAGTTAACTTAAAAGTTAAATCGTTAACGAAAAAGTTAACTTCGTTAATTAACGATTAACGGATTAACGGTTTGTGCCCAGCTTTGCATTTAATATATAAACATTGGCATTTTGAATGGTATCAGATACAGAAATGACAAATTTGTTACAGTTTACAATACGTTTTCGAAAATCCCACCGTCAACCTGAATGCAATTTGCAACTAGTGTGCGAAGATCGGTGTTGTTCGTCTGAGTTGATCTTGACGTTCCTTTATGCGGGCAGCAGCATCCAAAGTGCGCGCGAGTAATTCGTCTCGTGTATCCACCTTTCTTTTGTAAACTTGACTTTTCATCCATCCCCATAAACAATAATCTAACGGAGAGAGGTCTGGAGACCTCGATGGCCATTGAATGGGATCACCGCGGCCGATCCATCGACCAGGGAAAGTTTGATTTAGGTATTGCATCACCAGACGGGTAGAATGTGGAGGAGCTCCGTCATGCCGAAAGTACATACCAGCGCGTGTAGCCAAAGGAACATCCCCCAATAGTCCTAGCAATTCATTTTGCAGAAATTCTGGGTAACTTTGTCCTATAAGACGATTCTCTAAAGTAACAGGGCCACTCAGCTGATCATCGATGATACCGCACCACACATTAGCAGAGAAGCGATGATGAAAATTTGTTTCCACAGTGGCATTTGGAATTTCGTCTGACCACCGATGAGAGTTACGAGTGTTGTTGATACCGTCACGGGTGAAAGTAGCTTCATCGGTGAACAGTATTAATCGAAGCAATCGGTGATTAGCATTTACCCAATGACAAAATTCCAGTCTCATGGCGGCGTCTCCTGGTTGAAGGTGTTGAACACGCTGTACATGATATGGATGCAAGCCATCCTCACGTAATGTTCGCCATACTCTTGTGTGTGGTACACCGAGACGTGTAGAAATTCTTCGTGAGTTAGTAATAGGACTACGCTCTACCAACTGAAGAATGTTTTCCACTTCATCCACATCTTGTTGACCTTCAAGTTCAGATGAAACATGAGCGCTGGGAAGTGTACCAATCTCACGCACTGTGTTGAAAACCCTGGTAAACACTCTTCGATCCGGAATTCTGCGGTCCGGGAACCGTCGACGGTATTCTGCAGCAGCAGCTGTTGCACTTCCATCGCAAAAACCGTAGACATACACCATATCTACATATTCGGTACGTGTGAAGGTGTGTGGCATTCTTAACACTGCTTCAAACACCAAACAATGTCACTCACAACAGTCGGCTGTCGATTGGCTTATGTTACATGCTTACATTACAGCTTACATGGTTCAAGGTTATAGGGGAAGGAAGGGGGAGGAAGAGCTGCGCGCGCATCAAATTCAAACAGCTCTATCTCCGTAACCATTCAGAATTAGACACATGTTCATGTGAACTTTTTTCTCACAATGACCGATACTATCACCTGCCGAAGTATTGACCTTTCCTCCTGAAACCCCCTATATATTAATGTAGTGGTAAAAATACTTAAGATTCTCCATGATGACAAGATTTACATTCTCAGTCGCAGGGTATGAGGACTCGGTATGATGCAACATGACATAATATCGCTTGTGGCACCACTCATCAACAAGACTCACTAACCATATCCGTTGCTTCTCTTCTGCACGTTGTTTTTACTACTTCACGGTATATGTAATCTTTTATAAAGTTTAGTACTACAACATAGTTCAATATATCACTTGTACCACGAAATCCTGCAATGCTCTCGCCAGAATAGCTGTAGAGTATTTGTACCTCTTGTTCCTTCGCACGATTCAATGTAGCCTTAAAAGTATCAAAGGAGGGTGGAATAGGGAGCCATTCAGTAACCTTATCTTTACACTTTACCGAATACCACTTCGTAAATGTCGAACACGCAATATTAAAGGTAGCCATTACTATTTTTCGTTTACGTGGGGAAATGCACATCTGAGACCCAGGGCTTGTAGCGATCAACTGAGCACGCAGGGAAGAGATATGCCCAGCTAGTAGCAGGAGTCACGTGACCAATCATACAGGTGGGCGGAGCTTAGAACTTTCTCCTGTACACACGCTGGGCGGAGCTTAGAATTTTCCCGTGTACACACACACACACATATATATATACACACACACACACACACTCAAAGGAGAAAGTGAAACGCTAATTGAAACACGATTTATTTAATAAACGAAATATTTAAGGTGTATATATATTTACAAATACCTATAATAAATAAGTTAACAATGGACATATCAAAGATTATGGTATCCAAAGGGTACGGTATCATAGGTACCAGGCACCTAGTAACGTTTCCTATAGGCGTTACGGCACACCTTTGTACCCCTAAGTTCCTTCACGCCCCCCAGCTTCTGCGCCCGAAAATTATAGGTACCTACATTTAGTTGGGGCGGCTGGTAGCCCTCATCATCATCCAAGCACACTAGATCCTTCAACGATTCAAAGTTAACGACCCGCCGATTCGCCTGGTTGAGCGTGATACCCAGTGGCGGTTCCTCATATGGGCAATATGGGCAGCCGCACAGGGCGGCATTTGTGGAGGGGCGGCATGAGCGCCTGCAAAAAAAATAAAAATAAAAATAAGAATAAATAAATAAAGAAATAAATAAAAATAAAAAATAAAATAAAATAAATAATAAAAGATCAATGACTTTGCATCAAGGAAGGTAAGAAGAGTCAGGCTTTAGATGGCAGTTGTGCTGTGGTGCAATTTATTTTGTTTCTTGTTCAAAGTGTAGCATAATAATTACCCTCTCTTAAGTGTCTTATTCTATTTATGTGATAGAGCATTTGTACAATTTAGAAATTTGATTCTCTAGTTTATTTATGGCAGTTGTGCAATTTAATTTGTATTTTTCCTGTTCATAGTATCATAATTACATTCTCTTAAGTGAGTTATTCTATTTACGTGATGAAGGATTTGTAAAATTCAGAAATTTGAGTCTTTGTTTTGGTTCTGAAGTTCCAACAATTAGTCCAATAAAAAGTTATTTTGTGAAAGAGTTATGTCTGTCCTTTATTTTGGGGGGATTCGAATGTGTGTGTGTTGGCGAACAGGGGGGGGGGGCGCTGAAGGTGAGGTTCGCCAGGGCGTCATGTAAGCTAGGACCGCCACTGGTGATACCCTTAGCCTTCAAGATATATTTCGAATCCTCCCCCACCCTCACCCGTGCAACATACGTTTTTGGCCTTGTTGAGACAAAAGAGTCGGCGTATGCGATGTCTTCATACTCATTCTTGATCTGATCAGTTAACTCCCCGAGGAATTCACCAATAGGAGACATGTATTCACCCTCCCTCGCTGTGAATATCACACTATCTGTATCGGCGTACAAAACCCTCCGACCAAGAGAATGTAATAGACCACAAAGTTTGATGCGTGCGTTGGCCGTTGTGAAGCTGGTTACAGGTATGTTTGTAACCCGTGAGGTATCTGTGGCCAATTCGGTATTGTTTTACTTTATTATGTAAGTATTACCTACATTCACAATCTCCATGAGCTCTTTATCGGGAGCGTTGGCATAATCCCAGACTTCACTATAACTTTGTGCCAAATGAACGTTCCCTTTGCCAGTATTCTGTGCAAATTTTCCCCAAAGACTGTTTAGACACAACTTTGCACTAAAGCGCTTGCCTGGGTTCTTTACAATTTGGGAATGGTCAAGCTGTATACCTTCACGGTCACGGTAAAGTTGAATATAAGCCGATTCTTCATCTTCGGTCTCAACTCCTCGCGGATACCTTAATGCTTCGACCTTATCATTCAAGAAAGCATTTATATACGGCGTGAAAAGGTTGGGTAGCTTCTGAAACCTCCACACCTCATGAATCTTCAATATTCTGTAGCCATGGCGAACAGCTAGATCCAGCTCTGGGCTTGTATATACAACTCTGATCTTACGCTGGTTGGATGTATGATTATATTTTCCATTGTTCTCCTCTGCGCACTTCACGCACAGTGGAAACATGAGCTTGTGGTCTATAACGACGGGTAAGATCAGCATCCACAAATCGCGTGGGGGGGGGGGCACATCTACGAAAGAAAGGCCGAAATAGTACCCGTTCAAATTTGTTGAGAACACCTCGATGGTGAGCAGGTCAGGTCCCACCAGTTTCTCAGGTGCACCCACGGGGTACGGATTATTCTTCATCACGTAGGGATATAAAGAGCAGAAATCGTAGTAATGGAGTTTCACGCCCTCCGTGGAGGAAAATATAACTTGAAGGGATTTGTACGCCCTCCGAACAAGCTATCACCGCATTTGAGAGGATCCAACACCTTTGAACGTTTGGTGGCACTTATTTCTTTACGGTACTGTTCATCTGTTTCCATCCGTGCATCATACTCATGCTCCCACAAGATTTTGTGAGTGAATTGGGAGCCTATAAGTTGATCGCGGGTGCGGGTCCATGCGAGGCTGTCGGCAGGGGATCTACCGTGGATATCTCCTACGATTCCACACTCAGGACGGGGGCATCCGTGCCACCAGCAACCGTTAAAGGAGTACACAGTCTTCTCACCAGTGGCACGGTTTTCACTCAGACAATCAACCCAAAAAACAGGACCATTAACCTTAATGGGTACTTCCCCCGTGTTGCGGGCATACTTTCTGTATACACCTGTCTGCTGCTGTATGTGTATGAGCCAGTAAATAGCCTTGTTCCCATAACTGCGTGGATTGTTTCTGTAAATAACGGCTAAGGTGTCTTTAGGCATGAAGTCATTCTTGAACACCGTAAAACATAATGAGGCGATCGTGGTTGCGACTTGCAACGGATCGCATTTGAAACGGCCAATGTACATCGTTCTAAAAGCTTGAAACTATACTCTAAGTACAGGTACGTCATTCACAGAATAAAGCTCACATTCATCAGCTATATTGTAAGGATTAACCTCATTAAAATTGTTGTAGTAGCGGTCAAAATCTTCACGTTCATCTGTACTCATACATTCATAGTTAAAGTAATGTTTGGGTGGAGGTAGTCCTACATAATTTAAAGTTTCGCTCGTGAGGAATGTGTAAGGGAAATATCCTTTTGAAACTTCGGCGGCTACACCCATGACCTTAGGTAGCTTTGCTAAGTTACAAGGTGTGAATAATAAAGTGTCTTTAAACTGTACATTACTTCTTATTTGTATCTGTATTAGTTTGTTGCCTCTTTTCAAGGGATCACCTGTAAATATCTCAGAGGACTCGTGCTCAAGCAACTCCTTATAAAGGAACTGTGTGTCAAATTTTGCCCCATTATGGGCAAGAATATACAGTCATTTTTTTTAACTTGTCCGCTAACTTGACAATATAGGATACAAAGAGTTTCACAGAGCTATCGTGGGCAATCGTTTTAAAAACGTTTGTCCATTTACCACATTTGTGACACTCATCACACTCGATCTCCATTCACTCATCACAGATAGTCTGGCTTACAAATAAATGTGGGATAACATCTTTGGTTTCAGCGTTCATGTATGTTTCTATGTCGTAGTACACAGTTATACAAGGGCTATTTTTAGGTTTAGCGTCTTTCATATAACATACTGTACATGCTTTACTCCAACCGCCTTATATTTCTCATGGCATGTAGAACAGTGAATTTCATCACATTTATGCGTGAATTTTCCCCAATTATCCATCATGTGAAACATACCACATTCACAGATTCTCATTTTTCTGCACGTGCCAATTGAAAAATGTGCGTCTACACACATCACAATCCCTCTTCTCAGCTTCAACTACACGGCTTTCACATTTGGAGCTTTTACACTGCTCACATACCATGTGGAAATCTTTACAATGTTTCACTATATCATCCGCAAACTCGATACACCCCTTACACAAATCATGATGTCGTCCATATTTTCGACTTTTATCATAACTCGCGCAAAGGTCCCTTATATTACGGATTGGGAGATACGTTGTTCCTGACAACCCTAAAGTAAGTAGGGGTCTTCTACGATCTCTCACACAGCTTTTAAAAACATACAGAGTCCTACGACGATCATCCAATCCAAATACAACTATACGAACATTCATTTCCTGTTCTACCCTTCTCAGCTCCTCAGGACCTACATTACAGTCAAACTCAAGTTTACAGTCTAGAGCTAGTTTACGGGCACGCTCCACTACCGTAGGCAACCAAATTTTTTTGGTCCGTGTATTTAGTACAGTAAACATACGAGCTAAGGCTACTGCTATAAAGCCGCAACCACGATTGACGTTTATATGCCGTCTATAAATAGCCTGAGAATTGAAGTTAAGAGTATAAGGTGTTGCACTATGACCCGCAACACGGAATACACGGTCAATATTTACCGTGAAGTTGTCCATTACTACCCAAAAATCATCTACATCTCCGTCATCTGACCCGAATCCGAAGGACAGCCGCGTTCTGACTTCACGTTCGTCGCGGTTCTGAAGGACAAACTCTACAATTCGTTCAACTATGCGCCGTGGTCCGTGTTCAACACCATTGCTACACATAGATCTAGGATCAACCCTAACTATATACCGATTTCTAGTCAAGGCTGGGGTACGGGTAGCGGTGCGCACCAACTCGAATGTTATACCACTCTCTACAGAACGAGAATCTGCTGCGGCTGTAGAGGATGTACCCGGAAGTGAACAGGAATAAGGAGGTATATTTGAGGGAGGTGCTAATGTGGGGGTTGTGTCGTAAGACGTAGAAGGTTGGGGCTCTATTACTGGTGGTCTAACAACCGGCGCAATCCTGGCACGCTTTATACCTGACGTGGAGGGCTCTTCGTCATGCATCCGCTTTGAATTGTCGCGTGCAGCAGGTATCGTTGGTGTGGACTCGGCAATGGGGATGGAGTCTGTGATCACAACTACTCTGTTGTCGGGGTCATCTGTAATATCGATGATGGGTTCCTGTACCTCATCGTCATTCACGGTTCTGTGGGAGAAGAGAAAAGCAAGACTGTAGAATATAAGGGTCATCACTTAAATATTTATTATATTTTGTAAATGGCCCAATTAGGAGTGTGACGAGTTAGAAATAGATTCTGTGGAAAAATTCAGGTTCACGAGCCCATCCACATGTATTATATCCGGCCCTACATGATGTGGTAAAACTGTGTTTATGCTTAAAATCATTAAAGAAAAGGGAGAGATGTTCTCAAAATTTGTGCATAAAGTTATATGGTGCTATTCGACGTATCAATCAGTGTTCAACGAGTACCAAGATGATATTTTGTTCCACATTGGTGTATATGACGTTAATTCGTTAAAGGGAAATGAACATACAGTCATTGTAATTGACGATATCATGTTGGAGATGGATAAAACGTTTGCCGAGACATTTATAGTATTCTCCCACCATCTTAGCATAAGCGTGTTCTTCATCAATCAGAATCTATTTTTTTCAAAAATAGATACATGCGCGATGTGTCGTTAAATACACAATATCTAGTCTTATTCGCGCATCGTAGAGATGTATCACAAATTGGGGTATTAGCCAATCAAATGTTCCCGAATCAGCGTAAGGAGTTTTTGGAAGTTTATAAAGAAGCTACAAGCCCGCGTTACGGATATTTGCTTTGCGACCTTCATCCGCGAAACACGTTTAGGGTGCTTCTAAGAACGAATTTATTTCCAAACGAGCCTGAAACGGTGTATATTCCAGAATGACAAAGAGGCTAAAGAAATACCATGAATTAATAAAAGTCTATCATCGACTGCCCCGGGCAATACGCCGTTACAAGAAAATAATACGTGCATTCGCTCGTAAAAGTCAAACTGTAGGGAAGAAAAAACGAATTATTGTACAAAGAGAAGGGTCATTCCTCCACATCTTATTTTCAGTTTTGGGTCCTTTACTGACTAGATTAATATAATGAAGAAAGTGGGAGTGATTCCACACGAAGTGTATGCTTCACTGCAAAGTTCAAAAAATTTAGACACGGACCTAGATCCCCGTAAAAGCAAGCTTAAAAGAAAGGAAAGCGAATTGTTAGCCCTATTAAACAGTGAAAGAACACCTGATGAGAAAAGAATCTTATACCAAGAAGCTCTGCAGAAATTTCTTCACGAGTACAGAAATTATAAGAATCCGACAGAGATTCCTGTGGTTATTAAGCACAGTACGGGGAACGATGGACATGGTGACATAGGGTCTGTGTCCGACGATAGAGCTAACCAACCAAAGATTAATGGGTCGGCCACACAACATATCAAGCATGTATTAAAAAGCACCCTCCCACATACATTGAGGAATAAAGGTTTAAGTCTTTATAATCTATTGAATGAGGATTCCAGCATACAATGGACCGATACAGTACAGGTGAGATCATTGTGGAAGGAGCAAAGGTACAGGGATCGAATATCGTAGACATCGTCCATGATCTGGTGAGAAAGTGGGATAGGCCCTCACCATCAGGATGGAAGCATATTAAAGCAAGACTACAACAAATAAATGTCCCCAAAACAATGATAGGAAATCTGAACAGGTTAAAAGACTTTGAACATGCATCGCACGTGACACAAATGAAGACGCCATCACCCCCGGCGGTAACACCTCTGAAGAGGAGAAAGAAGAGGTTAAACAACGATCAACCCTACCCACGTGCCTCTAAAATACGCAAATGGCTAACATATTAAGAAGACGCTATTATGATATTTCTAGCCCAGCCTCCTACGGAGATAGACTGTACAGAAGTGTTTACAATGATGGAGTAGGGAAAAAAGATGTTGAGAGTTTTTGCGTGAGCAGGATGCTTATATACTTCATAAACCTGTGGGAAAAAGGTTTAAAACAGCCAAGACAACAGCTGCTTCGATTGACTCTATTTGGCAAGCAGATTTAACAGACATGCAAAGATATTCAGTGTATAACGATGGTTACCGCTACATCCTATTCATAATACATGTATTCTCTAGATATCTGTGGCTAATTCCTCTGAAAAATAAATCGCCTGAAACAGTTGCTAAAGCCACCAAAACGTTGATGTTGAAAGAGAACAGGGTTCCTGGATATTTTTGTACGGATATTGGGAAAGAATTTATAGGCCGAGCTTTTCAGAACATGTTGACAGAGTTTAACCTTTTAAACCCTGAATTTTTTGTAGGGTTAAGTTATGAATGCTTGTATTTGAAACGTTAGCAATTTGTACCTTCAGTCCTTAAAGGGTTAATATCAGCTACCACACTACCAATTCTATACATAAGGCATCTTTAGCTGAAAGAGTTCAACGTACCATAATGGAACGCATGCACCGCTATTTTACACATAAAAACATATACAGATTTCTAGATATTTTGGAATCATTCGCCTCATCCTACAACCGCTCACACCATCGCACGATTGGGACAACATCTAACGAAGTTTTAGAAAGAGGTACGCGCCCAGAGGTGAGAAGAGTTGGAGCACCACCACCCCACTCTACACATTTCAAAATCAATGATTATATAAGGCTGCCGCGTTAGGGAAATAAATTCGCGAAGGGATTTGAGCAAGGATGGACACGCGAGAGTTTTAAAGTTAGGGCTATGAAATCTAAAGACGAGATAATGTTGTATTACGTAGAAGATTTGAATGGGGAAGAAATCGCAGGAGGCTTTTACCGCGAGGAGTTGCAGAAAGTGACATTTAATTTAGGAAAAAATGTGTTTAAAATTGAGAAAATTTTAGGAAGCAAAGGTTCAGGAAAGAGAAAACTGTACCTGGTGAAATGGCTAGGATACCCAGAAAGCTTCAACACCTATATAAAAGCTGGTGCAATAATGAAGCTTGAATAATATGCAACATGGCGCCTAACCATTTCTACGTCACACTCCCGTCGTCCTCGTCCCTTTCTGTACACCCTAACAACACACTAGCGAACTTTGTAACAGAAATCCACGGACCCATTGAATTGGGTCGTGATACGTATGATGTGGGTATATGCGAAATTCAGTTGAATACCCTTTTTTTAAGTTTTGATTATAAACAACCTGTTTTTACGATTCTTAGAGACTGTCGTGAGTGTGAAAAAGCTGGGGTAACTCGGGATGAAACCGTGCGTACCGCCCTGACTGGGGATGCACGGTATTACAGTACAGAAGTAACACTAGGACCGGGTCACTATGGTAAGGCCGAGGATGTTGTGAGACTTAAACGAAAGTTTAAGAAGCTCAAATCTTACGGGGGATTTAGTATACGAAATCGTAAACAATGATCCCCATGCATGCACTCTGGCCCTAAAATCGCAAGCTAACCGAAATATTAAAGGCCAAAGAGTGTTCAAAATTATGACTGATGGACGATATCGATCAGTTAACCAAAGAGATACATTTCACGAGGCACAACACGACTTGTCCAGCCTAATGTGTCATTTGAAATTGGAGAAAATGGTTGACGGCTATAAACCCCCAAGATATGTGCTATATTTACAGCAATATAGTGGAGCACCAGTTTGTTGGGGATACCCAGGCACGCTTGCTGCGCATAGCGCACATCCCCAACCATAGAGCAAGGAGTTTGAGTATTACATATGACAGACCCCATTATGTCAATGTCGCCGCTAATCTAATAACCAATATCTCAATATATAAGAACGATTGAGGGAAAAAATTTCCCATTCGGTAACGGGAGCTTAACAGTGAAGCTACACTTTCGATGCACTGAGTTATAATGGAGAGAAAGCCTTTCACAGTCTATCGAGGTATGAGATACCAGCGTGGTAGTGGACTTGGATCCATATTTTCAACCATACTACGTACGGCTGTCCTCTTGCTGAAGAAGGGTGCCAGGTACCTCGGAAGGAAAGCGTTACAATCAGGTCTTAACACAGCAGAAGACATTTTGGCTGGGGCTAAACCTAAAGAAGCTCTAAAAAGACACTTAAAGCGTACACAGGACGAAATCGTCAAAGATGCAAAGAGAAAAATGCGTGGTGGTGGAAAGAAGAAGAGGGCTGTCCGGAAGAAGGGATTACCACCACGTGGCATTAAACGTAAAAGGATATAAAAAAGAAGTGTTCTAAGCGAATGAAACCTATGGTTGACCATTTTTTTGACTGATATAAGCTAAGGACATTGATCTCATGAATCATAGTTTGTTTACTACTTGTCGAGAGAGGCGGCACTATTTCTAACTCGTCACGGTACACTTCATCCATCCGTGTAGTTCACAATGTTGTAAAGCGGAGCTGTCTCTCTTTGACATGCCTCCAACTCAAGTTTGTTTCTATTGAACACAGTGACTTTATTACACTTAACCCTTTAAACACAATTAGTTCCCCGAGTGCCCTTATAGAATTCGTGATACCCAGCTCAGGCCCTTCCTTACTTTTTTTACCCAAGCTGTGTGCACATGTACGCTAAACTACGTATAGCCCATTCTGATGGAACGGACTGTGATGACAAATATGCTGTATACCCTGAAACAAGCTTTCTGCACTCCTTATTCAACCAGTGTGACATATATTTAAATCAGGTCAACATATCGACAGGAACGGGGTATTACCACCTACGATCCTATCTGGAAAATGTGCTGAACTTTTCCAAAGAAGCGAAGGATACCTTTTTAAGTGCCGAGGGCCATTATCAAGCTAAAGACGAAAGTAGTATAAAGGACAAATTTAAAAATTCTAAAAAGAAGATATACGAGTGTTTTGGATGCCTACATACAGACTTCACATTCCAGGAGAAGTTGCTTGTGAACGGGGTGGGTATGAAAATAAAGCTCACCCGCACGAATCCTGAGATCTGTTTAAATCTGGATGCTGATCAAGAAGAGGGAGTAAAGCCCATTGTGATTCACATTATGGAGACATACCTCCGCGTACGGCGAGTGAAATTAAGTTCACCAAAACAAATAGAAATTGAGAAAAATTTACTACACGCCACAGTAAAATACCCAATTAACAGCACGGATCAAACTATACACGGTGCCAGCAGGGTTGGCATCGAAGCAGATACAAAACATTGCCCTAGGAAATCTACCGAGAAGGATATTAATTGGAATGTAGGATCATGCTTCGGTAAATGGAAAATATAAAAAGAGTGCCTTTAAATTCGAGAATTTCGGCCTTAAAAATATAAGTCTATACGTTAATGGCATTGCTTTGGGCAGGGGTATAGATATGGATTATTCATCAGACGCTGTGTTCCCGCTTTGCGCGAGAGCATATCGTAATCTGGCCCATATTGCAGGTGATTGTGATGAGTTCGGGAATGGGGTAACGCAGAAAGAATTCATCGATCAATTTAACCTTTATCCATTTGACATCACACGACTTATCTGTTAGTGTACATACACACTTAAGTTCACAACAGAGTGGAAACATCTCAGTCAGATTGGAATTCGCCAAGCCTATAGAGGCACCTATAAGTGTACTAGTTTACTTCGAGTCACAAGCCCTAATAGAAGTAGACAGATTTAGGAGCGTTGTCACTGACTTTTAAAATAGATGCGAATACACTTCAGAGAGTAATGAATAGTGAACGAATCACACGTTCTAAATTTATCGGTGTGTTTGCGAAGAATGAAACATTGAAATTGCCATCTACGAGAAATTGCGGTAGCCTTATTGTGAACACAGATGTTATTGGTAGTGAAGGGATTCATTGGTTTGCAATCTATTTTAAAAATAGGGACCGCATGTACTGTTTTGATTCACTTAACACTCAAACCTGGAGTGACTGTTATTGTAAAATTTCTCGATCAGATGCATATCCCCGAAGTTGTATGGAATCCCTTCCGGCTACAAGGATATTTTAGTAATACGTGTGTGATGTACTGCCTTTCATTTCTCATGCATATGTCACGTGGTAAAGAATTTATAAATTTTTTAAAATTATTCGACCCGTGTCACACTCAACGAAACGACGAAATGGTATGCAGACAGATAAAAAGCCGTTTTCCGATTGTGCGTACTCGGTGTATAGTATGATGTTTTATTGGTGTGTGTATATATATATATTTGTAACCAATAATGTTAGTTTGTATATTCTGTAGTTTAAGATGGTTAGTTTACTAAAAATATAATTTCTTTCATTTAATAAATTGATGAAAATACATTGTGTCTTCTTCCCCTAAAAAAAAAGATCGAAACATAAAAAAAATACTTACAATATTTCGTTAATGATGTGACAATCGTTGGGTTGACTACTCGGTAAGTCTTCTACCTCCGTATTCAGGTCCACGACATGGGTTTCTTTAAAACGAAAAGATTGTATAACACGTGTCAAATCCTCATCGGACCTTAAAGGAGAAAGAATAATTAATTAGTTCATACTGAATCTTTTTTAATAAAAACCCAATTGTTTAAAACATATGCAGAGTATACATATAGTAAGAGTATTACAATGCGAAGATATCTTTGAACCAATCAGAGAAGTTCCTTTAAGAGAAAATGCCGAATAACATTTATTACGGAATTTATAAATTTATTTAAAACCTGTAAAAGATTGCTATAAAAAAAATTCAATGAATTCAAACAGGACTTTAGCATAATATTAATTGCAAACTAATCTATAATTGCGGATACCTAAATGAAGCATTTTTAATGTGATGAAATGAATTCCTACAACCCCCCCCCCCATATATATGATGAAATAATCCAGAACAGTGCTCTTTCTCCTAATGACAGGTACATTAAATAAATAACAAGTTTGCGAATGATTGGCTACAAAAAAATAAAATTACAGGCACATACTTACATTTCTACGGCAGTCCCTTGCGTCGGATCGTAAGGAGCGTCATTGCAAATATCATCAACGGTTTGCTTTGGAAATAATCCATCCCGGTCAGCTGCGTTAAAAAGATTAATTGTGGACAACGCTGGAATGTCACCATCTTGATATAAATCCGGTAAACTGTAAAGTTCTTGATTCATGGCGGAGGGAATGTTTATTCACTGATGAAAGTACTGTGACTCCCAGCTGAAAATATTTCCTTTTATATGCATGATCCCCAAGCACCACCCCAAAAGGCTAATAGGCGGTTCGTAAGTTTAATGATTGGTTGTCAATGTAACTGGGCGGGGCTATGATAAATTTGTGTACCAATCATAATACCTATATTACGGGTCCACGCTTTGGTCGTCCTGATTGGTCGACTAATGGTGTCTTTATCTTCTCTTCGTAGATTTAATGCTCACATCTTGTATTGCCACTTGCAATCTCTACCTTGACAATATTTTCATTAATATTTGCGTCCATACTATTCTCGGTTTTCCCATTTTAGAACCCACCCCTTTATACAATATCCCTCACCCCTTTGCAACATTGATCAACATTTGCAATCTCTATCACGACAATATTTTACATTATTATTATTATTTGTGGTCATACTATTCGATCCTCAACTTTGGTTCATGTATTCGGCTTGACTTTTTACTTACCAATTCTCGCGTAGGAGTGTGATTAAATTGTGTTTAGCTCGTGAAAATGAATGTCTGGTTGGCTGGTAGATAAATGGGCGCCCTAGGTATCCTAGTTAAGGTAGGTTGATTTTGGAACTGTGATCTTGGACTAGTCTAGGTAGAAAGGTATTAATGTATAAAAAACGTTGCACCAACTCATATTTGTGGAAATGATTGTATTTTTTGAGGATTGTTAATTATTTTTAAGTTGTAAAATTGCCGAATTTTACGCGTAAAATCGCGCGCGTGGCATTCGCGTAATGTAAACAAACAAAATATCGGACCTTATTTCATCAAAATAATCAATTAAAATTCGGCTTTTTTAACAAAAGGATGCTTGAAACTTATTGTAAATGCATTATAGATGTTTATTAGTGTATTATTTTGTATTTTTTAATGATATTTACCTATAAAATGTGTATTAAATTAAGTTATTTTATGATGCGTTCATTTAATTGTGTTTATTTTCAGATATTTCATAAAAATGGGTAAAAAATGGAAGTCTGCAGTGTTAACTCGAAGTGATAGTGCCAAAAAATTCAGTAGCCAGCCTTCCCCTTTGGATAAAACAGAGCCTCCTACCCTCCGCCAAGTTATTCAGTACAGTTATTTCCTCCAAAACAGCCACCCGGACTTGAAAGACTATGGTATTGCTAAAATGATAGCAAAGGATGTGATTGAGATCTGGCAGGCAGTGAACCCGCGGCTGCAAGAAAGAAAATTGTCAAACACAGCACATAATCTGCACTTGTCCTCCCAGTAAGAAGGTAATGCTATTATTTTTTTAACTTTTAACTGGCCTAACTTGTGATGTGATTGAGATCTGGCAGGCAGTGAACCCGCGGCTGCCCCTGTATGAGGAATATTATTTAGTGAAATTGGTGGATAAAGTGTGCTTCAAGAAAGCAAAAGAGATAAACAGGAAATCTCTTTCTACAGTCCACGAGCAGAATCTGGACGAAAAGCTGGGTAAACTTTTTGACATTTCTGCTTGCACCTGTAAGCTACCTGTTCGTCCCTGTGATGACAATGCTGTGAAGTGCAAGAAAGAAAATTGTCAAACACAGCACATAATCTGCACTTGTCCTCCCAGTAAGAAGGTAATGCTATTATTTTTTTAACTTTTAACTGACCTAACTTAGTGCGATTAGGTGCCTTTTAAATGGAAGGAAATTCAATGCTTGTAATTGAAAAATATCCGCATTTCCCTCCTGTAATCTTCCTTCCCCACCCCCTCGTAATAGAAATTAATAATCAATTTCTTTTCAGGATTTTATCTCTTATTTTAGATCCGCCATTTAATATTCTTTAATATTTCAGGTTCCAGTAGAGGAGGGGGAATACTTGAGAGATCAGAGGGCCAAAATAGGACCCAAGGGCTCTTTCCAGCTGGGATCTGTGGATAAAGCTGCTGTGAAGAGAGACCAGATGGCTGCAGCTGAAGCAGAAAGATTACAGAGCCAGATTCAACAGCAGCAGGAAGTAGATTTGGCCACTTTTGCCTCCACACCTTCACAAGATATTTCTTTTGAATCCAGCTCAGGAGAATCAGGAGAGGTAATATATTTTTTTTCTTATATCTTATCCCATTTTTACCCAAATTTAGCCCTACTTTTTGTCCCTATTTCCCCCCCTTTTTTCCCCCCATTTTCGCTTTAGTAATTTATTCTTTTTTTCGCCCATTTTCGCCGACTTTTTACCTGAATTTTTACCCATTTTTTCCCCCTATTTTCCGACTTTTTCCCCCATTTTCGTTTAAGTAATTTATTCTTATTTCCGCCCATTTTCGTCGAATTTTACCCATATTTTTTACTTTTTCCCCTATTTTCCCCCATTTTCGCTTTAGTAATTTATTTTTTATTTTCATTTCAGCCATCTGGTGGTGAAGCTGAAGAGATCAAGCCAAGGAGGCACCCAAGTGGAGGTTACAGCTTTTTGAAAACCCCCAGATATGCCATGGAACTGATCAGGGGTGATGTTTCTTTCAATCTTGGGGCAAGTCTTGCTAATGCCTTCCTCCTGGACTTACAAGCTATGGACCTGCTTAAGCCTGGCCTTGATGTGAAACAGATAATAATTGATAAATCGAAAATGGACAGGGAAAAAGCTAGAATAAAAGTGAAAAGTGATGAAAAGCACAATGAGGGTCTGGAAAAGTTAGTCTGTATTGGGGTTGATGGGAAAGTTGACAAGGACACTTTGCTGTACAGAGAAGTTAAGGATGAAAATGGGGCGACTAAGCTGAAGAAAGGAAAGGGAAAAGAGCACCATTTGACTTTCACAAAGGAGCCGAGAACTGAAAGTGGAACATATCTTACTCACAGAGTCATCCCAATTAAAGGTGCGACTGGAGTTCTTCTTGGTGAAGAAGTTGCTAGTGTCTTGGAGGAGTTTAACAGTGTTCATACCCTGAAAGCTGTCCTCCTTGACAACACAAATACAAACACTGGCTGGGAGGGAGGCCTTGTAACAGCTCTGGAAAATAAAATTGAGCGGAAATTGCACACCATTGGCTGTTCACTCCATCAGAATGAGCTTCCTTTCAGAGCTGTTTTCAAGCATCGTGATGGCAGTACCAAAAGTCCCTGCTTTCACTGGTCCGCTGGGAAAACTCTGTGAAATTGACTACCAAGATCTGCCACAAGTGGAATTCACCAAACTCAGTGGCCCCCTGGATGACATGGAATTTGCTGAGGAGACACTGAATGATCTCAGTAGCGACCAGAAGCTTCTTTTGGAGTATGTGCTTGGAATTTCCAGGGGCAAAGTCAACCCAAGATTTGCTGCCTGGAAAATTGGACCATTAAACCATGCAAGATGGTTGACTTTGGCAATTAGATTGATGTGTCTGTGGACCAGAGGTGCTTACCCTCCAGAACTACAGGATAAGCTTTACCAGGCCATCAAGTTCATTGTGGAAGTGTATGCAGTCAGTTGGTTTGATATCAAAAGGGACAGCAAGTTCCACAATCAGCAGCTGTACATCTTCAACATGATCCAGAGGATCAAGCAGCAGTCTGAAGAAATCCAGGGTGTTGCTTTCAAGAACCTGAAGTACAATGCCTTGGCCTTGCTGCCCGAGAATGTGCTGTACTCCATGATGAAGTCTGATGACTTGGAAGTGACAGAAACTGCTCTCAAGAAAATTCTGTCCATTTCTAAGCATTTATTAATTGAAAAAAATTTGATTATGGGGATTTATTTAATAAAAAAAAGGCCCGAGTTCTATAAATCCCCATAATGGAATTTTTTTTCACATTTTCTTATCCCAATTCCCCCCCTCCCCTCTGATAATGGAAATAATCTTACCTTCTTTCTGAAAAAAAATTCGATTATGGGGATTTATAGAACTCGGGTTTTCTTTTTTTTAATTTAAGTTAAATTAAATCAGCAATTCTGAGACTAATAGGGATTAAATCTTAAACTAGAATAAAAAATAAATTAATTATTATTCTTTCAGAAGTGGGAGCCAGCCGAGAAGAGGCTGAAGAAAATCACAGCCATCAACATTGAAGCTACCCCCTGGTCAGATCTAATCAACCTTTCTCAAAGTGGCATCTGTGAACCTGCTCTCACAGAAGACTTTTCTGACCAGGAGCTTCAAGAAGCATTGCTGAATGGCACCAAGCTGGAGCTGCCTGATCTGCTTTCACATTCTCAGAGTGTTGAAAGGGCGCCGTGAAGCTGACATCTGAAGCTTCCCATACTGTTTATGGACTCGAATCAAGGCACAAACACATTCTGGCCAAAGCCCTAAGCCGCCAGATGAGGCCTTCCTTTGCTTCTAAGAGCTCTTACAGTGAAAATTATGATGATCTTGGGATCTAAATGTGTCTATTTGACTTTGTACATGTTTTTTTACTTTTTTTTCAATAAAATTGTAACTTTTTTCAGGAATTTTTTATGAAAATAGCATGATTTTTTCTGCCGAAAATTGCGAAAATGCAATATTTTTCGGTACGATTTTTTGACGATTTTTGAAACGGTTTCCTCAAAACACGGTTAAAGCTAAGGATCTAAAATTTTTTGTCAGTTATTATCATATTAAGCCCTGACTATCTCGACTAGTCCAAAGTCTATATCTAAAAAATGTAGAAAATCAACCTACCTTAATCCTAGTGGTTAAGACGCTGGGGTGCTGATCGGTGGTTGAGAGATCGAGTCCGGATGGTGACATTGTAATTTCTTGGTACATACAATCCCCGATGAGCCAGGTGTACCTATGTGAAGTGGAGAGTAAACGAAGCCAACTCACCACTTCATTAGATCAACTCGAAAGGAGGGGCGATAAGCTTGACCTTCGTGTTAAAAATAGGGACCGCATGTACTATTTTGATTCACTCGGGACTCAGTACTTGTGGGATGTACCGTTTTCTTTTCGATCCATTTTTATATTTTTTAAAACAATTTTGCTGTGACGACGACCATCATAAGCAAACTCGGTAAATGAGTTCCAATATACTTATGAAAAATTAAAGCTATGAATATTATATCCATATAGAATAAACAAAGCTTTCTTTCTGTGTGTGTGTGTGTGTGTGCCCGTCTTCAGTTTTTCGACTCTCTCTCTCTCTCTCTCTCTCTCTCTCTCTCTCTCTCTCTCTCTATATATATATATATATATATATATATATGTGAATTTTAAATTCAGTTTTACCTTCACTAGCGAAAGTAATTTTATTCAATTCCAATTGTTGAGTACTTCCAAAGTGCATGTGTGCTAATTTTGAAAAAATGTATAATAAAAATTAAAATAATAATAATAATAAACCTTTCCATTTTTCATTTTCATTCATTTCATTTCATTCCAATAACAGAGACGCAAAGAAAAATAAAATAGATTTATATACAGGGTGTCCCAGAATTAACTATCTATTTCAATGAAATCGGACAAATTTTTTAAAAACACACTTTTATTTATGTTTATCATGTTTAATATGTGTTAAAAAGGTATAAATTTCTAAAAAAAATTCATAATTTTATTTTCATAATTTTTTCATTATCTGGTCCAATGAAAGACCTTCTAAAGTCATAGAATGGCAAAGAGGCTCTCCAAAAGTTAACGTGTGGCTTGGAATGACCAAATCCAAAATTTATGGTGCTCCATCTTGTTGAAACACAACATTATCAAGAATGCCATCATCAAGAAGCTGTGGTTCGAGAAACTGCTGAAGCATATCAAGGTAGACGGTACCTGTTACAGTTGCTTCCGCAAAGAAGAATGGGCCATAAATTTTGGATTTGGTCATTCCAAGCCACACGTTAACTTTTGGAGAGTCTCTTTGCCATTCTATGACTTCAGACGGTCTTTCATTGGACCAGATAATGAAAAAATTATGAAAATAAAATTATGAAAAAAATTTAGAAATTCATACATTTTTAACACATATTAAACATGATAAACAAATAAAAGTGTGTTTTTAAAAAATTTGTCCGATTTCATTGAAATAGATAGTTAATTCTGGGACACCCTGTATATACTGTGCTGCCAGGGAAAATTTAGAGTCGAGAGAGGTATTAGACAGATTTAGGCCAGAATGGACCTTGCGGTCAACCTTTGCGATCGGCTCGGCGATTCACCTGTTTCGAGTTTATACCGTTATTTCTTCCATTCCTCGAATAAAAAGAGAAGTTGTTTTAACGAATGCCTTCCTTTCGAATTATAGGTAAAATTAATATTTTTTCTTATAGAATATTTAAAATGTTTCTTGTCAATTTAGTATACTGTAAAGAATGAATTAATATTAAAATGAACGAAAAAAATGTACGAAATTGTGAAGACACATCTTGTATATATATATATATATATATATATATATATATATATATATATACACAGAGAAATGACAAAAGTAAATAGACATTTTCGGTTTGGCTTTAGAGTAAATCACTGTACTGACATGTGCTTTTATATGTTAAAGGCAACCATTCTAAAGTAGATGTCAAGTAGCATTGTTTTTAAACCACTTCGCTGAAATTTATTTATAAAAAATATAGAAGGTGTATAGAAAGGATTGTCAACAGTAAATAGACACAGTATACATTCTAAGGTGTTAAAATAATGAAAGCGTTTCATGAATTACAGGTAAATTAAATATTTTCTTAGAGAATATGTTATTGGAATAATGTACAATATAAAGAGTCCTGTGTATTTCTTTAATTATTTATTAATATTAAGATGAACGATTTCTTTTGCTAAGCCATGGATTAATTGTCTACTGTATTTCTTTTATTGTTAATATTGGGAATCGTTTAAATAATTATTAGTTCTCTTGCCGAACAACTTTAAGGAGAAAGTCGCTCTTGCCTTTAATAAATAAATAAATAAGTGGAAACTCGTCTAAATAAGTTAAAATAAATGGCGCAACCTGGCAACTCACCCTAATAAGGTATACCCGAACATAATTAAATTAAAAAACATTATTTGGCAACTCATCTAAATAAATATATAGTGCTCTCTGGTAACCCCTCCATATATAAATAAGTGGTATCTGGTAACTCACGACCCTCTATATAACCGCTGCTTGGACCTGGACGCACATAATGCGTCTGGCTGGAGCGAGGCGAACACCCCTCTCATTCTTAGGTTAAGGCTTAGGTTAGGTTTCCCTTTGCGGGGTGAGGACATCCCACCTTCTCCCCCAAAGACCCTCCTCCTTCTCCTTTCTCTCCCTCTCTTAGGTTAAGGCTACCCCTTTGGGGGGAGGTCCTTCTCCCTTCTCCCCCGAAGCCCCCTCCCTCCTCCTTTGCAGCATTAACTTGTTGCATAACCCTTCCCCCCTTTGCAGCATTGATTTGTTGCATAACCCCTCCCCCTGCGTTGCATAACTCCCTTGCAACATTTCTGTGGAAAATTTGGGAGTACCGAAATGGAAGACCTACCTAATCTTGGATAAGTCACATTAACATTCAAAAATAATAACAAAAGTAAATCAGGAGAACAAACTCTCGCTGAGAAAAATTAAAAAGACACCAACGAAGAAACAAATATGGGATGAAAAGAAAAAAGATCCCATAGCTAGAAATGGCAATATGGTTTTGGAAAGAAGAAAAAATGGCAATAAGAACAAGGAGACGGGGTGGAGACGAAGAAGCCGGAATAAAAAGTTCATTATTGGTGTCAAAAAATTAAATTTAAGATATATCATTTCAAGGTAAGAAGTGGAAGTCCAGTTTATGGACATATAGCTAGGCTGGTTCATCTTTAGCCTAGGTCTTCCATCTTCAACGTAGCCAAGGCTGTGTTTAGGCTATTCTAGTTGGAGCAGGACCTATTTTTACCATAACTAAAATGTTGACCCGTGCGGGAAAGGGTTATTTGCTGTAAAAACCTTAACCTTGAATAAAATAACAAAACAGAATTAAAACAAACAAACAAAAAAAAGAGACAAAAAATTACGCCTTATCAAATTTTGATGGTTAATATTGACCAGAATGATAGGCCTAACATTTTGACATCTGCACAGAATTTATTCCATGTTTGGCTTTTTCAGATATTTACTACATATAAATAATAATAAATTACGAAGCCCTAACTAAAAATAAAAATTAAAAATAATTCAAATACTTCAAAACTTATCATTTGGCCATAAATGTGGTAAAATTCTAGAATAAGGGTAATCCGAAGCCTAGCCTATTTAACCAAGCTTAAAGTTTAAGTATTGTATACATAATATAAACTAAAGCTTATTTATAAAGTTGAAAGGGTTTTTAGGATTTTGGGGACTTATTTTTGGAAAAACAAAAAAATAAACAAAATATGGCTTAAGGTGAAGCAATTGAGGCAAAGATTAAATCATTAAAAAGGAAGAGATCAGCAAGGAAGGGAGTCATTACCAGACTTTTAACTAGCTTTAATAGCAAAGAAAATCAAATAAAAGGGATTATGATACTATTTTGGGTGGTTTAAATAGAATTAAACAGGAAATAATAATTATAGACGAGGAAATTGTTACAGAAACTGATGGATTAAATGTTGGCGAAGAGACATATACAGCACTTTTGTGTGAACAAGAACAAAATATTTTTGAAATAGATTCTCATATAAATGAATTATACACTGCTTTAAATAATCTACCAAATAATTTAGAAGCTGCAACTCAAAGTTTGATTGATATCTTAAGAAATGCATCCATTTCTAATGATGATAATAAACAACTAAAAGCCAAGTTACCAACATTACAAGTATCAATATTTGAGGGTGATCGAACAAAATTTCAGTCTTTTCTGGAAAAGTTTGATAATTTAATTGGCAACAAAGATTATATATCTGATGTTCACAAATTCAGTTATCTGCTTAATTATTTAAAGGGCCCAGCCCTAAAACTGGTTGATGCCTTACCAGCAATAGGCAGCTCATATCAAATAGCTCTCAAATTACTAGAAAGAAATTTCCTAAATAAAAAAGAAATAGTAAATGATTTAGCAATAAAATTGAAAAATATAAAACCATGATCTGTACAATTTCTATTGTGAAATTGAATGCATGTTAGGTCATCTACAAAATAATGACATAGATCTAGAGAAATCAGCATGATTTATCCAAGCCATAATATTTGATTGTTTACCTACCCAAATTAGGAATATTTTTCAAAGAATAACGGGAAATACATACCCTACCCTTGGTGAAATAAGAAATGAATTTCCAAATGTTTTGTCAATGTACAAATTTTCAAAGATTAATTCACAAACAAAGATTGATTCACAAATAAACCAAACAAAGAAAATTCAAACAAAACCAAAGCCACAACAACAACAAAAAGACAAATCAGAACAAAAAGTGATAGGTCTAACTCCTACACTACAAAATTTTAATGTTACGACAGAATTTGTACGTAAGTGTAAATTTTGTTCGGCTGATGATCACAATAGCACACGATGTACTAAATATGTAGACTTAGAATCCCGGATAAACAGGTGTTTCAGTTAAACCTTTGTACTAAATGCACAGGTGCAGGACATACTAACAAAGACTGCAAAACAAAAATAAGATTCAAATGTGTTAATTGTGAACGTTTAAATCATGTCTCTTGTCTTTGTGATTCATTTCAAAATTCAAATAAACAAAACACGAAGAAAAATGAAAAAACATTTAATGGACATCTATCAATAAATAATGTCAATAAAAATTCTAGTGTACTTCTATCTACAATAACTTTAGATTTAAAAAATAAAAAAGGTGGGACAACTCCTATAAGATGTCTAATAGATTCTTGTTCCCAACAAACATTTGTTGATCAATCACTTAATTCAGAAGGGCATAGTCAGAATAAGAGATGGGATAGCTCTAGATACTCACTGGGGTATACTGTAGCTCCACTGGGACACATAGATAAATATAAAATAACAATGAAAAATAAAAATATATGACTAACAAACTCGCCCTATTATGACAAGGTCTTACACAACTCAAATAATGACGTAAATACTGAAATATTGAATAAATCATTAATAACTGAAGAATTAGATAAAGGTGTACAACAGCTCTGGCTATTAGAGTCAGTTGGGGTGCAAGACGGTGATCATACAGACGAAAATCAATTAATGATTGAAAATTTTGAAAATACCATCATGTATGAAAATGACCATTATTCAATTGAACTACCTTGGAAGATCAATAGTCCAAAATTAAATGATAATCTAAGGGTAGCTAAAGGTCATCTCTATAATTTGATGAAAAGATTAAAAAATGACAATAGAATTAAAATGTATGATGATGTTTTCAAGGACCAGTTGGAAAAAGGCTTCATTGAGGAAGTTAAAGATCACCCCTTTAAAAAAGACAACTACCATTATCTTACTCACACAGGAGTCTATAGAAAGGATGCACCCACAACAAAACTTGGAGTTATGTATAACTGTAGTCTTAAAGATGTCAATAAGCATAGCTTGAATGACTGTCTCATAGAGGGGCCTAATCTTATTTCAGACCTTGTAAAAATCCTTCTAAGATTTAGATTAGATGACTATGCAGTTCAAAGTGATATAAGCAAAGCTTTTTTGAGAATTCATCTGAAAAATGACTATGACAAAGATCAACTAAGATTCTTGTGGTTTAATGATCCATATGACTTAAATAAAGGGTTTAAAACATTTAAATTTAATGTTGTTTTGTTTGGGGCAAATGCAAGTCCTAGTTTACTGGCTTTAACCATCAAACATCACTTAAATTTGTATGATGAAAATGATTTAACTGTTCAGTTCTTGAAAGATCACTTCTATGTAGATAACCTTATAGGATCAACTAAAACAGAGTTAGAATTAAATGAAGTTTACATAAAAGCAGATAAAATAATGAAAGAAGGTAATTTTGAATTAAGAGAGTGGATCACAAATAATGAGAGACTAAATCAAAGAATAAAATCAGAAGACAAAGGATTGACAGAACCAACAAACAGGGTGAAAACATTAGGTATGATCTGGGATTTGAACTCAGATTCTAAAGTTCATGACTCACTCTGCACAAAAGGCTACACCTTAGATACAACAGCTAACACAAAAAGAAAGATATTATCCGAAAGTTCAAAAATATTTGATCCTATGGGTTTACTCCTTCCTTCGACCATCAGATCCAGGGTTCTTTTACAAGAATTTTGGAAACAGAAAGTAGACTGAGATGATCCTATAACCAATAAATAACAAGATAACTGGAAAGGTTAGCTAAAGATCTCAATAAACTACAAAACATAAATATTTCCAGAGTTTGTGGACACAGAGATACGCCTCAAACCTTGCATGTGTTTGGCGATGCCAGTGAAAAGGTGTATGGCTGCTGCGCTTACCTTGTAGGTGAAGATGGCAGTCATTTGATCTATGCCAAGGGGAAAGTAACACCCTTAAAACAAAAGAAAACTATTCCTCAACTTGAACTACTTGCAGGTTATCTAGCTGTAAAAATAACAGAATTTCTCCATGAAGTCTACCATGATGTAAACATCACAAATACATATGTTTGGCTTGACAGTCAAATCTGCTTGGCATGGATCAACTCTGATGAGTTAAACTCAAAAAACATCTTTGTCCGTAACAGATTAAGAGACATTAAAGAAGCTAGACAAAATTTGAATTTAACCTTCAGATACATTCCAACAAAACAAAATCCTGCAGACTTTCTTACAAGAGGATTATCCTGTAAATTACTAAAATCGAAAAAAAATTGATTTCATGGACCTGAATTGATTCAGGGTGAAACAATGTAGCCAGCAGAACAAATCAATGGAAAGCTTAACATGATAACCACAAATAAAGTTGAGCCACTATTAGATTATAACAATTATTCTGACTTTGGCAAACTTGTAAGGGTAACATTTTACTGTCTCAGATTCATTCACAACTGTTTAAAGAAAATAAATAAACAAAGAAATAATGATAATGAAATGTATACAAGTCTAGCTACCAAATATTGGATTAACCACGTACAACAAACAGAATACAAAAATGAAATATATTTTCTAACAATTGGTAAACAAATGAACAAAGTACCCTCTGTGGTAATAAACTTGAATCTCTACATTGACAAAGATGGCTTATTAAGATGTAAGGGTAGATTAAACAAATCTCAAATCACATATAACAGTAAACAACCACTTCTTCTCCCTAGGTTCCATCACATTACAACCCTAATTGTTAGAGAGAAACACAATGAACTTTATCACATGGGTGTTCCACAAACATTAAATGCCATTAGAAAGTTGTATTGGATACCCAAAGGCAGAATGACTGTAAAGACAGTTTTGAATAACTATGTCACCTGCAAAAGGATTCATTCCAGATCTTTCAGGAAGACCAATCCTCCTGATTTGCCAACAGAGAGAGTCACCTTTAAGAGGCCTTTTGAAACAGTTGGCATAGACTATACAGGAAGTTTGACTGTTGGTCTGGGAACAACAGAACAAAAATGTACATCATACTTTACACATGTTCATCTTCTAGAGCAGTCAGCTTAGATATAGTGAGTGATCTCTCTGCAGAATCATTTGTCTATAGCTTTAGAAGATTTTGTGCTAAGCTTCTGTACCCAAAATTGTTTGGACAGATAATGCAACATATTTCAAGGCTGGTGAAAACCAAATAAATGACATATTACAAAATTCACATACCATAACATATCTACAAAATAACAAAATAAAATAGAAATACATCCCTGTTGTATCACCATGGTATGGAGCAATCTGGGAAAGGAATATCCAAACAATAAAGAATTGCCTAAAGAAATCAATAGGTAAAAAACAAATTGAATTCTTTGAACTTCTCACTCTCATTAGTGAAATTGAGAATGTTGGCAATAACAGACCTCTTACTTATGTAGGGGATAATATTAATGATGTAGAGCCTCTCACCCAAAATCATTTGATTAAAGGAGAAGTCATTAACCCTCTACCTGATTACAATATCTCCTTGGATGATCCACCTTGGAGTGATAATAATCATGATTTGCAAAATAGATTATCACAAATAACAAATATAAAAACAAAATTTAAAAAATAATGGAGTGATGAATACCTTGTTGGGTTGAGAGAAAGGCATAAATATATACAAAACAAAGACTGGGTTAATGAAATCAGGGTAGGAGATGTAGTTCTAATTAGACAAAATACACCAAGACAGTGTTGGCCATTAGGTAGAGTTTTAGAACTAAAAACTGGGGAAGATGGATTAACCAGGGTTGTAAAACTGAAAACTGCTTCAGGTGAAACTATAAGAGATGAATCACTCTTATACCCCCTAGAAGTAGGACCAACTACTGTTAGCAAAAATTATCATGAAGATGAATCTATAATAGATTCTGACGATGATCAAAATTTTACCCAAACTATACCAAACCTAACCTGTTCAATAAATGATGTAACTAGTCCTACTACTACAATAACCTATACCACAAATAGTAGACCACAACGTTCAACTGCCCTACAAGCTAGGCAGATGTTACAACAAAAGATAAGGGCTGGAGTATTGTAATATTTCCTATGGAAAATAAATTAAAATGCAACACCCTTTCATTTTGGAAAGAGTGAGGACTTTATAAAAATGCTACACTTTTTATATTAAAAAGTGAGGAAAAATAAAAATGGAATCTTTCTGGCCGGCCCCAATGTGTGGAAAATTTGGGAGTACCGAAATGGATGACCCGCCTAATCTTGGATAAGTCACATTGACATTCAAAAATAATAACAATAAAAGTAAATCAGAAGGAGAACTTGAACTCTTGCTGAGAAAAATTAAAAAGATACCAACGAAGAAACAAATATGGGATGAAAAGAAAAAAGATCCCATAGCTAGAAATGGCATCATGGTTTTGGGAAGAAGAAAAAATGGCAATAAGAACAAGGAGACGGGGTGGAGACGAAGAAGCCGGAATAAAAAGTTCATTATTGGTGTCAAAAAATTAAATTTAAGATAATATATCATTTCAAGGTAAGAAGTTCATAAATTTCCCTTCGGTTATTAATTTTAGGTTAAATAAGCTGACATTTCAGCTGTAATTGTTTAACAATAGAGTATGGAAGTCCAGTTTATGGACATATAGCTAGGCTGGTTTATCTTTAGCCTAGGTCTTCCATCTTCAACGCAGCCTAGGCTGTGTTTAGGCTATTCTAGTTGGAGCAGGACCTATTTTTTCCATAAATCTCCTTTGCAATATCTTGCAACATTCTTGCACTCTCCCATTTTGCAGTCATACTACTAGACCCACACGCCAACACGCCAACCTCAAAATTCTCTGATTCCATTCTAGAGGTCAGAAACTGGATAAATGATCTACACTCTCCAACCCCAAATATTTTTCTCTGTGGTGATTTTAATTTTCCATTCATGAAATCTAAAAGGATAGGAAAAAATATATGTATACACCAGGACAAGGGGGGCACACGGGAAGACCAGGAGCAGGTAAAAATGCTACTAGCTCTGGCTGATGAATTTATGTTAACACAAGAAATAAGAGAAAACACAAGAAAAAACAACTGCCTAAATTTGGTGTTCACAAACAACAGCAACCTAATTGAAAATGTAGAAATATCCCTAACCATAATATCGGATCACAACATTATTGAAATAACAACCAATATAAAAGCAACAAGAAAGGAAAGAACACAATCAGCAGACAGAAGCAAATTCGAAATTTTTAATTTTCACTCCAAACCTATAAATTGGGAAGATGTTGCATCCAGCATGGAAGTAGTAGATTGGAAATCTATCTTCAAGGCCAAGACAACTGAAGAGATGTTAACGACCTTAGAGGAGAAGACGCTGGAAATTGTGGAAAGACATGTCCCAAAAATACAACAAACGGGAAAGAGAAGCAGGTTCGAGAGACAAAAAAGGTAATTATTCCGAAAGAGAAAATGAGTGACTGCAAAATTAAGTAACTGTAAAGATAACAACATCAGAAAAATATTGAATGATAAACTGCAGAGTATTGATTGCGTTATACAGGAACTAATTGAGAAGCATACAGAAAAAGAAGAAGGTGACACTAAAGAGGCGAAAAAGGTTAACTCAAAGTACTTCTATGCTTTTGCAAAAAAAAAAAAGTCGGAAAACCATGCGACTATTGGACCTTTGATAAACGAAGACAGTGCTTTATCTGATGATCTAACAGAAGTATCCGAAATATTAAGAGCTCAGTGCGAATCATCTTTCAGTACCCCAAAAATTGACAAACTGATATGCGATAGAAACGCGTTCTTTGGAGAAGAACTACAAGGGGAAAGTACAACGGACTTCGACTTTACGACAGATGATATTGCACAAGCTATAGGGAAACTAAAAGCACACTCAGCGGCAGGGCCGGACAAATGGAATGCCACACTGATCAAAAACAGCAAGAAAGCAATCGCTGAGCCCCTATATTGGATATGGAGACGATCACTAGACACGGGAGAAATACCGGGCATCCTGAAGAGCGCGAACATAGTCCCAATATATAAAGGAGGAGATCGATCCGAGGCCAAAAACTATAGGCCAGTGTCGCTTACAGCTCATCTCACTAAAATATTTGAAAGAATAGTTAGACAGAAAATCTTTCGGTCAGACAGATCATGCCTATTACAACTAATGGAACACTACTACAACATTATTGATGCACTGGAAAGTAATGAAAACTATGATGTAATATACACAGACTTTGCCAAAGCGTTCGACAAGTGTGACCATGGAATCATAATACATAAACTGAAGCATATGGGAATAACAGGAAAAGAAGGGAAATGGATATATAATTTGCTTAGTGAGCGGCGGCAAGTCGTTACAGTACAAGGAGCAACTTCATCAGAATCAGGGGTCCTCAGCTCAGTACCACAAGGAACAGTATTAACTCTACTACTCTTCATAATCATGCTAACTGACATAGATGAGGACGTTACCAGAGACAGCACAGTAACATCCTTTGCCGATGACACAGAGATCAGTAGAAAAATAAGAAGCCCAGAATATATAGGATCTCTACAAACAGACATGAACAGAATTTACAAGTGGACGGAAGACAACAATATGAAGTATAACACTGAGAAATTTCAACTGTTACGGTACGGAAAAAGAGAGGACCTAAAATCCATGGAATATTATACCCCAAATGGACAGGAAATTCAGAGAAATTCTAAAGCAAAAGACTGAGAGATTGTAACGACTGATGATGCGAAATTTGAACACAAAATAAGATAGCAGTAAACAGAGCAAAGAGAATAACTGGGCAGATATTGAGAACCTTTTAACGAAGGGATAGGAATATAATGATTCCTCTACTGAAAACACTGATCATACCCAAATTGGAATACTGCTCGGTCCTAACATGCCCATATAAAAAAGAAGACATTGGACAATTAGGAGGGATTCAGAGAAGCTTCACAGCCAAGATCAAAGGGTGCAAAGAACTAAATTACTGGGAAAGGTTCGCGAATTAAATCTATATTCACTGGAAAGGAGGAGAGAGAGATACACCATTATTGACACTTGGAAAATAATGGAGAAACTAGTCCCTAATCTTAATCTGAACCCTGTAACTCCCAAAACAACAGTGGAAAGTAGAAAAGGAAGAGTGTCGTGCTCCAAAATTAAAGGCTAGACAAGGAACATCCTTAATTGTGAAAGAAAATACTTCTGTTGTGAGAAGACCAAAACTGTTTAATCAGCTGCCCAAAGATATAAGGAACACGAGTGGTGTTGCAGTGGACATCTTCAAAAGAAGATTAGACGTCTGGCTCAGAGCAATCCCCGATGAGCCGGGCGTACCTGGCTATATGAGGTGGAGAGTACTACTTCACCAGGCCAACTCGAGAGGAGGGGCGACAAACTTGACCTTCGTGAAATGAAGAATCATCGCGCGGAACATTTGAAAGGTTGAAAAGTATATATATATATATATATATATATATATATATAAAACCTTAACCTTTGGTTAGCTTCCGCCCCAATTGTTCATTCTGACGAAGGTCAAGCTTTTCACTCCACCTTAGACCTACAGTTTAATGTGGAATCCGAACCACGCCCCATCAGCAACACAGTGTCTTAACCACTAGGACACCTAGGGTACCCATTTATCTACCAACCACTTTCTTTATTGTGTGTAAGGATGAACACCTGGGTTTTGCTGCGCGCCAGCTGCCGTCGGGTCTCGAACCCGGGGCCGATGGATTCGTAGTCAGCGACGCTAACCATTACACCACCGAGGCGTATATATATATATATATATTATTCATCGAGTATTTTCACACAATTTCACAGTAAAATATTAAATGTTCAATTAAAATTCAAGTGTTTCTGCAGAATACGTTTTATTTTTCTAAACACTTGAGCAAATATTTCATAATGGTCAATTGTTGTCCCCGCACCAACATCAATTGGATTTGCTTATATATAGGGGTGAATCAGCTTGTGTTAAATCTGCCCACGATAGTCACAATACCTCAATAACACAGTTCTCTCTCTCTCTCTCTCTCTCTATATATATATATATATATATATATATATATATATATCGTGTATGTACATATGTGTGTGTCAGTGAGCGTGCGCGCAGTGTGTATGTATGTATGTTTATATCAATGTATGTGAAGGTCCATTTATGCCTTATGGTATGAGCTACGTTGTGAATCATAGTATTTTTTATCAAACTAGCTAGTTTAGGTGTTTACTACATACTAAAATTGACTGAAATGTTATAAAACTATAGTTAAGTCACATATTTAGCTTACTTATAATTATTTTGTGACTGTAAAATTACATATACAATTATTTAAACAAAGCCTACAGCTTTGATTTGAACCTATTTTGAAATTCTGCTCAGCTGTTAAGAAATGTGGATAACAACTTAACATTATAAGTAATATTAAGGGCAATGTTAGTGAAGTAATGCAGTAATTTAACGTAGTATGAAGTAATTAAAATTAATTATTATACAGTACATTTGCTTCAGGTAAATAAAGCACGTGTAATTATTCTCTTGCTCTTGCACTGAACTCCTAGTCATATTTTGCTGAGTTGCCAGATTTACAAGAATTTTTGCCAAATTTCCTCCTGAAGTAATCGAAAAAAAATATCATAGGACTCAGTTTCAACTTGAAGTTAGGTGAGAGTGTTTGTTATTGAAAGTCGTCTTCTCTGCAGCTTATGTACTAGCGAGGTTTGTAATAACGCTATGTGAATGAGAACATACGATTGTTTTACAGTTATTCTAGTGTAATTAAGATTATTCTTTAATAGTACGGTAAGTTTTAACGTTTCCAGCAATTTTTAACCATTCTTTGATCTCTGCTATAGCTAGTTTGCCCATCGTGTGAAAAAGCCAAGTGCCGGGTGTTGTTCCTCAATGAATAGAATGTCAACTAAAACTAGGTCCTTACTTGGCCGCTATATTTACAAATATTTGAAGATAATCTTAATTAGTGTAACGTCGAAGATAGGACTTAATGTACTGAATTTAAACTTAGTATATAATAACTTTCAATTAATTCTGCCGCGACTAAAGCCTACGGGAGTTAATTAGGCCTATTTTCTGTTGTAGGCCTATGTTCAAAAGGTGAATTTCAAGAATGCAGACGCAACAGTTTGAATGTTAAACCTTTACTCCCCAAAAGACAAATTTCTAACATTTCAAATACATTCATTTATAACTTAATCCTACAAAATATTTAGGCAGTAAAGGGTTAAATTAGAGGTTAGGCTAATTAGTGCTTAACATTGATTTTCTGAAGTACGTCCGGGTTCTTGAATTTTACCATCCAAAGTTTTCTTTCCAAGAATAGCCTAATGAAAGTAATATTGGTTGTCCTAATGAAGTCTTAGTAAGCCTAGTCCCAGTATGCAACTTGCTAGTACAACATGGTGTATACACGTTGTTCAAACGTCATAGGCCTATTACGAGTTAGCCTGAGCTCGCTTTTAAGGTTTCACTTTAACTTAGTCTTACTCACTAGAATAGTCTGAGTAGGCCTCGAATCTTAACCTACGATAAGTTAACCTATGTCTTTGCCTAGGAGGTATTGGATCGAAAATTAATTGAAAACAGTAGATTTTGGTAGGCCAAACAGAATTAAGCCTAATAGGGTAGGCTAGTATTAGCCAAATAAAATATGAGAATGTTGGTGTGGTAACCACTGTTCTAAGATGTGCGTTTTTGTTTCGGACTGAGATCATAAAGGCCCTTATTCACTATATGTTCACGAATTCTTGTGGAGAAATAACTAAAACCAACTTATTTGGGCAAGTTTTTAAGTACATTACAGGCTTTGTGAATCAACTGTTTTTCTGATGGCTTTTGATGCGGTTTAAAAGGTTAATTTCGTTCAAACATCAAAAACAATCGGAAAAAAGTTTTAATATCTAACCTAAAATTCCAAAATTCCTGTAATGTATTCTTGTAAAAAAAAAAAAAAAAAAAAACACCCTTATTTGGGTATTTGATTATATCCATTAATGACATTTCGGTTGTAATAGAGTTTTAATACTTTTAATAATAATAGTTATAATTTCCGACGCTAAAGTATACGTATACCGAGAACGGGATATCGTAGACGGTAAAACTACCTATAATCCAGATGCAGTTCGGAGATAGTCCATAGTTTGGTAAAGCATAGTTTAATTAATAATTGAACTTAACCTAATCTAACATTGGCTAATACTTAAATAAATAATTAAATTTTCTCCGAAGTGCGTCTAGATTCTGGAGTTTTCCCTCGTAGGCCAGCCTAGGCTATTTATAACGTTAGTAATTGAGTTCTCTTCGAGTATTGGTAGGCCTAGCTATAGCCTACCATAAGAATTTTAGCCTTGTCTCCACTGCCTAACTTAGATCTGGTGCAAGCTAGTTAGGTTGTAGGTGCAGGCCTATATGAATTTCTAATTTATAGAATGAAGTTTTGTCTAGATAAAATAAGTTAGCCTAGGCTTATTCTAGTTTTGGTTAATCTTAAGGTGTTATCACCTGAATTTCGAAAAAATAACTATGGCCGTAATCTACATAACTTTGTTAAATACTGTTTTTTGTGCAAATACGTTATGAAGTTATTGCAGGTGATGACATTTCCTTAAGATTTACTCTGGGTTTTTGTCATGCCTACTTAACCCAAGAAGGCCAGTGTTGGGTCTACGTAACCCCATAATGAAAATGACATTTATAGGTTGAATTAAACACTGTATTGTTACTAAACAATAACTTGCGTACAATGAAAGACAATTTCCAGTAAAACATTTGCTTTTATTGTAATAGGCCACGCTGGCTTTCTAGGGTTAAAGTTGGATGGTTTGGCTAGTCCGGGTCCACCTCTTTAACGGGATAAGATTTTGTACAAAATTGTAGGCTATTTCCTATGATCAATGAGTTGAAAAGGTTTTAATTTTGATTAATTTTGGCTGTTTTAAGTTGTCATTTAACTGTTGGGTAAGTTGGATAAAGGTGCTACTTATTTATACTTATTAATTTGCATCATGACTTCGTACCTGAAATAGGTAGTGTGAGTGCTGATTCCTGCATACTTTTGATATTGACTTGTACGGCCGCGATAGGTTGTAGATTTTTTGCCCATCCAAATGTTAACCATAATAATAGGCTTTAATTCAGGCAACTTAGGAACTCGTTCAGTAGGCCTATAGGCTTTGTGTGTAATTAATTGCAACACTTTCTTTTGCAGATAAAAATGAGTAATGAGAAGATAACAAAACTCTGTTAAGGAAATAGCAGCGTCAGGAGACGCCCAAACAGTTATTAAAAGAAGTGCCTCAGTTTTTTGTTCATTATCCTCTTGACGCCTTCGTCAGGTTAGACCACCTTTCAATGCCTCACTACCTGTGCCTTTTAGTAGGCGCCCTCCTACTTACCTGTGCCAATACCCAACGTCACGAAGAGGACCTGAAATCCCTTCTGCATGACACTGATGTAAACAAATCTCCTCCCTCCGGTGTGGCCTCAAACGACGACGATTTCGAGGTGGAATTCGTTTATCCGAAGAAGGGGAACGTCGGGGAGGAGGGTTCTACTATGCCCCCTTCATTTCGGCCGGTGAAAAGGCGATGGGGCATCCCAGACACAAAAACACAAGTGGGAAGGTTATTCTCCTACCCAATTCCTGATGATGCTTTTGAAGGAGACGTGAGATCTTATCAAGTAAGAACTTAAAATATATCATGTTGCCTTTGAGTGAACTAAGAGTGGAATGTATTGAAACACTTACCGTAAGGCTTCATTGCTTCGGTTATATTAGGTTACATTTTCGCAGTCTACTTGCCATAATATCGAATTTGGGGTAAGTAGCTTCCCCACCCCCTCCCTCATTAAGTTAGGGCGTATGTACACAAAGGTATAGGGGAGGTTTCACTATATACCCCTTAAATTCCTTAATACAGTAGCATAAGCTTTTTGCTTCAGGATGAAAATGCATGAACGTATGGTTGTGTGCAATTAGACATAAACTGGTGAACAGCACCATCCATTGTAGGCCATTTAGTATACTCAACATAATTAGACTTAGGCATTTGTTTAAAACCAAAGGACCTCTGAAAAGTAAATTTTGAAACTGCTGATTATGGCCAAATAGTGGCACTATCTAAGACGAAAGACGTACACTTCATATTACGCCTTGTTACTCTTTGATAAACCTAATTACTAAAATTTGGGTCAAAATATTGGTTGCTTCTGAAAGAGTACGGTCCAAATAAGCTTTTACTCTATTTAGACATAATTTTTCTTTTTAAGGGTTAAATTTTTTGCCATGTAACCAGGCTGTAGGCTCGTAGACACGTCCAAAGCGAAGAGCGTGTTTGTGTGTTTAAGTTTAATTTTGAAATACTGGGCACTTCGTTTGCTTATTCGTGAGATGCTAAATCAAATTGGATTATGAAATTGTTTTCAAAAGATTCCTATACTACTTGTCTGAAGGCTTGGCATATGGGTATGGTGGTATGTAGATATTTTTATAATTGCTTATTTAGGAAAAAGGTAGTTTGTGATGTTAGTCAGTTTTGATTTTGCATCCAAGCAAAAAAATTTCCCTTTATGATTCGGCTGAGTTAGATTTTGTTTACCATCATATCTTTGTGCAAGATTATACTTAATATACTATGCCATCCTAGTTATATTTGTCCTAGGTCGTACACTCCGTGGAGGCTAAAAGGTATTAAGACTATATTTTGGCAGTGTTTTTAAGAGGTTTTAGAGCGAGTGTCCTAGTTCGGTTTCTCTTTAATTAGTTATATGTCGTTATCATCGAGTGGCCTAATACTTCATATCGCATTATCATTACTATTTTAATTTACTTAACTTGGTACGCTCTAGCCATGTTATTTCCTTTTCCATTAAAAGCTGGTTTACACGAAGACGGTACCGTATACTGTCCAACAGTGCCCAAGGCAGTAAGCACTCATGAATTGTTACCAGTAAATTGTCTGTGTAAACAAGACCAATTTTCATAAAGGCTTTTAAAAAAGTATGATGTTTAGACGAACACACTGAACTGTCGGACAGTTGTACTGAACTGTCCACTGTTCTGAAAATAGAAAGGCTAGTCAGCTACTGTAGCGCCAACTATTTTGTCTGTTTTACAGTCTTCACTCCCCTACGGTGTTTACACGATTCCAGCTACTGTCTTGGGCACTGTCGGACAGTATACTGCTGTCGTTAAACCCGCCTTAAGCCATTAATTTACCAAATCTCTTGGTAGGCCTAGTAAAAATTTTGCTTGTAACCAACACAGCTCTCTCGCTCACTCAAACGTGGGGTAGTCTGGAGAAAATTTCTGGCTGTGAAATACATCGATGTTTTGAAGGATGAATGTTTTACAAAAATGTTTGAGTAACGATTACATAATTAATAGGATTTACCGTGAGAAACTACGGTTAGTATGTCTATGAGAAAAACGAAAACATCTGTTTTATGGGGAAGTCGCGGTACATTACATGACGTCATTGGTGAGCCATCCACCCACCCCCATTTACCCCTTTGCACATCTGTTACAATGGTTCGGATAGGAAACGACAACTTAGTCGATTTCGTGTTTGTTTAACACTTATCTAACTATAATAAAAGGACGTGTGTGTGTTCCAGCCATAGGTCCAAAATGGAAGTAGTTACAAATGTGAAACTTCACACACATTGATTAGGTTCCGAGGTAGTACACTTGGGTGTTGAATGCCCGGTTAGGTCAATTGAGTGACCTTGACGATTGGTTAAGTCATGATATTTTCGCCCTAACCGGGCGCATATATATATATATATATATATATATATATATATATATATATATATATATGTGGTGTACACACACACACACACAGACCGTGCATGGAACAAGGAATTCTTCTAGGATAATTAAATCCACTATAGTCCGAATAAGTAATGGTAAATGACAAATACTATAGTTTTTTTCTTTTTCATGATGCTAGCCCGACGCGGGCAACGGGTCACTCGCAAAGAGGTCCCAAAAATACAGCTTCCCTCACCAGCTATCTGCAAAGCAGATAGGATCAAGCTTTGGGACAGGATCTAGGGTTTAAAGCAGCCTAGCCCAGCTACATTTAGAACCTCAATATAAGCAAGACTCGCTCCCTTCACGTCAGATTGAATACATCAAAGAAAAAGGGAACTTATATTTTTAGCTAAAAACAAAAATTTAAACCTCAACTGGCAGAATTGAGCGTCCTCTTTACAAGGCACATAACATGTCCGTTTCAAGATGGGAATGAACTCAGAATGGTTCCCTGAGGTTTTCTATGATACACACATACCGTGCATGTTCCATGCTTATATTGAGGTTCTAAATGTAGCTGGGCTAGGCTGCTTTAAACCCTAGACCCTGTCCCAAAGCTGGATCCTATCTGCTTTGCAGATAGCTGGTGAGGGAAGCTATATTTTTGGGACCTCTCTGCGAGTGACCCGTTGCCCGCGTCGGGCTAGCATCATGAAAAAGAACTAATGTAGTATTTGTCATTTACCATTACCTATTCGGACTATAGTGGATTTAATTATCCCAGAAGAGTTCCTTGTTCCATGCACGGTCTGTGTGTATCATAGAATGGTTCCCTGAGGTTTTTTAGAGTTCATTCATCTATATATATATATGTGTGCGCGCGCGCCCCGCAAGGGGGTTCTAAGCTCGTGCTCTTTGTGCTCGTTTGTACGTGCTTGTTCCAGGAGGTTTCACGTGCGCCCTCCCGGCCCTAGCACCCAAGGATGATGGGCTCGTCCTTGTCATCCTTGGTCTTTTTCCACTTCGACTGTCCCCTGCACCCTTTTTCCTGTCTTTCCTCACTTTTTTTGTTTTTCCGCAGAGATATGCCCTTTCAAATAGAGGCAAATCGGTTCTTCCCAAACTTAAAAAAAAAAGTGTGAAAAATTTCGACATAGAAGAAATGGCAAGAGTAATTAAACATATTTTTAGAAGAAATGAGAATAATAAAAGCTCAGCTTGCCCTTCTAACAAGGAGAGAGAACGCCGCAAACATATGCACCACATCATCCCCCTATTCATCATCCCCCTATTCATCATCCCCCTATTCATCATCCCCCTATTCATCATCCCCCTATTCATCATCCCCCTATTCATCATCCCCCTATTCATCATCCCCCTATTCATCATCCCCCTATTCATCATCCCCCATTCATCATCCCCTATTCATCATCCCCCTATTCATCATCCCCCTATTCATCATCCCCCTATTCATCATCCCCCTATTCATCATCCCCCTATTCATCATCCCCATTCATCATCCCCCACCAATACTACAACAACAGTGGTATCACGGGCCGCAACCCCAATACTCCCAAATGCAGCGGCCCAACCAATACTACAACAACAGTGGTATCACGGGCCGCAACCCCAATACTCCCAAATGCAGCTGCCCAACCAATACTACAACAACAGTGGTATCACGGGCCGCAACCCCAATACTCCCAAATGCAGCGGCCCAACCAATACTACAACAACAGTGGTATCACGGGCCGCAACCCCAATACTCCCAAATGCAGCGGCCCAACCAATACTACAACAACAGTGGTATCACGGGCCGCAACCCCAATACTCCCAAATGCAGCGGCCCAACCAATACTACAACAACAGTGGTATCACGGGCCGCAACCCCAATACTCCCAAATGCAGCGGCCCAACCAATACTACAACAACAGTGGTATCACGGGCCGCAACCCCAATACTCCCAAATGCAGCGGCCCAACCAATAACACCAAACAGGAAACGACCATCATTTAGGAGAATCGAACACGAAGAGTAGAAACCCGGTAAATGTATTATGCACAAATATACAAGGCCTCTATACGGACCATGCAGACTGCAAATTACAATACTTGCAAAATTTAGCTACGGAAACCAGCATAGATATCATATGCCTAACGGAAACACTTACATAAGTGCGAAAAAGGCTGTGAAAACTGCATCGAGAATACTGAAATAGCATTGCTGGACTACAACATATACAGAGTAGATAGTGACTAGACGAGGAGGGTGTTGTATTTATGTGAAAAACATACACATGTGAAGTGAGGGTAAAGAAATCAAACAGCACAGTTGAAGTTATTATATTAGAAGTAAAAGAACTGAACCTAACCATTATGAACATCTACAGACCACCAAACACCACAAAAAGTGAATTCGAATTTGCTACAAATGAAATAGAAAACATTAAAATTACTTGAAACTCCAGCAACAAATATTCTAATTTTCGGATATTTTAATTTCCCATTCATATTATGGAAGAAAAATGACGAAGTTATATATGTTGAAGTTTCATGGCAACATTACTAAAGATGACAGAACCCAAGCAACAATGCTATTAGATATTATGGAACATTACGCCCTTACCAGGAAATCTGTGAAGCCACGAGAAAGGAGAACGTTTTGGATTTAATCTGGACAAATAACGAGATGATGATAAAGTAACGCACATAAAGTTCTCACACCATAACCTCATCGATATACAATTGAAGTTAGCACCCAGAGGTCCGAAAACGCATCCTAGAGAGGCAGATGGAATATTTGAAGGCTTAAACATAAATTCAAAGAAAGTAAATTGGGAAAACGTAAATAAAGATTTAAAGGAGGTAAATTGGGAATTGCTACTACATGAGAAGCTCCACAAGAAATACTATGTATAATAGAGACGGAAACCAAACCTATAATACTGAAACATATTCCAGAGAGAGAGGAAAGAAAACGTAGCAAGCTCGAGAGGAAAATCAGGACTATTCAGGCAACGAAGACAAACCGTAAAACATCTCCACAGATGCAGAACTGATGCAAAGAGACTCAAACTAGAGAGGGAACTTGGCGAAATAGAAATGGACCTAAAGCAAGCATTCATACATAAGACAAACAAGGAGGAAAACAAAGTAGCTGAAAGCAAAAAAAATAACCCAAAATACTTCTACACTTTTGCGTAAAGGAAAATGCAGTGTAAGGAGAGTATTGGACCGTTGATAGACCGGGAGGCCGAATACACAAATGACCCGAAAGAAATAGGTGAACTGCTTAGGGAACAATTTAAATCTGTGTTTAGCACCCCTAAGTCCGAGATGGAAGTGGGAAAACCCAGACGAGTTTTTCGACATTGATACAGATCAACCAAGAACAAATCCCGGCACAAACCTATTAATGGACTTCGAGTTCACGGAAGGAGATGTAATTACCGCCTTATCACAGATGCGAGACAATTCAGGGCCAGACACATGGCGTGCCACATTTCTGAAGAAATGCAGAGAGTATTGCAAAACCGCTATACTTAATATGGAGGAAATCACTCGACACAGGACAAATTCCACTCCCCTTAAAGAACGCGAACATTGCCCCCCTATTTAAAGGTCGTAACAGAGCAATGCCCAAAAATTATCGGCCAGTGGCTCTCACCTCATACCTTATAAAGTGTTTTGAACGCATAATTAGAGGCAAAACTACCTACTACCTACAAGAAAGACTTATACAACCCAAATCAACATGGCTTCAGGGCGGGTAGATCATGTCTGTCACAGCTACTAGACCACCAGGGGAAAATATGAAGAACATTGTGTCGAGGACAAAACATTGATGTAATATATACTGACTTTGCTAAAGCCTTCGATAAATGTGACTATGGAATCCATAGCACACAAACTTAAGGATACAGGAATTGCTGGGAAGGTGGATATTTAATTTCTTGACGCAGAGTGGTGGTAAACGGAGTTAAATCGGGAGTCTCGGAAGTCGTGAGCTCTGTCCCACAAGGGACAGTATTAGCTCCCTTGCTGTTCATAATAATGATTGCAGATATTAAGGACAGTATTGTATCATGCTTCGCAGATGGCACAAAGATATGTAAGGAAATATTGAACGAAGATGACATAAGAAAAATACAAAACGGCATTGAAACATTATTCCAGTGGGCAGAAGACAACAATATGAAGTTCAACGAAGAAAATTCTAACTTCTAAGATATGGTGATAACAAGGAGCTACAGAAAAAAGGGTACGGAACTCCGCAAGCCTAACAGATAACACCACGTCAGGGATCTTGGAGTAATAATGTCGTCCGATGCAGAATTCAGAGCACTATAAAATCGTAATCACAACGGCTAGAAAAATAATTGGAATCATCTGGAGGAGCTTCCGCAGCAGAAAAGCAAACATCATGCTCAAATTATGGAAGTCTAGTCCTACCAATAATTGAGTATTGCTCAGTACTCACAAGCCCACACAGAAAGAGACATTGCGAGCATTGAAGCTATACAAAGGACTTTTACGTCTAAGATAGAGGAAACGGAAGGTGAATACTACTGGTCTCGACTACAATCCCTGGAACTCTACTCTCTTGAAAGAAGGCGCGAGCGGTACACAATAATATACATATGGAAAAATACTTGAGGGCTCTGTCCAGCTGCGGTCGGACACGGAGCCATGAAAACGAGGATGGAAAATACCCTCAGAATACGGGGCCCAACGCTTTTCGATGTCCTTCCAAAAGAAGTGAGGAATCTCCAGCACACCGACCTGAATAATTTCAAGAACAAGCTGGACAGATTCTTGTGCAAAGTCCTTGACCAGTCATGCGGGGCTGGCTACGAGGGCAGGAGGCGATCAGAGAGCAATTCCCTCCTTCACCAAGTCCCGCAAATGAGGCGGGATGCTGCAGAGGGGTCGACCGCAGGTCGATCCTGAACCGTCGTTCAAACGCAAAAGTAAATATATATATATATATATTTATTTATTTTATTTATTAGTGTTCAACATCCACCCGGGCACCGCCGGTTTGCTTTGCTAGTTATAAATAAAGACGAATATTTTTGTCCTAAGAGAAGTTGGTAGGAAGTTTGTACCCGCATCGTTGATATTTCAGGACTAGGGTAGTGGTAGTTTTTTTCCGGAGTGCTTACGTAGCCGGGTTACTCGGCTATTTAACGTCAAGCGCTTACGTAGGCGGGCTACCCGGTCAAACAAACAATTTACGTAGCCGCGTCATTAACATATACCTTGTTCACTCTGTATGGTATCTGGTGAAAGTTGCTTAAAATTAATCGAAACTTTGAGAATTATTGAATACGTGGTTAGGTCAACTGTACTCCCTTGACTATTAGTTAGGTTAGTCGTGATATTTTTGTTAACTAATATAGCAAAAATATGACCCGGCTACGTAATTTTTTTATTTGACCGGGTAGCCTGGGTATGCAAGCTTCCCCCCCCCTACTACTACTGTACCAAATATTTGGGCTTATTTCCATTCCTTTCGTCGGTCGGGTAAAACATTTTCTGGATTCGGTAAATTGCTACTAATCAGATGTTAAATTCATGAGCTGTCGTAACCGTAACCTACTAAGTGCCCTAGTGTATGAACGCTAGTTGCAGACCTGGGGCCTCGGCCTGGCCTCGGCTTCGAGGCCAGCTAAAAAGTGGAAAGCCCTCCTGAGTTTCGTGAGGCTTTAGGGAATCCTGGTTTGTTCTGTAATTTTCAATACCCGGTAACATTGGGGTGGAAATTCTTCAGGTGAGGACCCATGACCTGACAGGTAACTAGTCACGCGGCAGTCTTTGAAAAATCCTATTCAGTTAGGTGACCAACGGATTAGTGACGGGTCACTGTGACGTTAGGTACATAAATATATATGTCCCGGTATATAAATATTATTCAGTCAGTCAGCAGTAGACCAATTGACTTAATGGCAAAACTAGTGTAGGAAAGCAACCTATGAGTTGGTTATCAGTTGAACTGAGCTCATATACAGTAATGTTTATTTGTGTAAACTTATTGTACTGTATCTATTTCTATAACAAGAAATAGGCCCAACTAGAGCAGAAAACCACCTGGTATACTGATAACTAGCTAGCGTCGATAATAGTTTTTCGCCTGTCGTAAATTGTAACGTATGAACTTCTAAAAATTATTTGAAATGAATATATAATATCGGATGCAAATAATAATTTTGCTAATATCGGCATTATAGGTAATTGAGATGTAAATGGTTATATTGTTTGCAAATAATTTTTTCGGTTTTTATCATTTAATAATATAAAGTATAGGGTGATCAAAAAGTAACGCAACTCATGGGAAAACGATTTATTTCAGAGCAAGTGCTGGAAGTGGGCACAGGTATTATACATATAACTTTAAAAATGTCTGATAATGGATATCAGGTGCAAACAGGCCCTCTCAGAGGTCCAAAGAGGCCCAGGCCACTTCCAGCTTTTGATGCCCATAGCTAAACCCAATTATTACTTTCACTGCAAAACATTATAGGCTCATTCCATGACAAATCGTGCAGCAGCAGCAGCAAAAAAAAAGAAAAAAAAAAAAGTGCACTATACCTTCAGATTTTGCTTAAATTTGGTTTATAGAATGGTCTATGCTAGTAAGTACCAAATTTCAAATATCGGCTCAATCGGAGTTATGGTTCAAAAGTTATGCTCCCCCCCTTTTTGAGGGGGGGGGGGGTGAACACTGGAAATTTTCAAACTACCATAACTGTCCCTAATTGACATAGAACAGTGATTTAAAGTGTGTATGAAAGGTAATTGCACAACAAATTAGCATAAGCAGAAAAAATGGCTAAAATTAACAAGTTACTTTATTCCATTTGAAGTGGTCCCCCCCCCCCCCCCCCCCCCCATTACAGATTTTTAAAAATGTTCATATATACAAAAAATGAGTTTCAACCTTATTCTATCAATATATGAAATGAAGTGTGTATTTGCATATAAAAAAGGTATTTACAGATTTGAAAATGACTATCACTTGAGACAATAATTCTTAAACTTCATTCTCATTGACTTTTACTGGTAACGAGGAGGGTTTGAGATTGAGTTCATGGAGGATAATTTTTTACGACAGATAGTTACCGAACCAACGCTCGGTGACAATATTTTAGATTTGGTGATGACGAACGGCGAAAATAGTCGATAGTTTAGAAGTAGGCGAGAGTTTAGGATGTAGTGATCATCAAATTCTTAGGTTTAAGTTATCGATAGAAAAAACTAGGATAGTAACGTAATAGAAGTCCCTTATTTTCGTAGGGCTAATTTTATGGTTTTGCGGATAGGATGAGTAGTGGACTGGGATAACTTATTTATGGGTAATGACACAAATTTGCATTGGGTGGCGTTTAAAGAAAGTTTTAGGAATATTGAAAGGGAGTTTATTCCTCGTAGGCCCAAGCGCGCTAGAAATCATGGTAGGCCGAAGTGGTGGACTAGGGAAATAGGCGAGTTCATAAACGAGCGTAATAGAGCGTATAGACTTAATAAGCGCAATGGCACAGCAGCTAACTTTAATAGATATATCGAGCTTAGACGTCAGGTTAAAAGATGTTAGGAATGTTAAGCATAATTTAGAGATAGTTATAGCTGCGGATAGTAAAAATAATCCAGAAAAGTTTTTTGAATACGTTAATAATCGTAAGCCGATAAAAGATAACATAGGCCCTCTAGTGGATGTTAATGGCGCTTCGGCTTCTGACGCTCAGGCGATGGCGGGTATTTTCAATAACTTTTTTGCGACAGTTTTTACCGTAGAAGACGTAATGTCCCCGACGTGGACGATATCGTTCCATTTAGTAGCGAGACTATTTTGGATGAAATAACTGTTTACGAGGGTGAGATTGCACCTTATATCGATAGGCTAAAAGTTAGCAAGGCTCCAGGCCCTGACGCTTTTTATCCCAGACATTTGAAAGACGTTATTGTAGGCCCCTTGAAGATTTTTAATCACACTCCAAACGGGGATTATTCCTGAAGACTTCAAAATAGCTAACGTCACGCCTATTTTTTAAATAAGGCGCTCAGATGTGCAAATACCACATTCATTATTTGCATCCGAATGCCCCACACCTGGGTACAAATACTAGGAATGTACCGATATCGCTTGATAACCGATACCAATAATTAGAAACGGTATCGGCCGATAACGATATCCAGCACTCCCTCAGATCGCAACTTGCATTAATGACAGGCAAGTCTTCCTGACTACAGTTTTAATAAATAAGCTTTTTAATTATAGCTAATAGTTTTAGTAGGTAATTAGCTACACTGATGCCACCCAAAACATTACAAACACAATGCAAGCAGATAACACTATAGAAATACAGGTAGTTAACATTAAAACAAGCGCAAAACACCACCGCACTCGTCAACATTTACATCCCACCAGATAGTTCACCTCAGGTGCCAGCCAATTACAATTCAGTTACTCAGTCTGGCCTCTCACTAATGTCCTCTTAGGATGAGACTTCAACGCTAAAGACACTAGTTGGTACCTGCACAACCAAAGCAACACCAGAAGCGCCAACACAGCCACACAACTAAACAGCCTCTTCATTCTTAACAATACAGAAGAACATGCATACCACATCAAGCAGGATACTCAAAATCCTCCCCAAACAACGTTCTGTTCCCCCTCACTACCAACACCACACACACACACACTGGAGAACAGAAAAACAACTGTCATCTGACCACCTGCCCATCATTACAACACGTTCTACACTCTGGTCCAACAGCCTTAGGCACACTTAGAAATTACAAGAAAGCTCATTGGGAACAGTTCAAAATACAGACTGAGGAACAATTCACCACATTAAACAGCACACCCATCATAAACATCAATACAATACTCAAGACATTTAATCAGATCAATAATAATGCAAACAAATGCATAGCCAAGGGCAACATTAGGAAATACAACTCAAATTACACTAGAGAAATAGCCAGGGTTGGCAAAACCCAACTGGTTTTTGCCAACCCTGAAAATAGCCCACCTCATAAGGCAACGTAACAACCTCAAACATAACACACAAACACCACACACAGAAGCTATGAAACAGCAGATACAACAGCTCAACACAGAAATAAACAACAAACTTAAACATTTAGGGAATTCATAACACTAAACCACTCCACAGATACATCCAGGCTTATACAAGACTATAAACAGCATTACCCACTCTAACAGTGGCATTCACACCTCACACGCGGCTATCTGTCGCAGCCAAAATAGTATCCCAATATGTACACAAGCTAACATTCTAGTTAATTACCACGCAAAGATAAGTCACTTCAACAGACAACAACCAGAAACAGCCAGACACAAGAAAATCTACGGACTTGACACGACCATTACACCCTTCAATACAGAATAGACCACCAAAATCATCAAAAACATTAAGAATTTGAAGGCTACTGGACCAGATAACATATCTAACATACACCTTAAACTTTTGGGCCACAGGGAATACTAGCTCTCACAAACATCACCACATATTCATACCAACACTGTATTATTCCTGACATATAGAAACAAAGTAAAATTATTACAAAACTCAAACCAAACAAAAATCCAACAGAACCAGCTTCCTACAGACCCATTACTTTACTATGCACACCTTCCAAAGTAACAAATACTAATCTTACAAATCACCAACCCACACATACCACTATCGCCTACTTAACATGGATTCAGACCTCACCACTCAACCATGACATTACTCACTAACCTCACGTAGCACATCATGGTCGATGGCAACTCCCCGACCAGCTCAACGTTCA
>JAJOZX010006432.1:7500-260693 GCA_023014485.1 Bathynomus jamesi | reverse complement strand
CCATTTACTCTTCCTAGCCGTGGCTGCAAGATCCCTCTTCCGCTTCACAGCTTTCTTCTTCGCTGTCTTCTGGTCCACCCCCGCAAGACTTGACGACATCCTGTCTTCCCTCTGCGAGGTGAGAAAATCCTTGTCCTCCTGAGGGACCTTGGAGGAGGATAGCGCGGAGGAGTGAGCCACGTCAAACACGTCTTCCAAATCCGACTTGAACATCCCCTCCTTGTACCGGTAACCCTCTTGCGGCTTTGTCCTGTTCTTCTTGAGTGCGTCGTAGGTATCGATCAACTTCGCCAGCTTCCCCTGCGTACTTCTTGGTGGTAGTTGGTATGTTGGCCTTCTCCCAGATGGGCCAGATGGTTTCCACCACCAGGCGAATGCTCTCCGATTTGGTCTTCCTTCCCTCTTGGTCTTGGTGGTGGTGGAAGTAAAGGAGCAGGCATTGCTCCTTCGATGGAAGTCGTGGACATACAATCGCTGCAATTGGGGCCTTGTCCAGCAACCACAACTGGTTTCCTGCTCTAGTAACCATCACCTGCGAAAGAGAAGAAAATCTTGTATAAGTGAAATAGAAGTGGCGAACTTGAGTGACCCCTAAAAATCCTCCTACAGCTGTCAAATTTTGTGATAACAATCCTTTATAAAGGTGTAATACGGGCAAGCGTCGCCCCGACCCGAAATCCTCCATTCGTATATTTGAGACACCCTAATGCAGGGGATAACGTGTTTCAGTCCCAGCTATGGTAGTTGTCTTACAATTAACAGTCCCAAGTGCAAGTTACGTTAACACCTTCACATAAACTACCCTGGACTAAAATAACATACGTGAAGCCTTACCCACAAACCATTTAAAAGGTGTGATTTAAAAGCTCTCTCTGTCTCTGTCTCTGATCACAACGCATGGCAATGTATCCATATAACGTTAATAATAACCGAAACTCGAGAAAATATACTCTCTGCCTTCCGCTCTATCCCAAATCCTTTTCTTTAGTAACCTCTTAATACAAACTAATCTATCATATTTTGCGACTTTTTAACTCTGGTAGGATTCAATTCCATTCCTATAGTGTAAGATACTTAAATTCATGTGTGTATTATGCCATATGATGTGCGTAATAAATAATCATTTTTAAATAGTTAGAGCGTTGAAGGTCATCTGTAATAATCTATAGACTGCCCTCAAGCCCACTGTCAACACTTAGATTCCCCTAAGACACAGGCGTCTTTAAGTAACATCAATGCGTAGAGATCTAAGGTGTTAGATTCCATATTATATAATTTATGTGCTAGGTTTAAGAACGCTGGCATTGAAGGATGGAAAGAAGGGACAGTAAAAGCGATAATAGGTTTAATGAAGGAAGTGGAATGAGGATGGAGGCAAGCGTTGCTATGTCGAAGGAAACGAGGTTGGGTGAGGAATTACGAAGGGAGGAGGAAAGGGAGCCAGAGATTATTAATCTAATTCTGCCACCACGTTCTCCTGATATGAATCCGATTGAAAACCTTTGGGCAATAATGATTAACGAATGGGAGCAACGCAATGAAAGAACATTTGAAGCACTTTTAGCTCACACGAGGAATAGTTGGGAGAGCTTACGTCGAACACCAAACATTCGGTGCTACTGTAGTATGCGGTCTACCTACGATTCGGCGGTCTACCTTTTAATTATAGCTTCTTATCTTCTTATTATTTTATTATTAGGTTAATTGTACGCCCTTGACGATTGGTTAGGTTAAGTCGTGATATTTTCGTTAAAACTAACTAAAATATCACGACTTAACCTAACCAATCATCAAGGGCGTACTGTAGTATGCGGTCTACCGTTAAGTATGCGGTAGTAGTATGTTTAACTTCTTTAATAATTCCTTAATTGTGTAAATTAAATTATAATTCCTTTCAATTCATTTTCAATTCCTTTTAAATATTTTGAACGGTAGACCGCATACTACAGTAGAAACTTAACGGTAGACCGCATACTACAGTAGAAACTTAACGGTAGACCGCATACTACAGTAGCACCAAACATTCTCTACAATCTGGCCTCTTCTATGCCGCAACGATTGCAAAAAATTATTGATGCCGGAGGAAGCTATACGAAATACTGATGTTAAAGCCATGACGTAAATGTGTATCGAAATATATTTATGTTAATATAGAATTTTATTATATTTTTATGTTTGACATCTATAAAAGTATATATTGTGACCATGAAAGAACTTTACTTATCCTTAGTTAGAATCTTTTCTTGCAATGTCTACGCTCGTGGAGATGATAATATATGCATTGTTGAAACAAACTATGAGAAGGTAATAGTTTCAGGAAAAAATAAAAACTGGCAACATCGAGGCCATCACATGTTTATGGGAATTGTCATATGATATGCTACCAATAAACTCTTATATACTACTATATACGGTATACTATATTACGTAATAATTACGATGAACAAATCAAATGCAAATTTCTCTGATTCACAGCCCACCAGTCTTGCTTTAGACTAATGACTTTCATAAGATGAAATAGGTTACCACTTAAAACAATGGATAAACTATCTATTAGTGAGACGACCGTGACTTCCTCGAAATGCGAGCGCGTGAGAGGTTCACTGAGGAGTTTGGTTATTAGATTCTTCACGTAGGATATGTATCACAAACAATAATATTGACAACAATTCCCAACAATTACTTAATATCAATCATTGCATTTGAGCAAATAATTTAGACCTGCGTCAAAATAACTTAGGTATCATGCCATGATTTGGGATATTTGCCGAATTCGTCGCTCTCTATAGTCTACACTATAGAGGTGGATCGATTTTAGGGTGGATCGATTTTACATTTTTTTCGATTTCCATATTCTACTGTAATAGAGACAAAAACTTGCGCATGCATGATAAAATAGCCTCTGCAAAATCTTAGCTTAATAGGTAATCATCTTCTGCCCCCGGCAGAGCGATGAAAATCATATTTTAGTAGTCAAAAACGTATTTTTAAACCCTAGCCTAGAGTCATAAAATTTTGCGTGTGTGTTATTTCATGCCTAAGCAACGATATAAATGATATGGGAAATATATAAATGCATTATTTAAGACAAAGAGCCGATCTGAAAATATGTATAATATACATATTTTCAGATCGGCTCTTTGTCTTAAATAATGCATTTATATATTTCCCATAGCATTTATATCGTTGCTTAGGCATGAAATAAGACACACGCAAAATTTTATGACTCTAGGCTAGGGTTTAAAAATACGTTTTTGACTACTAGAATATGATTTTCATCGCTCTGCCGGGGGCAGAAGATGATTACCTATTAAGCTAAGATTTTGCAGAGGCTATTTTCTCATGCATGCGCAAATGTTTGTCTCTATTAGAATATGGAAATCGAAAAAAATGTAAAATCGATCCACCCTACTCTACAGTATATATTGAGACGGTATAATGTAATGCCCAGCTAATATTATGATGACTAGGATTGCTCCATAACCATCCCAACATCCAGAAACTTGGTCATTCTGCTTCTTAATCATTTGTATTTTAAACACTAAAATGTAGCAGAAGTGACGTAATAATGGACGTCATTGATGGGGCTAGAGCAATTATGTGCACCAATCCGAACACACCTCCGCTGCCATAAGGACCGCCCATTTTATACCTAACAGACTAGCTTGGGACGAGACAGAGGCGCGAGACTTATTGTAAGCACTGTACAGTGCTTACAATAAGTCTCGCGCCTCTGTCTCGTCCCAAGCTAGTCTGTTAGGTATAAAATGGGCGGTCCTTATGGCAGCGGAGGTGTGTTCGGATTGGTGCACATAATTGCTCTAACCCCATCAATGACGTCCACATTATCATTGTGTCGATCACTCTATCTATTTATATATAGAGACATACTGTATATAGATATATATAGAGTATGCAGGGGATAACGTGTTTCAGTCCCAGCTATGGTAGTTGTCTTACAATTAACAGTCCCAAGTGCAAGTTACGTTAACACCTTCACATAAACTACCCTGGACTAAAATAACATACGTGAAGCCTTACCCACAAACCATTTAAAAGGTGTGATTTAAAAGCTCTCTCTGTCTCTGTCTCTGATCACAACGCATGGCAATGTATCCATATAACGTTAATAATAACCGAAACTCGAGAAAATATACTCTCTGCCTTCCGCTCTATCCCAAATCCTTTTCTCTTAGTAACCTCTTAATACAAACTAATCTATCATATTTTGCGACTTTTTAACTCTGGTAGGATTCAATTCCATTCCTATAGTGTAAGATACTTAAATTCATGTGTGTATTATGCCATATGATGTGCGTAATAAATAATCATTTTTAAATAGTTAGAGCGTTGAAGGTCATCTGTAATAATCTATAGACTGCCCCTCAAGCCCACTGTCAACACTTAGATTCCCCTAAGACACAGGCGTCTTTAAGTAACATCAATGCGTAGAGATCTAAGGTGTTAGATTCCATATTATATAATTTATGTGCTAGGTTTAAGAACGCTGGCATTGAAGGATGGAAAGAAGGGACAGTAAAAGCGATAATAGGTTTAATGAAGGAAGTGGAATGAGGATGGAGGCAAGCGTTGCTATGTCGAAGGAAACGAGGTTGGGTGAGGAATTACGAAGGGAGGAGGAAAGGGAGCCAGAGATTATTAATCTAATTCTGCCACCACGTTCTCCTGATATGAATCCGATTGAAAACCTTTGGGCAATAATGATTAACGAATGGGAGCAACGCAATGAAAGAACATTTGAAGCACTTTTAGCTCACACGAGGAATAGTTGGGAGAGCTTACGTCGAACACCAAACATTCGGTGCTACTGTAGTATGCGGTCTACCTACGATTCGGCGGTCTACCTTTTAATTATAGCTTCTTATCTTCTTATTATTTTATTATTAGGTTAATTGTACGCCCTTGACGATTGGTTAGGTTAAGTCGTGATATTTTCGTTAAAACTAACTAAAATATCACGACTTAACCTAACCAATCATCAAGGGCGTACTGTAGTATGCGGTCTACCGTTAAGTATGCGGTAGTAGTATGTTTAACTTCTTTAATAATTCCTTAATTGTGTAAATTAAATTATAATTCCTTTCAATTCATTTTCAATTCCTTTTAAATATTTTGAACGGTAGACCGCATACTACAGTAGAAACTTAACGGTAGACCGCATACTACAGTAGAAACTTAACGGTAGACCGCATACTACAGTAGCACCAAACATTCTCTACAATCTGGCCTCTTCTATGCCGCAACGATTGCAAAAAATTATTGATGCCGGAGGAAGCTATACGAAATACTGATGTTAAAGCCATGACGTAAATGTGTATCGAATATATATTTATGTTAATATAGAATTTTATTATATTTTTATGTTTGACATCTATAAAAGTATATATTGTGACCATGAAAGAACTTTACTTATCCTTAGTTAGAATCTTTTCTTGCAATGTCTACGCTCGTGGAGATGATAATATATGCATTGTTGAAACAAACTATGAGAAGGTAATAGTTTCAGGAAAAAAATAAAAAACTGGCAACATCGAGGCCATCACATGTTTATGGGAATTGTCATATGATATGCTACCAATAAACTCTTATATACTACTATATACGGTATACTATATTACGTAATAATTACGATGAACAAATCAAATGCAAATTTCTCTGATTCACAGCCCACCAGTCTTGCTTTAGACTAATGACTTTCATAAGATGAAATAGGTTACCACTTAAAACAATGGATAAACTATCTATTAGTGAGACGACCGTGACTTCCTCGAAATGCGAGCGCGTGAGAGGTTCACTGAGGAGTTTGGTTATTAGATTCTTCACGTAGGATATGTATCACAAACAATAATATTGACAACAATTCCCAACAATTACTTAATATCAATCATTGCATTTGAGCAAATAATTTAGACCTGCGTCAAAATAACTTAGGTATCATGCCATGATTTGGGATATTTGCCGAATTCGTCGCTCTCTATAGTCTACACTATAGAGGTGGATCGATTTTAGGGTGGATCGATTTTACATTTTTTTCGATTTCCATATTCTACTGTAATAGAGACAAAAACTTGCGCATGCATGATAAAATAGCCTCTGCAAAATCTTAGCTTAATAGGTAATCATCTTCTGCCCCCGGCAGAGCGATGAAAATCATATTTTAGTAGTCAAAAACGTATTTTTAAACCCTAGCCTAGAGTCATAAAATTTTGCGTGTGTGTTATTTCATGCCTAAGCAACGATATAAATGATATGGGAAATATATAAATGCATTATTTAAGACAAAGAGCCGATCTGAAAATATGTATAATATACATATTTTCAGATCGGCTCTTTGTCTTAAATAATGCATTTATATATTTCCCATAGCATTTATATCGTTGCTTAGGCATGAAATAAGACACACGCAAAATTTTATGACTCTAGGCTAGGGTTTAAAAATACGTTTTTGACTACTAGAATATGATTTTCATCGCTCTGCCGGGGGCAGAAGATGATTACCTATTAAGCTAAGATTTTGCAGAGGCTATTTTCTCATGCATGCGCAAATGTTTGTCTCTATTAGAATATGGAAATCGAAAAAAATGTAAAATCGATCCACCCTACTCTACAGTATATATTGAGACGGTATAATGTAATGCCCAGCTAATATTATGATGACTAGGATTGCTCCATAACCATCCCAACATCCAGAAACTTGGTCATTCTGCTTCTTAATCATTTGTATTTTAAACACTAAAATGTAGCAGAAGTGACGTAATAATGGACGTCATTGATGGGGCTAGAGCAATTATGTGCACCAATCCGAACACACCTCCGCTGCCATAAGGACCGCCCATTTTATACCTAACAGACTAGCTTGGGACGAGACAGAGGCGCGAGACTTATTGTAAGCACTGTACATCTTCATCATCATTTTGAAATAGTTGAATAGCTTTTATCATATTCGTACCGTTATTTGTTGTCATATTATGTATTTGGATTTTTTTTATATTAAAATTTTTTAATTCCTAAAAGCGTATCTCGTATTATGCGACCCGTGTTTCGGTCTTTCATTTCCGCTACACACACAGTGTCTGAAGAATTCCCTCAGAGAAATACTGGATATTGATTCTCAAAAATCTTTCTATTTTTGTGGCTATAGCTCCATCTTTACGCAAATTATTTTCTATTCTACTTCTTTAATAAACCTTTCCTTCAAGCCAGCATGACATAGCTCTGCTAATTCTTGAATATTTCTCCTATTCTTGGTTATTCCAAGCGTCTTTTGGAAAGGACCCGTGACCTTTCGAAATCTAGAATCGTTCATCACTGAAAAAGGACGTCCATTTACGGTGAACAGCTCTAAACAGCCTTCTTTAAAATCCTTTGCTGATATTCCGGCAATGATCTTGTTTGATGAACCAAATAGGGAATGTATTAGTTTTTTATTGCAACTTTCTCCTTTTGATGTTGAAGGAATTTGAAGGTTCTGCACTTAAAAATTATAATAATTTTTGTTTCGTATTCGATCTCAATACAGGCTTTTTTGCGCGTTTTCTTCCCGTTGATATTTTTCATAAATGTGTTTATGTAACTTCAAACACTTTGCTATATTTCCACTGTGAGAACCAACATATTTTGCTTTACAAATATTATATGCCGATTTGTCATCAACTTTTGGGTATGAAAAATACTTAAAAAACTGAGTTTTCTTTGGGTGTACCATTTTTGCACTACGTGACTACGGTATTCTTTTATTAAAAAAAAAACCTTTTGTTTTTTATTTTTGGTGTAATTAGTTAACATAAAAGGTTATTTTAAGTATGTAAGAACAGAGAAAATATTGACCGTAGAAAAAAGAGGAAGTGAACTGAATAAAAAAACTGAATAAAAAACCTGAAAAATAACTGAATAAAAAAACTGAATAAAAAAACTGAATAAAAAACTGAATAAAAAACTGAATAAAAAAACAACACAGAACTGATGATAAAATTTGAAAAGTTAAGTTCAACCCTAAAATTATTGGGTTAATTATATGAAACTGTATATGTAGATATCTACTCACCTTTATATCCGCGCATATCCTAATCCCTGCGTTTCTTAACGAATCCCTCCTACAAAGATGTGATATGTATCATATAGTTCATTATGCCTTTACCGCAAACACATGGGGCCGTACTCAAATGTTTCATGTAGTAAAAATACATATTATTTTAATGCAAAAATGCATAAACATTATTAATTCCTCAGTATAGGCCTATTTTGTGTATACGTTTTTTAGTAGCCTGTAAATAAAAGTATGGAAAAATAAGTGGCCTGTAAAAAAAAATGGAAAAACTAGTAGCTTGTAAATAAAATTTTGGAAAAATGAATAAAAGTGTTACTTATTTAAGATTTTGCTCAATTGCCAGTAGCGGATTAACCTCTACGGGGCCCATAGGCTAAAACAAGTTTGGGGTCCATTTGACCCTCATTGAGGGGCCATCACTAAAAAGAAAACGTGAATTTTTGATATAAATTTTTTTATTCTTTTTCACACTTAAAATAATAAAATAAAAATTTACATAACAAAAGCATGTTTGGCACGGCCTGCACAGGCAAATAAAAAATGACGTCACAGTAATCTTCGTACCAAGAAAGAACTTAAATAACACGAATTTCAATGTGACATGAAGGAGTAACTACTGTTTAGGCAGTTCTGGCAATACTGTCAGAAAATTTTTCTCTTCTGATTTTTTGGGAACTCCTCTTTATTGCGGGGCCCCTGGGCTGTAGCTCCGTTCGCCCATGCCTTAATTTGTCCTTCTCAATCAGATAATAATTTTGCAAAATTTCTTGTACACACAATCAGATTTTTCGTATAAGAAGTTTTACGGTTTTATTATTAGTGAAATAAACCAATCTAGGTACTCCGACACTGATTCGATGGTGTTTTTCTTCCCTACCGATATAAATTAAGGACTGTAGTTATTTCGGTTGTATGACTAGTAGTTGATAGCTTGATTAGACATTACACACTCAACTCAAATATATGGGAAGCTTGCCTTCTCAATAAAATTAAAGCTACTACTACCACCCACACAGCCTACAGGCCTAGATAACACCTTCCGTTAACACCGAGTAAAAACATAACTTTACAAACTCGTACATTCTGAAGCTGCTATTAATAATGGAAACATAAATTTCTTCTCGAGAGGAACGGAAAATTGTAGTCAGTAAGCAAATCGACAAAATGACCGTACTGATTATATCAAATTAATATATCAAAATAAAAGTTTATGAATGAAGCTGTAGCGCTTCACAAATATAATGTGATGATGGTGTTGAGCTTATTGAATGGCTGGCAGCGTTTCTGTTACTTTTATACTTGACAAAGCGCTCTACAGGGTGATTCAAAAGCGAGGTTACATAGGGCTTTTCTGTTTCTTTGCAGGTAAATGAGTTATGAGATGTTATCGAAGGAGGAGCGCATTGATGATATTCCTAGCTGGCTGCACAAGTGCATTGCCGTTAACGGTGGCCATATCGAACATGTGATGTGACTATTCCCCTGTATCATTACATAATACAGTATATCCCTATGTAACCTGACTTTTGAATCATCCTGTAGATCAATTTCATCGAGTACATATGCCTTAGAAGCTCAGAGTCGTGAATGGTTGATGCTTTGTTTTCATTCTTTGTTCTTTTTTATATAAATTTTTCCCCTCGACTTCTGTGAATGGGAATTTGACGGGAATGTCACAGTTTTGGCACTTTGCATTTTTAATGTTGCAAACATAATTTTCAACATTTATTTTATTGTTCCTTCTGTTCCCTTTTCAGACAACTTAAATATAGAAAAGAACAGAAATGGCATTTCTATACCGATTATATATTCTCGCGAATGTGATTATTTCTATTCCTATAGCTGCACCTAATATATATATATATATAATATATATATATATATATATCAGTGGCGGCTCGTGGTAATTTTACTTACGCATGCAGTCACATGCATTACAGTGTAGTACATATTAGATAAGCTGTATTTTGTCTTTTATGGTATTCTTATGAGTTATGTAGTAACCGAGGATAGAACCAATATTATATTAATAATATTAATAATAATTTTAACTTTATTTTTTTAACTTAAATAATAATTTTACATTCATTGAGTATATTATTTACGCATGCAGTGCATGCCTTGCATTATTATATATATATATATATATATAAGAATAAAAATGTTGATCAACGCCCAAGTCAACATAATGAGGATTTAATATCAGACGTTTCGGAAGTCAAACTCCCATCATCAGTTTCTGAAACAATAAAAGGTAAAAGATAAAATTATATAAAACTGGTGAAAGACTAGTTAGACAGGTACATAATTAACTTAGATATAAAATACTTTCAATTGTACAAGAACAAGAAAAAAAGCTGAAAATAAAAACCCACTCTAATAGACAGAGTTTATTTCTGTCTGTCTGTCTGTCTATTAGAGTGGGTTTTTATTTTCATATTTTGACCTTCACGTAGAAAAAAAGAAGTTTTTTGCACTTAAAAAAAGCTGAAATTCGAAATTATTTAAATTATCATTTTAAACCCCAACTCCCTGTTCCCACTGTTCAAAAAGATAAAAGATATATATCAATGTCATTTTACGGCTAATTAAGCCAAAGAATTGAAAAAGAACCGAAACGGTTGTTCGCTCGGTTTTATCCACAAATTGATTTGAAATTTATTTTTGTCAATAATTTCAGTATTAGCTCCCTTTTCAAACTTAAGGAAAAGTTACCCGATGCCCTCGTCTCCAACTTAGTTTATTCTTTTAATTGTGGTTCTAACGCTACATATATATTGGTAGCTCAGTCCGCCAACTTAAGGTACGGGTCGATGAGCATCGTGGCATTAGTAGTCGCACTTCTCTACCACTGAATAAACCAGCCAAATCCTCAATCCGTGAACATTGCGAAAGTGACAACCATCCATTTCATAACAAATCATCTTTCCATTCTCGTGGCTATAGATCCATCTTTACGCGAATTATTTTCTCTTCTACGTCTTTAATAAACCTTTCCTTCAAGTCAGCATAACATTCCTCTGCTAATTTCTTTGATATTTCTCCTATTCATGGTTATTCCAAGCGTCTTTTGGAAAGAACCTGTGACCTTTCGTAATCCATAATCGTTCATTACTGAAAAAGGGCGTCCATTTACGGTAACCAGTTCTAAACAACCTTCTTTAAAATCCTTTGCTGATATTCCGGCAATGATCTTGTTTGATGAGCCAAATAGGGAATTAGTTCTTTATTGCAGCTTTTCACCCTGCAAGATGAAACAGAGTTGAGAATTATGCAGTCCTTTTATATATATATATATATATATATATATATATATATATATATATATATATATATATGTTATAATGTTATAATGTTATAATGTTTCAGACCAACAAAGACCCTAGGATCCACTCATGGCTGGTCTACCTAACTGTGTTCGTGTATTGTGTATGTCCTCCGTGGTGGCGGAGGGGACCTACAATTTTACGTGGGTTCCGAACCACAAGAACATAAGAAATTTATGTAAAAACTGCCGGTAAATTGGCAACGACCAATTTTTACGAAACTAAATAATTATCAATTTAAAACTAATTAATTATCGATTTAAAATTAAAGATAGAATCTCTGATCCAGAGGATCAAGTCATAATAGACTACTATCCACAAATATGTTACACTCTATATCTATTTATAAAGGACATGCAAATATATCGGATCCAAAGAATCCAGTCAATTTCATTACGGTATCCATCAAGTCACGGTCCATATCGATAGCGGACAAAGTCAAAATTTACAATCATATACATTACAATATATACACTTACGAGAAAAAGAGTAGGTGTGGCTGTAAAGACTGTACAGTAATGTAGAAATGTGTGTGCACCCATTTTGGGTCTCCCATTTAAAGGTGTTTGTGGGGCAAGTGAAGATCATGAGTTTTTCAATACCTCACAGTACTATGGGGGGCACCGCTCGGCAGAGGAATCTCCCACAACACTTGTGTTGAGCTGTGGGATCTATCCCCACAAAGCCTTAATTTTACTACCTTAAACTATACCCTTTCTATCAACATATGCGTCTAATCGATTTTTAAACATGTTTATAGACGTGCTACTAATTACTTCTACCGGCAAACTATTCCAGCTATTTACTATTCTATGCGTAAAAAAGTTTTTCGCAACTGCTGTCTCGAACCTCCTACTTGTCAACTTACACCCGTTATTTCTAGTCCTATTATATTGAGATATTTCGAAAAAGCTATCTCTATCTACGTTATCGAACCCATTCAATTTTGAAAACCTGGATTAGATCACCCCTTAACCTCCTGGTCTCGAGTGTTGTCAATTTTAACTCCTTAAGCCTATCCTCGTACGACTTTGACCTAAGCGACGGAATCATCTTAGTTGCTCGTCTTTGAACTCTTTCGATTTTGTCTATATCTTTGCGCATATACGGATTCCAAAATTGGACCGCGTACTCCAAATGGGGTCTAACTAATGATTTATAAAGTGGAACTACAATATCGCGCGATTTGTACTCAAAATTTCGAGCTATAAAACCTAACACTTTGTTCGCCTTATTGACCGCTGCTGTACTTTGTTTCGCTACTTTTAAATCACCAGTGACTATAACTCCTAAATCTTTTTCCTGCTCTACGCTTGTTAAATCTTTCCCTGACATACTATACGCAAATTTACCGTTACGCGAACCTATATGCAAAATTTTGCACTTATCAACGTTAAATCTCATTTGCCATGTGACTGACCAATCAACGATTTTATTCAGATCTTCCTGAATTTTACCTCTATCTTCGTCATTAATCGCCCTACCACCCAGCTTCGTGTCATCCGCAAACTTTGTAACTGTACTGACTAGGCCGACATCTAAATCGTTAATATATATAAGAAAAAGCAAGGGGCCCAATACAGAACCCTGAGGAACGCCACTCGCTACATTAGCCCAGCACGACTCCGCTCCATCAACGACCACCCTCTGTTTCCTGCCTCGCAACCACTCTTCTAGCCAATTTATTACTACACCCCTGATTCCATGAGCCTTAGTTTTTTCAATGAGTCTTTTGTGCGGCACGGTGTCAAACGCTTTTTGAAAATCTAAATACACTACATCAACCGCCCGATGTCTATCGTAATCGTCAACCACGCTTTGGAAAAATTCTAAAAGATTAGTTAAGCAAGATTTGTTTCGCCTAAATCCGTGCTGCGTATTTCTAACAAGTTTATGGTATTCTAAGTGTTCGACTATACGATCCCTAATTATTGATTCCAAAAGCTTACCTACAACAGACGTTAAACTGATTGGCCTATAATTTCCCGCCGCACCTTTATCGCCTTTCTTAAAGATAGGTGTTACGTTTGCTAACTTGAAATTATCTGGTACGCACCCCTCAGAAATAGACGCATTAAAAATCTTTGTTAGCGGCACAACAATGCTATCTTTTAATTCTTTTAGTTGTATGGGATATATGGAATCCGGACCCGGTGATTTACGCGTTTTCATTTTATGAATATAGCGCATTACTTCCCCTTCACTAACGACAATATTATCCAAAATATTACCATTATCAAAAGGTATTATGTCTATGACCATAGGGATATTCGTTACATCTTCTATAGTAAAAACTGACGTAAAAAATTCGTTTAGCAAGGTAGCCATTTCCTTGTTTTCAGAGACTAGATCTCCATTTACATTTTTTAATGGACCTAAGACACTTTTTACTGGATTTCTATTATTGACGTATTGAAAGAATCGCTTGGGGTTTTCTTTACCGTCACGAGCTATGGAGATTTCAAATTCGCGTTTTGACTTTTTTATTACACTTTTAGCTTCACGCCTTAGAGATATGTAGTTGTTTCGTAACAACAGATTATCTTTATCGCACTTATATAGCCTATAAGCCCTATCTCTACTCTTTATAATGTCTCCTACTCTAGAAGTAAACCACAAGGGCTTGTTGTTTACTTTCGCACGCTTAATTTTGTACGGTACACATTCCTCATTTATAGTCCTAAATACCGTTACGAACGATTCCCACATTAGTTTTGCGTTGGAGTTCCCCATTACGTTTTCCCAATTGACGTGTGAAAATTTATTTCGAAATTTACTAAAGTCTGCGTGCTGGAAGGTAGGAATTTTAGTCGAGTTAGTTGGTTTCGAGTGACTTACTGAGAGGACAAACTCTACCATATTGTGATCGCTATTGCTCAACGGTTCTATTACTTGAAGCTCAGTAATTAGCCTATCATCCGTAGTTATTACTAAATCTAAAATACTGTCCAACCTCGTAGGTTCCCCAACCTTTTGAATAAGAAAGCTATCCTCGAGAAAATTAACTAAACGATTACCTTCTGCGTCTTCCTGCATTGTATCGTAATTCACGTTGGCGCAATTAAAGTCACCCATAACTAAAGCCTGCTTACTACCGATTATTCTCTTTAGTTCACGATATAACGCTTCGTCCGTATCAGCTGTTTGATTTGGGGGCCTATATATAACCGCAACAAGAAGTTTGAAATCGTTCAATTTAAGTTCTGCTATAGTCGAATCTATCGGTTCTGGAATTGAGTGCTTTACTTCTATAACGTTCGCAATATTATCTTTGATATACAACATAACACCGCCTCCTCGCCTACCTATTCTGTTTTTAACAAAAAGTCTATAACCTTTAATTTGATACTCCCCTACAAAGTCACGTGTTTCAGTGCTAAGCCACGATTCATTTATCGCAATTAAATCATAGTCTTTACAAGCAATTAAAGAAAAAAATTCGTTTATTTTATTTCGTAGGCTACGAGCATTTAAGGATAGAACCTTCAAATTGTTTGTAATTGCGACACCTTCGCGAGCGCGGAGGAAATTTGTGGAATTTACGCTGGGACCGTTCGGGTTACGGCAGCCTGAAAAGAAGAGACGGTATTATGAAATAGTCTTCCTAAACGCGCAGCTCCAACTTCATTAAGATGAAGTCCATCTTCGAGGAACAAGTCTCTCCTGCCGTAGAAACTGTTCCAAAAATTTGCAAAATGCACTCCTTCCAGAACCGATAGATTCGACTATAGCAGAACTTAAATTCAACGATTTCAAACTTCTTGTTGCGGTTATATATAGGCCCCCAAATCAAACAGCTGCTACGGACGAAGCGTTATATCGTGAACTAAAGAGAATAATCGGTAGTGAGCAGGCTTTAGTTATGGGTGACTTTAATTGCGCCAACGTGAATTACGATACAATGCAGGGAGACGCGGAAGGTAATCGTTTAGTTAATTTTCTCGAGGATAGCTTTCTTATTCAAAAGGTTGGGGAACCTACGAGGTTGGACAGTATTTTAGATTTAGTAATAACTACGGATGATAGGCTAATTACTGATCTTCAAGTAATAGAACCGTTGAGCAATAGCGATCACAATATGGTAGAGTTTGTCCTCTCAGTAAGTCACTCGAAACCAACTAACTCGACTAAAATTCCTAGCTTCCAGCACGCAGACTTTAGTAAATTTCGAAATAAATTTTCACACGTCAATTGGGAAAACGTAATGGGGAACCAAACGCAAAATTAATGTGGGAATCGTTCGTAAAGGTATTTAGGACTATAAATGAGGAATGTGTACCGTACAAAATTAAGCGTGCGAAAGTAAACTACAAGCCCTTGTGGTTTACTTCTAGAGTAGGAGACATTATAAAGAGTAGAGAGAGGGCTTATAGGCTATACAAGTGCGATAAAGATAATCTGTTGTTACGAAACAACTACATATCTCTAAGGCGTGAAGCTAAAAGTGTAATAAAAAAGTCAAAACGCGAATTTGAAATCTCCATAGCTCGTGACGGTAAAGAAAATCCCAAGCGATTCTTTCAATACGTCAATAATAGAAATCCAGTAAAAAGTGTCTTAGGTCCATTAAAAAATGGAAATGGAGATCTAGTCTCTGAAAACAAGGAAATGGCTACCTTGCTAAACGAATTTTTTACGTCAGTTTTTACTATAGAAGATGTAACGAATATCCCTACGGTCATAGACATAATACCTTTTGATAATGGTAATATTTTGGATAATATTGTCGTTAGTGAAGGGGAAGTAATGCGCTATATTCATAAAATGAAAACGCGTAAATCACCGGGTCCGGATTCCATATATCCCATACAACTAAAAGAATTAAAAGATAGCATTGTTGTGCCGCTAACAAAGATTTTTAATGCGTCTATTTCTGAGGGGTGCGTACCAGATAATTTCAAGTTAGCAAACGTAACACCTATCTTTAAGAAAGGCGATAAAGGTGCGGTGGGAAATTATAGGCCAATCAGTTTAACGTCTGTTGTAGGTAAGCTACTGGAATCAATAATTAGGGATCGTATAGTCGAACACTTAGAAGTGCATAATCTGGTCAGAAATACGCAGCACGGTTTTAGGCGAAACAAATCTTGCTTAACTAATCTTTTAGAATTTTTCCAAAGCGTGGTTAACGTTTACGATAGACATCGGGCGGTTGATGTAGTGTATTTAGATTTTCAAAAAGCGTTTGACACCGTGCCGCACAAAAGACTGATTGAAAAACTAAGGCTCATGGAATCAGGGGTGTAGTAATAAATTGGCTAGAAGAATGGTTGCGAGGCAGGAAACAGAGGGTGGTCGTTGATGGAGCGGAGTCTTGTTGGGCTAATGTAGCGAGTGGCGTTCCTCAGGGTTCTGTATTGGGTCCCTTGCTTTTTCTTATATATATTAACGATTTAGATGTCGGCCTAGTCAGTACAGTTTCAAAGTTTGCGGATGACACGAAGCTGGGTGGTAGGGCGATTAATGACGAAGATAGAGGTAAAATTCAGGAAGATCTGAATAAAATCGTTGATTGGTCAGTCACATGGCAAATGAGATTTAACGTGGATAAGTGCAAAATTATGCATATAGGTTCGCGTAACGGTAATTTTGCGTATAGTATGTCAGGGAAAGATTTAACAAGCGTAGAGCAGGAAAAAGATTTAGGAGTTATAGTCACTGGTGATTTAAAAGTAGCGAAACAAAGTACAGCGGCGGTCAATAAGGCGAACAAAGTGTTAGGTTTTATAGCTCGAAATTTTGAGTACAAATCGCGCGATATTATAGTTCCTCTTTATAAATCATTAGTTAGACCCCATTTGGAGTACGCGGTCCAATTTTGGAATCCGCATATGCGCAAAGATATAGACAAAATCGAAAGAGTTCAAAGACGAGCAACTAAGATGATTCCGTCTCTTAGGTCAAAGTCGTACGAGGATAGGCTTAAAGAGTTAAAATTGACTACACTCGAGACTAGGAGGTTAAGGGGTGATCTAATCCAGGTTTTCAAAATTATGAATGGGTTCGATAACGTAGATAGAGATAGCTTTTTCGAAATATCTCAATATAATAGGACTAGAAATAACGGGTGTAAGTTGACAAGTAGAAGGTTCGAGACAGCAGTTGCGAAAAACTTTTTTACGCATAGAATAGTAAATAGCTGGAATAGTTTGCCGGTAGAAGTAATTAGTAGCACGTCTAAAACATGTTTAAGAATCGATTGGACGCGCATGTTGATAGAAAGGGTATAGTTTAAGGTAGTAAAATTAAGGCTTTGTGGGGATAGATCCCACAGCTCAACACAAGTGTTGTGGGATATAGGGAGGCAGCGTCTTGGGTTAGGGGATTCTCTCTGTCCTTACACACCCCATTTAAAGAGATTCCTCTGCCGAGCGGTGCCCCCCATAGTACTGTGAGGTATTGAAAAACTCATGATCTTCACTTGTCCCACAAACACCTTTAAATGGGAGACCCATAATGGGTGCACACACATTTCTACATTACTGTACAGTCTTTACAGCCACACCTACACTTTTCCTCGTATGTGTATACACAATACACGATTACGAACACAGTTAGGTAGACCAGCCATGAGTGGATCCTAGGGTCTTTGTTGGTCTGAATCATTATTACATTATAAATATATATATATATATACAGGGTGTCCCGTAAGTCTGGACCCATAGGGAAAAAATAATAAAAATTACAAAATAGTCCAAAAATTTATTTATAATATATTTTTTTATTATTTTTATTATTATTTTATTATTTTTTATTATGATCTTACTCCGCTGGAGTTTATTTGTGGGGCCACTTGAAAGCCAAAGTGTACGAGGTCAAACTTCAGAACATTTTCCACCTTAAAGCACGCATTGTGGAGGCGTGTCAAGAAATTTCTGCGACTGTGATTCAGAAAGTGCTGTCGCAGTGGAGATTGCGTCTTCAACTATGTGTGCGACACAACGGCGGACACTTTGAACAGATTATGTAATAAATTTTTGGACTATTTTGTAATTTTATTATTTTTCCCTATGGGTCCAGACTTACGGGACACCCTGTATATATATATATATATATATATACACAAAAGCCGGAGTTAAAGGATTATAATTCCGCGTATAAATTAAACATAGTAAGTTAATATTTTAAGTATACAAACCTATTGTAATTAACTTCAGTTTTCGTTTGATTTTATGTAATTATTAAACTTAAGTGAATTTCGGGACAGTACCGTCATTGTGTGGTTTTTTTTTTGGTACTATTGAAAGTATTTTATAATTAAGTTAATTATGTACCTGTCTAACTAGTCTTTCACCAGTTTTATATAATTTTATTTTTTACCTTTTATTGTTTTAGCAACTGATGATGGGAGTTTGACTTCCGAAACGTGTGATATTATATCTTCAGTAGGTTGACTTGGGCGTTGATCATCCTTTATATTCTTAAATGTCGGTTCCCTAAGAACACCCCTTTCTCCACAATTATATATATATTATAATATATATATATATATATATATATATATAGAGTAGGTTTTTGTTATTCAATTGAAATCAGAGTAATATAACACACTTTATGCGAACCCTACAATTACGAAGAACAACAAGCGCCGTGATTGGTTTATACTGGCCAATCACGTTTGTTTTATTTAAGCGCTTACGCCCTTTAGGCCCTCCATGAGCATAAAAAAAGGGGGATGAAAACAAGTTCATAATTTAGCAATACATCAAAAGGCAAACAAATACAATATGTGTGTGTGTGTGTGTGTGTGTGTATACACACAAGGGAAATGTAGCGTTTTATTATTGAAGGGCCATTTTGGCGAATATTAAGAGTGCAACAGGGAAATAAATGGTTATCTGTCCAGCTTTACCAGCCGACTTTTCAACTGATACAACCTTAAAGATGACGAAATAACTTACTGGTTGGAGTTTATGCTTATTTAAAAAACAACAGTATTTAATGAGAATTATGTCTGCGTCTACTGCTAGTAATAGTATAATAGAGTGCCTAACTTCATTAAGTTTCACGAGCTGAAAAGTTTTACTTTTTATCTTAGACATATAAGGTTTTCTATACAGGGTAAACAATGCAGCAAATGTTGATTGGCATTGTTGGCTTTTGTTCTTCCAGTGACATTTTTCCCTTCAATTAATGAAGTTCTTATTTTTGTTTAAACAATGAACCCTTCTCCTCCCTCTCTAATTTCACTTCTTTTGACCATTGTTATGCCATCGAATTAATAAGGATTAATTAAAAGACATATATATATATATATGCGCCTCGGTGGTGTAGTGGTTAGTGTCGCTGACTACGAAGCCATAGGCCCCGGGATCGAGACCCGGTGACGGCAGGTGGTGCGCAGCAAAACCCAGCTGTTTATCCTTCCACACGATAAAAAACAAATGGTTGGTAGATAAATGGGTAGCCTAGTGGTTAAGACGCTGGGCTGCTGGCGCGGCTTGATTCGGATTCCACGTTAACCTGTAGGTCTAAGGTGAAATGACAAGCTTGACCTTTGTCAGAATAAATAATTCGGGCGGAAGCCAGGCCCGTAGCCAAGAGGGGGCCAGGGGGGTCAAAGCCCCGCCTGGAAAATAATATGCCCCCCCCTGGGAAAACCAACCGCAACGGCGTTCCATGCTACAAAAACGCCAAAGCAAACTTGTTTTACTTGCCTTTGAAAATAAGAGAACGAAGCAAATAGACATGTTTGAATTCCTAAAGAATTTCGCTAAAAAAACTCGCCGCAAACAGTTATTCTAAAATTAAAAAAACTTACAAAGACCTTTTATTTACACTAAATTTAGACTAAATATTGTATTCTATAAACCAATATGCCTATCTATATGTATCGGTTTGATCATTTTTTTATTTAGACTACGGTGTTTTACTTGTTATAGTTTTGAATGTAATTTTCTGCAGTATATTTCGATATTCACAAAAAATGACATTAAAGTTTTTCATTGTCCCCCCCTGTCAATTTCTCCGCCCCTCCTACTGATTTGGTCTGGCTACGGCCCTGGCGGAAGCAAAACCAATTTTAACCAAGGTTTGAGATAAATTTTACGGAATACACAGACCTAATGTATTCTGGGATAATTAAATCCACTATTGCTCGAATAAGTCATATGGTAAATGACATTATTAAAGTTTTTTCTTTTTTAGGATGGAAGCTCCCCTCACTAGTTATCTACTAAGCAGATAGGACCCAGATGGTGGCTCGTTGCCCACGCTGGGCTTTCATAATGAAAAGGAAAAACTTTAGTATTACTTATTCGGACTATAGGGGATTTAATTATCCCAGGAGGGTTCCCTGTTCCATGCACATTAGGTCTGTGTATTTCATATATATATATATATTAGTGGTGCACCGATTAATCGGTATCGGCACCTGGCATGCCGATTAATCGGCCAGTTTAGGAAGAAAATGCTTAGGTACAACTGGACAATATTGCTTAGATAAAAATGTGTTAATTTCTAACTCAAAATCCTCCCCTGGAAGCCATTGGAAGTAGAAAACCATTTTTGGGGAACTCAAATTCCCGATGTAAAAGATTAAAAAGTAGAATAAATCGTATATACTCTTGGAATAAGGGTCTTAATTGCATTAAATTTAAACTTAAAAGGACAATTACTAAAAAAAGGTAATACCTAATCCTAATCAATGATCTATTCAAATTCATTAGTCCGAATAACTTACGTATGGCGAGTTTCGACATAGCAAACCTCTTCACTAACGTCCCCTTAAAGGAAATCATTGATATACTGTATGCATTGATTCCCTTTCTCACATTGAACAAAGTGTCATAAGGTTTAATCAAACCTACTTTAAAACACTTCTTGAATTATCTGTTATGAACTCTTATTCTGTTTTCAACGACGAGTTGTATCAACAGCGAGAGAGTTTGGGATTACGCCAAGGTCCTACATTTATGAATATCTTTTTGTGTAGTCACGAGAGGATGTGGCTGGACGAGTGTCCCCTTCAATTTCGACCTCTCTTTTACGAAGATACGTTGATGACGAAGTTTTTATTATACTAATATAAATCTCATGTTCCCAAATTTTAAAATTATTTGAACCATAAACACCCGAATATTAAATTCACAATGGAACTCTCTTTCCTTCATTTCGCAATTGACAGGACGAATTCTAGTTTTTCAACCTCAATTTTCCGAAAATCCATCTTTTCAGTATTAGGTATTAGCTTTTTTAGTCAGTGTCCTTTTAAGTTTAAGTTTAATGCAATTAAGACCCTTATTTCAAGAGTATATACGATTTGTTCTACTTTACTCTTTACATCAGGAATTTGAATTTCGAAAGTAGTGTTTTACTTCCAATGGCTTCCCGGGGAGGATTATTGAGTCAGAAATTAACGAACTTTTATCTAAGTAATATTGTGCAGTTGTACGTAAGTGTTTTGTTCCTAAACTTAAATTATATTTTCCATTGCCATATTTCGGTGTTCAATCTAAAAATCTACGAAATGAATTGTGTCGGGTTATCTCGAAATTTTATCCTCAATCTAATTTTAATTTTGTACCTTTTTAATGATTTTAATTTGGGTTCCATATTTCATTATAAAGATAGACTACCTCTCATTTCATTATAAATATAGACTACCTCTCGTTTCATTATAAAGATAGACTACCTCTCGTTTCATTATAAAGATAGACTACCTCTCGTTTCATTATAAAGATAGACTACCTCTCGTTTCATTATAAAGATAGACTACCTCTCGTTTCATTATAAATATAAACTACCTCTCGTTTCATTATAAAGATAGACTACCTCTCGTTTCATTATAAAGATAGACTACCTCTCATTTCATTATAAAGATAGACTACCTCTCAGAATGCGATCCTCACTCGTTTACCTTTATAGTTGTACAAGATGTCAAAGTGTATCTTATGTGGGTTCAACTAAAAGAAACGTTCAGTGTCGTGTGGATCAGCATTGCGGTAGGTCGTCTAAAACTGACCTTCCTTTGAGCAGACTCGATCATTCTAATATTCGCAATCATGTAAAAAAAAATTTTAGGTTTTATCTGTAAATAACGACCCTCATTTGCGTTTGTCTGAATCCATAGATATCAACCATTTGAAAATGAACTTAAATGATTGTACAATCTCATTTCTACTTAATATTTTGCAACCTTTATTTCTTGTCATATTTTATTTTTTATACTTATCTCTTTAATTTCATGCATTTTATTTATAATTTATTTTTGTGTTCACTGATGATGGATGAGTTTAGTTCTCGAAACGTCTGAAATATATGAAGCTTTTATTCATTGTCTTGCCTTTTACCTTTATATTTCGTCTTCGATTCCCGATGAATGTCAAAACTGTGTGTGTGTGTGTATAGAATAAATTTCACGACTACACACACGAAACTAATAAATGTTACACACCCACAAGGAAAAATAAAAAATGATTCGAAGGCCTGACGAGGTGTTTGAATGCACAAAAGATTTTTGGAATCGCTTTTTATATCTCGTTGTGGGTGTGTAACATATATATATATATATATATATATATAGAGAGAGAGAGAGAGAGAGAGCTACAGCGACGCTTTCAGATTCTTTAGCGACTTCTACCTCACAAGGAGCCCAGTTTCCATCGACACATCCGCAACCAAGATGAAGTCACATCGTACCTCCAGTCGAGACTCTTCGCAAGCATCCCTCACTCGGAGTGAGTGACTCTTCAGTCGATCTGGCACCTCCACCAAGGCCACCAAGGCCACAAATTTTTGCCTTAATTAACTACTGTGCATCTGTTCCTTTTGTTATCAGCCTTAAACAGCCGTTCAAGCATTTTCTCAGCAAGCAATTCATTAAGCGTTATGACTTCATTCACTGCACAACATTAATCGAAGCTTTACGTCACTTTAATCATTCATTGTTTTGTTCAATAATGGAAGGAAACTCACTCCATTAATTTTCTGATTAATAACATTATTTGATCTGAAAAGGTCTGGTGACCTCGACCCTCAAGCAATCATTAACTTAATTAACATTATTATACTGCCAACATTAACACCATAAATTGGTAACTATATATATATATATATATATATATATACACACACAGTATTTATATAAATAAAATGCATTATTGTTTGATTATCTTATCGCATTTTACCCTTCAGTACTGTACTATTTTATGGGATTTATATCATGCTATTAAAAATAATCATTATCATCATTATCATTATCATTATCATATATATATATATACTTTAATAGCCATCAATCATAACATTTTCTGGTTTACAAATTTATAAATAAATTATTTCGTCCTGAAAAACGTTGTGAGTATTTAGTAATACCCATTAATACCCAAATTAAAAAACATTTATACTAATTAATGCTAAAATTATCGTTTTTAATGGGTTATTGTTATCATTCGATGGGGGTTGTTTAACCTCCTTCGCAATATCTATGTTATATGACGGGGTGGGTGGTGGGGAGGCCTACAACTTTACGTAGGATCCAAACCACTGGTCGCCACATCACCTGGACGCAGAGGACGGTCTCCCATCCAACTACAACCCAGAGCTAATGTCGCTTAACAGCGCTGAACGACGGGAAGCGGTGTTATGACATTGGCCACGATGTAGCCCTTGTAAAAGGTGAATACACACACACACACACACACACACACACACACACACCAGGGTGTCCCAGAAGTCTGGACTCATAGGGAAAATAGACATTATATTTTTAAAGTGAAACAAACACATTCCTAATGTCAGTTTTACATATTTCAGGAAAGAAAATATCCTGATGGTTCAGTATACCAATAAAGAGAAGGTGGAACTGGTATTGCTGCATGCTTCCGGAAAGAGCAGGAGGTAGGCATGTTCGTGAAATAACTGACATGCCCCCCTCTGCTTTTTCCGTAAACATGTAGCAATACCAGTTCCACCTTCTCTTGATTACTATACTGAGCCATCAGGGTATTTTCTTTCCTGAAATATGTAAAAGTGACTTTATATTTTTAAAGTGAAACAAACACGTTTCTAATGTCTGTTTTCCCTATGAGTCCAGACTTCTGGAACACCCTGTATATAATTTAGGTTAAAATATGTTAAACATTGCGGCGAGGAACTTATTTAGTACAGTTAAGGAAACATTTAAAAGACCTGACTAAATCTGTACCCATTTTGATAACAGAAAATTTCTTAAAATGAACATTATGTAACCTTATGCTAACTTAACTTAATTTAACCCTAATAAAAGCTGGTTGATAAAATGTCACAGCGAGAGAATGTCCTCAAGTCCCAGAATAGGATATAATCTCATTCTATCCCGATCAGTTTAATGTAATGACCGATATTATTAATTAATGTAGATTAAAGTTGTTCCAACCCAAATGAACTCAATCGGTAACCCCAATTTTGCAGCTTTATCCCCGACAATTCATTTCAGTATAGATGAGGCACCTATAGATGCTTAATTGTTCGTTCTCTTATAGTGCCAATTAAAGAAGACTGCTTTGGCATAAACACCTGCCCAGTCGTGTCAGTTTTAAGCCCTTTTTGTAAAAAATTTGACTTAACTTTGTCACATTCTTTCAGTGACTTCAAGTGAGGTCTGTGGACGAAAAGAACGGGGAAATTTTAGTTTATGACGTAAAATATAAACAAAACTCAGTTAGGTCCATTCTTGGGTAGGCCTACTTTGTGTTTCATAGGCTTAGCCACTCGTCTGGACACTCAATACAGGTTTCTGTCATGAATCCAGTTCACAATAAGACTGAATAAAACTTAGACTATGGTCTAGGTTTGAGTTCGCCACAGCAACGCTAGCCTAGATCAATATAGGCCCAAAATTGCAATGATTGAAGGGCAGTTCTTTAATTAAGGCTTATGAATGCGTAACTTTAATCTAGCATAGCCTTCTAACAACAACAAAAAATATTTTATTTTTTATATGGAACTAAATAATGCAGTGAATTCTTGAAATACCTTTGATCCTGCAGACGACAAATTGTTCTTTACAAAAATGTAACTGGAGTCCTCTCTAACCACCTCCGGAGCTGTCTTCGGCAAAGCTCGAGTGAAGTCAAGTTGGATCTTGAGTTTTGGTCGACAAGAAAGCGGCAGACTTGAACTGAGTTGACTTGACTTCAAGTCAGTTGGACGAAAAAAAAAAAAGGCTTTATTTTAAGGTACTGGAGAAGTGATTCTTAATTCTAATAATTTTATTTCTCTGAAAGATCAAAATCGAAATAGATAAGCGAATTCTCTTTAAATCACTTAAAATTCTACTTTATTGTCTTTTTTGTCTTACAATTATTTAAAATTAATTAACGTCATTCAGAGCCTAATTGTTTCTTCGGTCTACAAATTTACCGTCAGATTCACAAAGGAAAGTCATCCTTTAGTACAGTGGTTCCCAACCTTTTCACCACAAAGGACCCCTTTTATTTTTATTTTTTTCCCACGGACCCCATGTTTTTGAAAGATTCCGTCTACCAAACAAACTGTTTTTATTAACTAATAATTAACTCGTTTTCTCATTTTTCACTATCAAATAAAGGACATATAAGAGAGTATGCAAATAAAATACAGCGTATTAAAAAAAGTATTAATAATTCCAGCCAAGAGCAAGGAAACTTGAAATTTTAGCCTGAGCGCCCTTATCGTGGGTAAATGTACGATTTCCATTGGAACCTCTCGAAATATTGAAAGCTCACGGACCCCCAGTATTACCTTCGCGGACCCCAGGTTGGGAACCACTGCTTTAGTAGTTTACTTTTCTAACATATATATATATATATATATATATATATATATATATACAGAGCTGGGCACTTGCGGCATATTTTGCGGTACTGCGGTACTGCTGTACTACCGCAAACCGGAACCGCATAACGCAGTACCGCAAAGGATCGCTGAAAGTACCGCAGTACCGCTACCGCATTCAAATTTCCGCGTACCGGTTTGCGCAGAGCTGGGCACTTGCGGCATATTTTGCGGTACTGCGGTACTGCTGTACTACCGCAAACCGCAAACCGGAACCGCATAACGCAGTACCGCAAAGGATCGCTGAAAGTACCGCAGTACCGCTACCGCATTCAAATTTCCGCGTACCGGTTTGGTACCGGTTTGGTAGTGCGGTAGTACCGCAGTACCGCAATATGCCGCAAGTGCCCAGCTCTGTATATATATATATATATATATATATATAGAGAGAGAGAGAGAGAGAGATTGCGCCATGTCAGATCGCGTCATAACTTCCGAAAGAAAAATTCAAAATTTATACGCGAGCATGAAAAACATCAGAAATATTTGATAGCTAAAAGTTTCCAACTTTAACACTCGTTCGCCTGTCAGACGTACGTAGGTTTTTCCCGTCTTCATCAATTCCAAGCTCTTGCTTCACGATCCAGGAGTTGGAAGATTTATGTCAACGATGAAGATATGTTTTCATTTATTCTTCAAACTTAGTTCAAATACTTCATTTATTCCATAAATCTGTGAAGGTGATATCGAGTTAATATAGCCTTTATTAAAAAAAGATAATCAGTAAACTACATTATAGGTAGTGTGACCAGATTTTTGCGATCTCAATGCGGGACGGATCCATTGGTACACTAATACAGGGTGTACATAAAGTCAGGATCTATTTTTGTGAAGCACTTGGAAATTATTTGGAATTCAATCATAAAATGATAAAGTGGTAACATTTATTAAATAATTAAGAGTAGGATTCGACGTGACGCCCATCAGTATCCCTGCACAGCTCAAATCGTTCCGCAGCATTTCTAAACACATTCTGGAGCATTTGTGGGGTTATGTTATCTGCAGCAGTTCGTATACGTGTACGTAAGTTTTCAAGACTCGTAATCTTCGTCTGATAGACGTGCGACTCGATAAAGCCCCATGCAAAGAAATCTAAAGGGGTTAAATCTGGTCATCTCGCGACACAAGGTCTGTTGCTTCCGCGTCCGATCCAGCGATTTGGAAAACGTCCATTTAGATAATCCTGAACAATTTTGGCATAGTGACAAGGAGCACCATCATGTTGATTCTAAGGGGATAGGATTCGTGTCATAACATGACGTAATGAGAATCTATAAATAGATCCAGTAATTGTTTAAACTTCATTCTTATCGTCGGTGTTGCATCGGAGTGACGTGTATTATTTACTGTTCAAGATGTATCGAAGAAGGAAGTTTGTTCCTCGAAAAAGGAAGTACGTTCCTCGGAGGAAACCTAAATGGCGTTCAAAGGAGAAGATAGTTACAGCTTCAATGAAATTTGTTTATTTATCTAAAAATACTTTTGGTGTTAATAGTGATGGGTTTTATACCTTGAGTTTGGATTTTCTAACTAAAGAGTCTAAATCTACCATTTTAAAATTTAATTATTATCAAGTAACGGGTGTATCATTTCATAGTATTCCAGAAGTGAATATGTCTGGATATGTGATTAATTTTGAAGATTCAATAGGTCGTAAGAAGGGGGGTAGGGAAAGATTGGAGGGACCTAATGTAGGGATATCTCCATCTCCATATTTAATTGTTCCAAATTGTGTTTTGTTTGAACCTAATCTTGACTCGTCTCATAGTGCAGAGCAAGTAATGCATCATCCAAGAACAAAGTGGTTCTCACCTTTTAAAGAGTTTAGAATGTATCGTAGATTGAAACAGGTCTGTGAGTTAGGTGATGCAGTAACTGCCCAATTCCCTAATACTTTAATGAAAATATCTACAACTGATTTAACTAAACCGTTAGGTCGTATTTATGTTGGTAAATATACCCCTGAAGGATCTCAAAAAAATGAGTATGCATTTACATATGTTAATCGTATTGTATTTTATGTTAAGCTGTACGGTATGAAACAATAAAGAAATAAAAAAAATAAAAAATTTTTTGGATTACCCTGTATATGCACAGAGCAGTCCGTAGTATTACCTAGGACTGCTGTGCTGTGGTGCAGCTTAAAGGGCAGAGCAATTGACGTCATAAAGCGTGGATGACGTCATACATATCTAATCTATCTGTACATCCGGTTTACGTTTTATAATACCAATGATTTTGATAATAATAATGATGGTAATAATTAATTTGATTAGCTTAGTAAGAGAACGAACGTTGCGAGACGTGAAGTTGACCGCCCTTAACATTAATCTTTTGGCAGCCTCGCAGAGTTAGAGCCTCGCAGAGTTAGAGAGATACCGGCAGAACAGTATCAAGTTACAAAAGGTCATTTGGGGTTCTGTAGTGCCCAATCAATATTTTATTTAAGTTTGTTATGAAAATAGTATTCATATGGGTAGAGTACCTAAGTTTTCAAGACTCGTAATCTTCGTCTGATAGACGTGCGACTCGATAAAGCCCCATGCAAAGAAATCTAAAGGGGTTAAATCTGGTCATCTCGCGACACAAGGTCTGTTGCTTCCGCGTCCGATCCAGCGATTTGGAAAACGTCCATTTAGATAATCCTGAACAATTTTGGCATAGTGACAAGGAGCACCATCATGTTGATAGACGACAGGGATAGGATTGTTAGTACCGTCGTCTATCAACATGATGGTGCTCCTTGTCACTATGCCAAAATTGTTCAGGATTATCTAAATGGACGTTTTCCAAATCGCTGGATCGAACGCGGAAGCAACAGACCTTGGCCAGCGAGATCACCAGATTTAACCCCTTTAGATTTCTTTGCATGGGGCTTTATCAAATCGCACGTCTATCAGACGAAGATTACGAGTCTTGAAAACTTACGTACACGTATACGAACTGCTGCAGATAACATAATTTCGCAAATGCTCCAGAATGTGTTTAGAGATGCTGCGGAACGATTTGAGCTGTGCAGGGATACTGATGGGCGTCACGTCGAATCCTACTCTTAATTATTTAATAAATGTTACCACTTTATCATTTTATGATTGAATTCCATATAATTTCCAAGTGCTTCACAAAAATAGATCCTGACTTTATGTACACCCTATATACTCGTATCATATCTCGACAACACTCCACAGGTCAACCAATACCTTTTAAAAGCATTTTGCAGCACTCTATAGGCATTTTACTTTATCTTTCAAAGATATGTAACGGACAAATAATTGTACTACCAAAAAGTAATTTTATATAGTTTACTTACCTAATTTATTGAAAAACATTTTATTTAATTGTACTTGGCACTGGAATGTCACATTTCTCACCGCTTGCAATTGAAAAAGTAGAAAAACATTTAATACATTTCACCATGCTCTCACTCTTTGCTTTTTTAATAAAAGGATATTCTTTTTCTAAATCTTCATTGAAAGTGCACTTTCTTTTTGAAGTCATTTTTAAAATGTATGGGTACTCTGACAATTAAATAACACGTCAACACCATTATAATTCCAAATTTTAACTGACGAGCGTCGGCCGTAGAGGTCTGTCGTACTGGAGGTTTCAAAAACGTTTTAAAACGTTTATGAGGGGATGCGCGGATGCCAGATCTACGATAATGAATACAAATTGCATTCCATTTGTACGAAAATTGCGTAAATACAAGAATGCGGGACATTGCATTGTCCGCATTGGTCAATGTTTTTTGCGGGACAGAAACTGTAAATGCGGGACAGTCCTGCAAAATGCAGGACGTCTGGTCACCCTAATTATAGGTCTTATCTCCTCAGTCCAACTGAGCCCACTTTTCCGTATTCCTTTCCTCTATCTGTATTGGGAGAGAGGTAATATCATGGTGATTATTTACTCGACTCGTGTAGGAATAAGGAGGATAAATAACAGCTTACCACGACTCTATTAGTTCTCATTCGTAAATTGTTTCTTATTCATTCTTTCGATAATTGCTGTTGTTCCATTTGCTGAACCATAACACTGGTATGCATCAATTTTGCTGTCAAGGGTTTTGTAAGTGATTCTTATAGAGTTTTTCCTGCTGATTTCGAATCTGCAATCCGTTTTTCTCAATCAGCTCAGGTTATCCGGCTATGGCCTCATAAGTAAAATAGAATTTTTCGTGATTTTGTCAAAGCGGAATTGGAACAGTAACATCTATCATCACTTGTTTCACTTGTATAATATCTTTTTTTACTTTTCAGGCATATAGATAAAATATTTCATAATGAATAGAGCGTGTAAAAATGATCCCAATAGATTCTGCTACATATGTGGGACGGTTACCATGCCAAATAACCAGTCCCAAATCACTAAATTTGTGAAGACAATGTATAGAGCATACTTTGGAATTAAGCTAGGGGACCAGGACAAAAATTTCGCCCCTCATATGTGCTGCAAGACGTGCATTGAAAATTTGAGAAGATGGAGCAAAGGCAGAGCGAAATCTTTGCCTTTTGGAATTCCCATGATTTGGAGAGAAGGAAAGGATCACGTGACAGATTGCTATTTCTGCATGACAAACCTCCAAGGTGGGCTTATAAATTTATTTTTCTTAAATATTTTGAAATCCTCGTATGAAACTTGACATAATATTCACCATAATGTAATATTCACCATATATAGCATAATATTCACCATAATGGTAATCATACATTTACATATACATATTGTTATAGAAAATACATTTACACATACATATTGTTATACAAGTTACATTTACATATACAATGATGTATATTTTCTTTCTTTTTCATTCATATTGTCCCCGAAGGGACAATATGAATGAAAAAGAAAGAAAATATACAGACTCCATCGACCTATTTCATATCTTACAGACCGCAGCCTTCCCTCACGAGCCGCCACTGTCTGAATGCTTCTTCTATTTCATATGCAAGTTTTATATCCATGTTTCTGTGTTTCTATTTTCAGGAGTTAACAAGAAGAATAAACACATTGTTGTATACCCTGACATTCCTTCTGCTATGAGACCTGTACCCCATGGTCCTGGAATTCCAATACCCGACCCACCTCAAACCCTGGACTTCGATGATTCTGATGATGAATCAATGACCAATGCCAATGACCAGTCCCAGTCGTATATACACCTCAAAATACCGCTTCAAATGAGCCGAGGCCTCTCAACCAGGCCAAACTTAATGATCTTACCAGGGATTTAGGACTTTCCAAATTAGCTGCCGAGATCTTGGGCTCACGACTTCGAGAGGACAACTTGCTGGCTCCGGGAACAACATTCTCCTGGTATAGGAAACGAGAGGAAGAATTCCGCAAGTTTTTTGCAGTGCACGAAAATACCTCTTCCTTAGTGTACTGCTGCAATGTTGAGGGGCTAATCGAATCCTTGGGCCTGCTATATAACGCATTAGAATGGAGGCTATTTATAGACTCGTCTAAACGAAGTTTGAAAGCAGTACTTCTCAACATTGGGAATAGGGTTGCATCAGTCCCTGTAGCACATTCCGTACAACTTACTGAGAGCTACGATAACATGAAAATTTTACTGGATGCTCTCGTATACGACCAACATAACTGGAGGATCTGTGGAGATTTGAAGGTAATACTAATATCATAAGTAAACTATTGCTATTGACTATGTTGTTTTTCCAAAGGTTATTTGAGAGCGTATAAGAACATTTAACTTCCCCACAGAAGTGATACAGTCCAATGCATAGATTTTTTTATCTGATAGAACAAATTCTCTAAATTCTTTAAATATTTTCATTTTTTTTCAGATTGTGGCATTTGTATTGGGAATGCAAGGGGGATACACGAAATACCCATGTTTCCTCTGCAAATGGGATAGCCGAGCGGATGAGAAGCACTATGCACAGCGTGAATGGGCATCCAGAGAGAATTTTGAACCTGGGTCGCATAATGTCGTTTCAGTGCCCCTTGTACCACCAACAAAAATCAAAAATTTTGCTCCCACCACTTCATATTAAGCTGGGCTTGATGAAAAATTTCATCAAATCAATGAATAAGGAGGGTTCAGCATTCCGATATCTCGAGAGTAAATTTCCTCATATATCTGATGCTAAACTAAATGCTGGGGTTTTTGGTGGTCCTCAAATTCGAACTTTGATCAAGGATACTCAGTTCGAAAACGCAATGACTCCAACTGAGAAGAATGCCTGGCAGGCATTCAAATCAGTTGTCACTGATTTTCTTGGCAAGCGTAGAAGTCCAGAATACGAGTCCGTTGTCGAAAACTTGATGGAAGCTTTCAAAGCTCATGGGTCGCGCATGTCCATAAAAATGCACTTTTTGTGGTCCCACTTGGACTATTTTCCTGAAAATTGCGGGGATTATAGTGAGGAACAGGGTGAACGATTTCACCAAGATATCAAAATAATGGAAGAGAGGTACCAGGGAAACTGGGATATCAATATGCTGGCGGACTATTGCTGGTGTTTGAAGCGAGACGTGCCCGAAGAAAAACACAGACGGAAAGCCAAACACTTCATTCCTTCCTCAATAAACTTTTTTCCATATTCATTGTATGAATAAAAAGTATTTATTCACACAATGTTTTCATTTTCACGAGTGTTCTTATAATATTACTCGTATCTACAGTGTTTAAGCTAAACAAATCAATAAATTTGGGGATAAAATTGGACTTATAATAAATGGCCAATAGAGAAAAAACCTGACCTGATTGAGGAAAACCAATGTCATTTTCGAATTCAGCATGGTCGAATTATATAATATGAGTTGAAAAAACCCTCACAGCAGACAAAAAAATTTCATATGCATACCAGTGATAAATAATCAATTATATTAAACAATATAAACATTGAGAAATTTATACAGTAGTATAGTTTTTTATGTAGGAAGAAGACGGCCAAGGTTAAAGACCCGCCAAAAACGCCCCCCCCATCGAACATAGAAGAAGGAGAGAGCAGTGTCCGTTATAATAGCAATAATAAAGATAGTAAAGAGAGAATGATAGAAAACAGCCAGTAAGAGGCAAGGAACTGATGAGGCGAAAAGCCTTTGATTCCAATTGGTCAAGTAGAACTGTGTGGGTTCAACCACTCCACACATAAGAAGCGTATTCCATACAGAGGTTGACAAGACCTTTTAAAAGCTGTACTGGAAAGAGTATATGTGATTTTTCCAGGAAAGATCACGAGAAAAGGAAACACCATTACCGTTAAGAGAAGAAGGATTGAGTTATTTATTACTGAAGGTAAGAGGAAAGGAAATCAGAGATGAAAGCACAAATAGAAAGACAGAAACGGGAGGAGGGCACTTTGGAAATTAAGGACTTGTGCCAGACTCTCTCAAAAGCATTTTATATATCTAGCGCAATATCAAAAATTTCATCGAAGTCCCGAAAGAAGGATGACCAAGAGTCAGAGAGATATGCAAGAAGATCGCCAGTGGGGCGTCCTTCGCGGAACTCATACTGACTCTCTGAACGAAGATTGCGAGTAGCGAAGTGTTTAAGAATCTTCCTATTAAGGATATATTAAAAAAACTTTAGAAAGGCAAGAGATCAAGGCAGTTGGACGATAGTTGAAGGGTTGAGACCGGTCACCCTTCTTTGGGACAGGCTGAATGAAAGCGAACTTCTAACAGGAAGGAAAAGTACTAGATTAAAGATATAGACGAAAGAATTTGCCTAGGTAGGGTTTTGACACAGAAGCGCAATTTTTGAGAACATTAGGGACCCATCAGGACCGTATGACTTCCTAGAGTTGAGCCTAGCTGGCCCGAAAAAAATACCTTTGGAAGAGATTCTAATTTCAGACATAATTAAGTCAGAGGGAGGAGGAGGAGGAGATGGAAGAACAACACCGGAATCGTCCAAGGTTCAGTTGGAGCCGAAAGTTTGAAGGAAGAGTTCAGCTGTATCAGGAGAATCGGCATCTCAACCAGTTAACTCTGTAACTATCTTCCTCAATCCATCTTTCCCCCTGTCTTTCATCTCCACTCTTTCAAATTTTAGTGTTCAGGCATCTCGAAAACTCTGTATCTTGATTTCAGCTCTCTTCTTCCTATGGCGGTGGGGAGTGCTTTTTTGCGGGCGTTCGCCCCGAGAGAGAGAGAGAGAGAGAGAGAGAGAGAGAGAGAGAGAGAGAGAGAGAGAGAGAGAGATTATATATAACTGTAATAACTGCAGAAAATTTTAGAGAAATTAAAACCCCGCAAGAAAATATATAATCAGAACTGAATAACTTTTCCAGTCCCTATAATGAGTCCGTTTTCAATTCGAAAGAAAACAGGAGCACTTAAGCTATTGCTGGTCGGACTAAAACTGAATCAAAACACTAGAAAAAATGGTAACAATTTTAAAAAGAACCAACAAACTAAGGTGGCTGGTTGTAACCCTTCAGCCAAGGAACAAACTTTAAAATATTAAGGGTAAAATTGTCCAAGTCAAAAGACACTATTACTGTTACATTTATCAGTGTTTTAATGAAGAATTTTTATTATTTTTCTATTATCATTATCATTAATATGAGTAAGGACTTCACAACCATTATTATTAATATGAATAGGGACTTCACAACCATTATTTATCGTTAATATGAATAAGGACTTCATAACCATTATCGTTAATATGAATAAGGACTTCACAACTATTATCATTAGTATGAGCAAGGACGTCACAACCATTAAAATTAATATTATGTTGTGTAGACTGAACATGATTAAATACTGGACTGTCAGCTTGAGCTGTACCCACAGTGTACTCATGTTGGTAAATCCGCCTGCGAATGTTGATACTTTCTCCAATATATTTTTTAGAACAATCATTACAAGGAACTGCATAAACTACGTCATCTTGAGAGTTAATATTTTTAGTAAATTGTGCCTGAATTATATTTTTAACTGTGTTGTTAGTTTTAATGACTACATTTACATCCTTCGGTAAAAGATTATTGATTTTTGCTTTGATCGGAACAAGAAGCTTGAGGTTATTTTCCATTTTAAAGATATTTTTGTTTTACATTTAGAGAACTTCTTCCGGGCACTATAATGAGCTTTATTAATAAAATCTTCAGAATATTTAAAGTTCTCGTCAACTATATATATATATATATATATATATATATATATATATATATATATATATATATAAACACTCAACAATTTGATTTAAAGAATAAGTTCATACACTTAGCATCCTCTTTTTGTAAGGAGATTTTAGTACCTCACTAAATATAATTTCGGTCTAAACAGAGTCATTACAAATATTATCTCATGAAAATTCATTAACTAATTTTGATAATAGTACGGTCATTTCCGGATGATTTACAGTTAATATGAGGCACAAATAATATACGCGAAATTATATGCCGACTACGAGTAATTAAGGAAAGAAAGAGTAACAATGCCATATATAAACCAGTCATCTCTGGAACAATCTTCCTCCATCCATCTTTCCTCCTGCCTATGACCTCCCATTTTTGAAACGCAGAGTGTCTAGGCATCCCGAAAACCTCGAACCTTTATTTTGGCTCACTTCTTTTTCTATGGGGAGGGGGAGGGGCGCTTTTGCGGGCATTCGCCCTTGGCCCATCCTCCTTGCCTAAAAAAATATAAATTTTTTTAAAAATCTGGCGAATCTAGCAATAATAGAAAAGTTGCTAATTTTTGCTTTAAACTAGATTGTAAACCACTTTGGAGAAATGACCCATTTTAAATTCAATAGAATTACTTATATATATTTTATATATTCTGAAAGTATAGAAAATTATATAGAAATAATGTTTATGTACCTATTTCGGATCAAGTAAAGATAAGCACCCCCAGCCTTCTTTAATTAGCCTTATAAGGCTAACTAACGAAAATATCACGACTTAACCTAACCAATCGTTAAGTCAACTGTACGCCCTTGACGATTGGTTAGGTTAGGTCGTGATATTTTCGTTAGTTAGCCTTATAAGGCTAATTAAAGAAGGCTGGGGGTGCTTATCTTTACTTGATCCCCTATTTCTACTGCATATTTAATAACACATCTATTATGTCATCTCCATAATCTATCCATAAATCAATTACTTTTTCATAGTTAAACATAATTGCATTTTAAATTGCTATTTGAAAGTAATTTCGAAGGTACCCGGAGACAAACGTTGCATATTTAGATTCGAATTGATTCAATTAGAAGCGATGCGTTAAATTGATTTACATTCTGCTATTGTAGAGGTGAATCTTCTCTAATCATTTTCTTTGATTTGCAGGTCTTCAACAGAGCGATGAAGAGGAAGTAAAACAGGAAGAAGGTAAGCGAAACTTCAGCAGATGGTTTGAAGGTGTGTGTGTGTGTGTGTGTGTGTGTGTGTGTGTGTATGAGAAATTTTACATTAGTCGAAATATAGTGTATACGTATATATGTAAGCTTTCGGAAACCAAAATAAAATTTATATATAGATTATATACGATTTGGGTACGGGTTCGAAAACATACGGGTTCGAAAACATGTCTGTGTCAAAAATGCATTTCGTTTGTCAGTTAATAATTAAAAATCAGATATATTATTTCATAAGTGACAAGCACAATTAAATATCTGTAATTTGAAACCATCCCCTCATAAGCGATGGGAAGTGACAATTTCGCTTATGAAACAAATTAACATGTCAGTATAAACGACATGAATATATAAATAATATAATTTCTTCTTTGTATTATTTCATTTTCAAGGAAGTCTCTCGGCTATAGCTTAATTGATGTTATGTTGAAATAACATCGCTTTGAAATAATATATTGATTATCACATTCAAATGACATCACTTTGAAATAACTACACTTTGAAATAACATCGAGTTATTAATTATATCAGTTAACCCAAAGAAAAGCAAATAAAAAAATGAACTAGTTCAAAGATGTTTGAAACTTCGTTAGAGAAACAATAACAATATAGCAATCGAAATGTCATAACAAATGTTGGAAGTGTTCACCGCCATGTTCAATGAACGGCAGAGTTGAATTCATTTTCGGTAATGGCATAATTTCTAAGGGATTGTGGCCTCCACGCTACCCTGATTTATTATTACCGAATTACTTCTTGTGAAGTTACATTAAAGACCAAACATAAGCAAACAGTCCTCACACTCTGGAAGAGTTGCAACAAAACATTACGAACATCACTGCCAACATTCACTCTTTGAAATAAAAATTCACGTTTCAAAATCAACATCGTTGGAAATGATAATATAAATGAAATAATTAAGATCAGAATTGAGTGGCTAGATATTATTATTATTATTATTATTATTATATTTTGCTACCGCACTTCAATGCTGTATGTCGTTTCTCCGATGATACACACAAAAACGTAATGAAATTTCTCTTTTTTGTCAGTTCCAACAAAGTCATATATATAATGTTAGTGATTTTTGAGTCACATGTCAATGATGTCAGCCAGTGAAGGGCAATGTGACAAATTTTTTTCATACTATTTTTTTTCTTTAGAAATAAATTTACGTTCTTAAAATCGTAAATTGAAATATATATGAAGAGAGAGAGAGAGAGAGAGAGAGAGAGAGAGGAGAGAGAGAGAGAGAGAGATTAATTGATTAATACAGAGACTAAAATAAAAATGGCAATACAGAGGATGTTCAGTCCCCGCGTCCTTTCAAGGGGAGCTTTTAATCGTATCTTATTTTACAAGGTGCTTTTCAGAAATGCTCCAGTTAACCCTTTAGTAATATTCATTATAGAAACGTGCTCGGGACGTGGCCCACACGACGAGTGGACGAGACCTCCTCTGTGCTGCACATTTTACGTGCGTTATGACTGTTCAATACAAAAAAACCCGAATTATATATATATATATATATATATAAATCGCCTGCCGCTCCTTCTTTGTGCAGTTCCTCTTGTACGTTGTCTTAATTAAGCAAGTAATGCTTTATAAATAATTTAGATTTAGTTGGTTTTTCTTTATCGTGTATTTCTCTAATTCATATTAGGTTAGGTTTAGGATTGGCTATACTAAGTTAGATTTCGTTCAACTGGAGTTAGGTTAACTTAGGGTTAGGTTGGTCATTCTCATTTAAAATCTGAGCTGTATATATACCGGAATCAAGTCGAATGGAATAAAACGAGTTGAATAAGGTAAAACGTCTATTTCATATGAAATTCAATTTTGTTCATGCATCCCTCGTTTTTACGATTGGAGACTATCCACCATTTGCATTCTGTTCCTACAGTTCTCCTTTGGAAACTTAAAGTTTTGTCTGTTATCTGTTAAATTCTGCGTCTCCTTTAACATATAGTAAACTCGCAAGAGATATTTTTAACTATTTTAGAGAGCCAGTTAGGACATAAAATAGTTCCAGATTTGCTAGAAATTTGATGGCAGGAATCTACAAGGAATTTTGTCGATTGAATTCTGTGTTCTGGCAAGAAGTGGTATACATTTTTGGAATCGGATTGCGGAACATATAGGACTGTTTTAGGTTGAAAATAGAATTCCACTGTAAAAGATAAAGATCGAGTCTCATATATATATATATATATATATATATATATATATATATATATATATATATATATATATATATATATATATTATTTGTGCCAAATATCTGTTTAACTGCTTTTAACTTAAAGTATTTTTTCGTGTTATGTTAACGGAAAACGTCCTGCAAAACATGTTAAATTTATTCCATTTATGTCACAGAGCTCATTTCGTTAACGACAAAGAGAACGATGTATAATGGTGCAATGAAGGGCAAAGGAGTGAATGATGTTTGGACATCAGCTTCAATTGTTATTGCCGTAATACTGTCATGTAACGAATTCCACAGAACAAGATGAGTTTGGCGAAAGTAAAATAGTTTTACATTGTACAGGTTAAGTTAACTAAAGTAAGGTTAGGTTAAGCTAGAGTTAGGTGAAGTTAGATTAGGCTAGGTTAGGTGAAGTTAGATTCGGCTAGGTTAAGTTGGCGTGTGCGATATTAGATCGTTAAACTTGTCGGTTCGGGAGAATTCTTTCTTGGCTCGTCTTTTGACCCGGGCAGCATACAGGTGTCAAAAATCGAGACTCGCAGAAATAAATTCGCCGAAGAAAAAAAAATTGTGTACAATGAGTAAACTGTTCTTCCTAGTGACACGCCCCTTTCAAAAAGAAAAGTAAAAAAGTATTTTACCGATTGCCTACTTCCTCACTCCAACTAATACATAATAGAAAGAAAAGAGTAGAGAATATATACATTATAAATATTTTATGTATTGTTTCAACATAATTAAAATGCAAATATGCTTTAGCCTTCGGAATAAATATACATACGTGTATTCATTTTGCCTCCATACTACTACGAAACAAAACTTTATTCACTCAAAACAAATATAATTGTTTCTCTCATTTATTTCGCTACTAAAAATAGCTTAAGAAACAGACGAAAGAGAGGGAAAATTTTAAAAATAGAGGGGAAATAATTTTGAATTAGAAATGAAATTCTGAAATGAATAATAGAATAATTGCATTTCACTTTTGACAAATATTATATATATATATATATATATATATATATATATATATATATATATATATATTATTGCTCTTCTTTCATCTGTTATGAAATATATACAATGAAGGTACGTTAAAAATAGGAAACTGTCATTTCTGTATCATGTAAAATTTCATTCGCCTGTCGGAGCTTTCACCCCCGTGTTTAGAATGTATATTATACAATAGCAAAGACAGCATTAAAACGCGTATCAGAAGATAGTGTACGTATCATTCATAGTGTTACGTTACTGTATGGTAATATTTTTAAGAAGAGTAAATGAAATAGATACCAAAGATAATTAAAGGCCATTGTTGAGCTTAATAAAAAACAAGAAGAACAATATATATATATATATATATATATATATATATATATATATACACACACAAACTCAGAATGGTCCCCTGAGAAACTTATATGTTAAACACAGACCATGCATGGAACAAGGAACTCTTCTGGGAAAATTAAATCCACTATAGTCCGAATAAGTAATGGTAAATGACAAATACCATAGTTTTCTTTTTCATGATGCTAGCCCGACGTGGGCAACGAGAGACCCGTTGCCCACGTCGGTCTAGCATCATGAAAAAGAAAAACTATGGTATTTGTCATTTACCATTACTTATTCGGACTATAGTGGATTTAATTTTCCCAGAAGAGTTCCTTGTTCCATGCATGGTCTGTGTTTAACATATATATATATATATATATATATATTATATATATATATTATTTAAAAAATAAATCTTGTAACTTTATACATCTTTCAAAGTTACAGTTTATACTGAAATAAACCTAACTTATATGTATAATTTCAGCGAAAGAATTACTCTGATATTACTGACTGAAATTCAGTATACGATTGCTGATCGTATGCGGAGTTTTCTCTTTCTTAAGTTTACAGTTACAGTTACACTAAATTTAACTAAGTTGTTTAACTAAGTTTAACTAAGTTTTAAGTTTTTTAATCGTAGTTTTCCATTACAGTATCATCATTGTTAACGAAATTAGTTCATAAAGTCTCTTTTTCAAAATTTACAGCTCGCAATCTTAACTGTAGAATATATATATATATATATATATATATATATAATATATATATATATATATATATATATATATATATATAATATATATATATATATATATATATATAGGTTTAAGCGTGTGGGAGCTGTACTGACTCTGCCAACAAAACTATTATTGACAAGTGTTCATCTCCACAGTTTTTCTAATTTGAATTTGCGTGAATAGAACTTAAACTAACCTAACGTAGCATAGCGTAACCAGGCATTACCTAACCTAGCGCGACTCAACCCGCCTAACCTACTCCAACAACATAGTTTAACTTAACATAGTGTGTGGGGGGGGGGGCAGGCGATAGGGCGGGGGCAAAGTGAGTGAACATAGAGTGTGTTATATTTCCTTGATAATAGTAATTGCTTTTATTATAATAAGCTGACTTACGCGTTTCAGTGAATGGGATCGTCTATTTTTAGTAATGGACAATTTAATTTTTAAATTAACCCAGTAGTGCCCATTGGTGGAATTTCCTACCGACAAAATTGTTTGTAATTATTGCATCACTTTTCTCGTATTCACCTGATCCTCGGTATGAGTCATAGATATGACGCAATCTTTCAGATGATGCAATAATGACAAACAATTTTGGGGGTAGGAAATTCTACCAATGAGCACTAACTAATTGGTTAAAATAAAGGATTTAGGTAATTAGTATTTCTACGGATTTAGTAATTACGAAATACGTCTATAGGTTAAAAAATGTGTATCATTAGTGAAAATATACTGTTTTGCTGAAAGAATATATATATATATATATATATATATATATATATTAAATAAGCACTTTGTAATAGAGAAACCAGTGTTCTGTCATCCATTGTCCGTGAGACTGTAATTTCACTGAAACTAAACTGATTTTGATTATTTTTGCCCCGTTTTAGAGGGTTCTGTAAATAATAAAGATACGCCAAAATTTCAGCTGTTTAAATGTGGTCATTTTTTGGATTTTCTTTTTAATTTCTTTTTACATATTTTTAATAAATCTTGAAAAAACTGCAAAAATTACCAATAAATTTTTCTCCTTTTATTTACTTTCGACATACCATTATCTAAAGATTGACATAAAAGATTTTTTTAAATCTTTAAAAATCTTTTGTTTTAAAATCTTAAAAATTTTCAAAATCTTTTAAAATCTTGTAAAATCTTTAAAATCTTTTAAAATCTTTAAAATCTCTTAAAATCTTTTAAAATCTTTAAAATTTATTTATTTTTTTAAAATTCTTGGAACTTTTTCATTGTACGTGAAAAATTTTCAGTATATTTCAAAGCATTCTGAAACTCTTCTAATTTTGAAAGAAGTTTGTCGTTGCCATTTCTATTTTATGTACACTAGACGTTGACTGTCCTCTCCAAATTTAACCCTTTACTGCGCAGAGCTGTTTTCGGAGACGGAATAAAATCGTTTGGCGTGAGCCAGAACCAAATCAGTAAAGTTGACACTCTGCGTTGAAGGGTTAATTACGATGACATTTATTTCTAAATAAATGGATTTTTTTTTTTTCATAATTTGCATTTTTCATTTCAGCACGAAATTTTGCAGTAAATAAATGAATAATACATAAAAATAAATAAATACTCGCGTAATTTTAGATATTTCTTTTCATCCAATTCATGGTTCTCTCCTTGAAATTGTTCTTTTGTACTTTGTGGAAAGTTTACGATTTCATTAAAGTGTATTGAAGGTGTGCAATACTTTCGTTCAATTGATTATTTTCGTATAAATTACATTTCTTGTCTTTGGATAGCAAATAAATTCATTATTACCCATTTTACTTCGAAATTTTTTTATTACTAATTTACGCGCTCTCTCTCTCTCTCTCTCTCTCTCTCTCTCTCTCTCTCTCAACTGTTAATGTAGAAATAAAAGAATTAGGACTAAAAATAATTTGGAGTAAAGGAAATTTGTAGCAAACCTGCAATAAAGAGATTAGAAAAAATCGAAAGTAATGGAAAGTGTGTAAACAAGTTGAAAAGTAGCGTTGGTCAAAAAGAAAGTACGCACTACACCTTGTTGTGTTGTAAATGCGATAATAATCTAGCGTCTAGCCTAGTTATCCTAGCCTAAACTACTTTAGCAAAAAGCTCCCCCAAAATTTCGTGAAAAATAATGTCTCAGAAATTTACGTTTCAAACAGTTTGTAACATTAAATAAAAGGGAGATTTACATATAGGTAGAGGAGGTACCCACCTAAGGCGGCAAATTTTGTCGTATTTCAACCTAAATAAGGGAAAGAAAACAAAAATAGAAAATAAATAGCTTATATAAGGACTAACGCATTAAATGGATTCACAGGTAAGTTTTAAAATAAAAAAGAACAGCAGCCTCTAATACCAAACTAGCGATATAAAATGGCACAACTATAAGCCACTGCGGTGATAATTTCCCTGCCTAGGGGTAGCAAAATGCTGCTGATGATGATGATGATGATGATGACGTTATAAGAGGTTAAATTAGAGTTGTGGGAGTGATGTCAGAAAGTGGGGAAATGGGAAATATAGATGAAGAGTTGATAGGTCCTCGGGCTCACCAAGGATGCGCAGAGTTTTTTTTTTTTTTTTTTGGTGGGGTAAGGTGAGGTGATAGGTGTTTCACCTTCCTTGCCCGTTCAAGCTTTTATGGGCGCTACGCACGCCTCTGTGTATATATATACTGTATATATACACATTAAGAGACCGCCGCCCCCCCCCCCCCCCACACTAGTTTTCCGCCAAAATGGATGATAGATGATATGAAAAACGTCAGAGAGTTTTATTTTGATAAAACGAATAAAAGATAATTTTAATCTATTTTTAAACGCAGCTGTAATGATCATCACAACTTAAAAATTTCATTCACATAAAAATGTGTCTCCAAAGATGAAAGACGAAAATTTCACCATTACATAAAAACCATATTTTTATCGTGATGTTTATGGCGTCATGGTGTCACTTACAAAGACTAAAAAAATGACTGAATCTTACGTGCATAAACCATTTTATGTACGTTATTTTCTATAATAAAATATATTTTTATAAAATATGTTTTTATAAAAAACAAAAATAGGTATAAAAAGCGTTCTAAATTATTCTAACTTTTTTTATTCAGTTTGTCAAGAGCAATTTTTTTTTTGTCGTTACTCCGAAAGAGAGAGATATATATATATATATATATATATATATAATATATATATATATATATATAATAAATGTCATGAGGTTAATATAATATACACAATTGGGGCGAGAGAATGGGCACAGAGACTATAAATTTTGGAGTATCAACCGTAAATTTTAAAACATTTTCAAAGTCAGGATCAAATTTTTTTTTTTACTGCATATTTAACGTTTAATTACCGTCTTTCTATACAGTGAAGGTGAACTTAATTAACGAGAGGTCAGTTACTTATTTAAGTCTTTTGTACTTTCAAATTGAGAATACTTCCAACTCAATGACAAAAGATAGAAGAGGGAAATTGAATTAGAAGCAAAGGAAGGGGAAGGTTCGTTATTTGCTATGCATACGAAATAGATTGAATTTCAATTGGCGAATCATCCTCTAAAAACGCTTCACAGAAAACCAAATATATATGAGTAATGACTAAATGGGAAAAGCATTCTCTTAATGATCACTCTCTCTCTCTCTCTCTCTCTCTCTCTCTCTCTCTCTCTCTCTCGTTTTCTCTCTCTCTCCAAATGTTAGCGTAGGAATTACAAAAATTAAAACTAACAACAGCGCAGAAAAATGTACAAACAAAAACGCCAGGACGCGTGTCCCTCCGCCCCCCCTTTGTTCGTTTAGGCCCATTCGTTTAGCTGCAACACCTGTTCCAAGTACTTTCGAATTTATCGCGCTTCCAAAAAATAATAAATGACTTGAAACACCTTTTTTCCCGGTTTTCATCCTATATATATATATTATATTATATATATATATATGTGTGTGGGAAATAATTCACAATTTTCATATGGACTTTATTAAATGTAATACCACCCACAAGGGAGATGAAAGACTCTTTCGTCTATTATAAGACCTTCTTTAAGAATGATCAAAAACTAGAAACAGTAAAGAAGATGCGCTAAGGTTCGCTCGCAGAAGGATTTAAGCGTTGGGGAAAGTATTCTACCGAATTGTCGTAAAATATTATTCTGTTTTTAAATCTCTTCAGAAATAATGGTCTCTAGTTTATACAAGACAGAATTTAAGTTAATTTTTGGAATGTATTTTATACATTTAGTTTGCAAGATATTTTTTTTCTTTATTAAATTCAAATTTTTATTAACAGTCATTATTGCTCTATTCTATTTGATTCTATGATCATTATAAATTGCTTGAAGAAATACTGCACTGTTATTTATACAATATTTGGTATTTCCCTTGTGCTGTTTTACTCTTGTTACTGAAGATATGCCTGTTTGCCCAATATATACCAAATTACAATCATTACAATTAATACTATAAATAGAACCTATTTTTTCCCAGACTATTTCTTAGCAGCATGTTTTTTCATGGTGTTTTTATTCACTACATTAAATTTTTTTATATTCTGAGTACTTTTGGCAAATGCCAGAGTACTTTTTGGCAAGTACCAAGAAAATAGGAATCCAGAACAGCGGGAATCGGGTCAACAATTAGTTAAAAATGATCACGTTCTTGATGAAGATCGATTCATTTTTTCATTGTTCTTCATTCCATTCCTTCAAAATGGCATGAGAACTAATCTGATGGAATCCCTTTTGAGAACCTCGAAGATTTATAGCTCACTTACAGTTTCTGGAAGAACTTTTGTATGTTAAGAAAGCATTTCGAAACTGAAGTTATACTCAAGTAGGTTCATAAATAAATGTTTCATAAAAGCGACTTTATATATAGGCCAAATATCGGAAATTTATGAAATCAATTTTGCTTTATGATTTGAAGGCTTTTGATAAATTTAAGAGAGGCTTCGTAGAGTATTAAGGCATTAAAGGGGACAGTGGAAATGAACCTAACGCATGGATTATGGAATCCTTTGCTACAACTGTCAAAAAATTTATGGTACGAATTCTCGACTTTTTTTTTTTTTTTCCAAAAAAAAGGAGAATTTATCAGCTTTGGTATAATCCTGAAAATGGCGACAATGCTTCAGTTTTGCAGGAATAAAGAGGAGACAATTTCAGATCAGGAGACAACTCTTAAGAATTTAATTCCTAGATAAAGGAGAGATGGAAAGTGTATTCATCGAATTTTTAGACATCAACTAATAAAATTTTGAAAAAAATCAGTCCGTTTCGAAAACTGCTGTGCTTCATGAAGTTACATGACATTTATATGGACTTCATTTATTTTTATTTGGTCTTTATATCTGTCAGATTTTCGGATCTGAACGAAGAGGATTCAACGTTGATAATCATAGTGGAGGACCCTTAGCATAGCTACCTCGATAACTGAACTCAACAGCTTTGAATTTTTATCTTATGGGAATATATGGAAACATTTGTGTATCGTGCAAACTCGTGTAGGGATCTGGTAAGTTATTGGATCCATTTCGGGGTTCGAGGGTTGAATACGCATAGTAGCGCCGAACGATGGTCACCATGTGGAATTTGTTCTAAATCTGGTTAGTTTGGAAATGTAAACAACCTTACATATTGTGTATATATTGAAAAACATGACCAATTATTTTTTACTGTTATTTCTTGGACATCATATATATATATATATATATATAGATGGCATGTCATAAACATATCACCGCGGGCTTACAAGGCTCAAATTTTATGACACGAATCTCGTATATTTGTTACAGTGTTTTATTTCCAAATGCGTAGCAAATTGTATAAAGTCAGAAACCGCAATAAACCATCCCAAAGCAATTGAAACTGATCCATAGAGACCCTCTATGCAAACAAATGCAGTAGTTTTGGTTTGTCACGTCTCTTAGAAGGCAACCATGATGATCGCCAAGGTTGCAGACCCAACCAGAACTCTGTTTCTTCAAACACAAAAGCGCAGGGTCGACTTTGAAGAGATGACTACACGTAAACGAAAGTTTAACTACAAGGAACATCTTTGGATTCTCATACAATAAAGAAAACCATTTGGATTCGTGGCGCCTGAGCCAGATATTCAGTCGCCATAAAACATTTCAGCCAATCGTAAATCGTAAATGAACACTCCAAAATAAAACCGTCGAAAAACAAACACGAGAAATTCAAACCACAAAACGAAGAGAGAAAACCCGAAGTCACCTTGAGAAGACTACAAAAATTATCCTTCGCATAAACTAGTCTTCGCCTATTCCCTGACGGGCTACACTTAACCGGATGGAATCAAAGGCTTTTCGTCTCATCACTTTCCAGCCCCTTTCTGACTGTCTTCAATCCCATTATCTTCGCCACAATGTTGCCTCACTCTCTCTTTACTACTTAACGGACACTACTCTTCTGAAATCTCTAACTGCATACCTCCTCCCTTTAGGAGAGCGCGTAGTACCAGACTTTCGGCATATTCTCATTCTTTTTCTGCCCAACCCTCTAAATGCAAGGATTAATCGGTATTCTCAATCTTTCAGTTACTCAACCAGTGGACTCTGGAACAACCTTCCTTCATCCATCTTTCCCCGTGTCTATGATTTCTAGTCTTTTAAACGGAGAGTGTCCAGGCATCTCGAAAACCTTGGGCTTTGATTTTGGCTCTCTCTACCTCTATGGCCCTCTATGGCACCTCTACCTCTCTTCTACCTCTATGGCACCTCTACCTCTTCTACCTCTATGGCCCTTGGCCCCTCCTTCCTACATATATATATATATATATATATAATATATATATATATATATATATGATGAATAAAACCACGAAGGAAAGGAAACACAAAATGGTGCTCAAGCGCTTTCGTCTAATGACATCCTCATTAGACGAAAGCGCTTGAGCACCATTTTGTGTTTCCTTTCCTTCGTGGTTTTATTCATCATAAATATTTTTCACGTGTTACCTTCGTGAAATAATTTTCATATATATATATATATATATGTTCCTCTGTGTTAATCAAATAATTAGGCTATACACACAGACTGTTACATCCTCTATATGTGTCTACCACTCTACACACATCTACGCACACCTACGCATTGACAGTTCAATACGAAAAACAAATAACTAAGATCAATAAATGATACCTTAAACAAATCAAAGATCAAACGGCACAACTTCACTCGAGAGACAAACGAGGCCAACAAACGCCAAACTATTATCGTTTTCGCAAAACGTTATTATTATCGTTATTCCGACTAGCCAAAAAAAAAAACGCCCTTCCGGCCTCCCGGCGGGATATTTTTGCTAGTTCCTGCGGAAGGTTGTTATTACCCTTCGAGCAATACATATTTACAGTCATGGTACTAATATGTGTCGGTATTATAATCCAGAATAGCGTTTAGGAAACATATATTTTATTCTTGACAAGAAGAATATGACGTGAATGTAAAATTAAGTTTTCAGAACATTACCAAATTTTTTTATGACACAATTGTCAAGTAGTCAAGCGATAAAATGTAATTAAAGTTATTTTAAGACATTTTTAAGCGAGTTGGAGTTTAACATTTACAATTAACTCACGAATCAATTAAATTTTAAATGCAGCTTCACAGATTTTACTCGAAGCTCACGAAGCAGTTAAATTTCGAGTAAAACTTGTCATTTTTTTTTTTTTTTTTTGCCTATCATGACTTCCGATGCGTAGCTAAAAATTTTGATGGCTACGTTCTTTTCTAAATTTTTTGACCTTGACCAACTTAATTTTCTTCATTCCACGAATGTGCATGAAACTCTCTAGAAGTGTGTTGGGGACTTGGTTTACTCGTAGACATGAGTGATAGGGAAGGCCACCAGTCCACGCTTCTAGAAAATTTTATAGTTTTCTTATAGCCAGAAAAGCAAATCAAGAAATTCGTGAAAGAAAGAAAGCAAACATGAAAATTTTGAGTTTGACATCTCAAAACCAATGTACCAAAATTTTGAAATTTAAGTGCTTCGTATTTTAGAATATAATTTTTTCGGGGGGACATCCGATTCGAAAAAGAAGTTGCTGAAAACATTCCAAGGATACCAGAAGGTGTTGTCACCAAGTTTCATGAAAATCGATTCAGCCGTTTGGACACGAAAAGGAGACAGAAAGACAGACGAACAGACGGACGAACAGACAGACATACGGTGAATTATGGTATGATGATGATGATGATGATGATGATATCATTACAGTACTCACTCAGTTATCCGTGATTGAGAGATGGTTCATGTTCACGGATAACCCGATTTCACAGTTAACTCAGTGGGTGGGCGGCGCAGCCGCTGGCTGCTGCCCGCCACCATTGACGAACCGCGGATGCAAACACCGTGCGAAACCACGGTTAACTCGGTGTCATGATCACAGATAAGTGCGCAATGGTCACAATTAGTAAATCACGGTTGAGCGAATCACGGACAACAGCGTGAGTATTGTACTGTTAACTCTGAGAACGATTAACTCGCTCTTTCAGAAATGACGCTGCTTTAAAATCTCTGACCTCATTTTCCTTGGTGCAAAAAAACCTTTCTCGGCACTATTAATTTTCTCGCTCACTTCAAATTTCGTTGCATTTCAGTGTGTATATATATATTAGGGGATGTGGAACAAATGTTCAGGATCGACTTGTGTTCGACTCCTGTGCAGCATGTAGCATCCCGCCTCATTTAGGGGTTTATGGTACGCATTTAGCTACCAAGTAATGGAAGGTTGCATAGCTGGGAGAGCTGCGCGCCGCCTACCCGGGACCGAATCGAACCCACGAGAGAGTTACAAGGAGAGAGAGAGAGAGAGAGAGAGAGAGAGAGAGAGAGAGAGAGAGAGAGAGAGAGAGAGAGAGAGAGAGTGAGTTACAAGGAATTACAAGGAAATGAGGGAATAACAACAACTTTACAGCCGACTCTAGGTGGCACCCGTGGGTTTCGTTCAAACACAGACAACTCACAGCTAGCACAGAAAAGCAAGAAGGCTCTCCCCCCTTCCTCATCCCTCCCGTCCACGGTGGACGGGTTTGGAAATAAGAAAGAAGAAAACAGCAATTCGCGGGGGAAAAAATGCCGAGAAATTTTATAGGACATTTGGAGACTGGAAATATAGAACGAATATCATTCATACATTGGAACGTCGATCTACTCGAGAAGATCATCTCATACTATATCATGATTGTTTTTGAACGCAGTGGCGGAAGATCTGGAAATGACTTTAGGAGGAAACCTATTCCACTGATTGGCAATCTTGTACGTGAAGAAGTTATCACAAATATTTGTATTGAACCGTTTGGGTTCAAGTCTGCAACCGTTGTTTCGAGTCGGGTTCGTATTTAGAGTAAAAACTTCAGAATAGTCGACGTTGTCAATCCTATTCAGAAGTTTAAAAACCTGGATGAGTTCGCCCCCGAGTCGACGCTTTTCTAAGGAATACAAATTAAGATCAGCGATCCTACGATCGTACGATTTATGACGAACGGCCGGGATTAGTTTTGTCGCTCTGGTCTCAACATTCTCGAGCCTTTGTATGTTTTTCTCAAGGATGGGGACCAGAATTGCGCACCGTATTCGAGGTGGGACTTAACCGACAGGTTATAGAGAGGGAGAAGAACGTCTTTGTTTCGGTACGCAAACTGCCTCTTAATGTAACCTAGTATAGTATTACATTTCTTTTCATCTTTGGCGCAGTGTTTGGAAAACTTGAGCTCACCATTTTAAAAACCCTTAAGTCTTTCGGTCGTTGCAAGTTCCTGCATGTGCATTGAATAGTTTGCACAGCGGTTTCGGGACCCAGTGTACATTACTTTGCATTTGTTTACGGTGAAGGACATTTGCCAAGTGGTCGACGAATTTGCTAGCCGATCTAGATAATTTTGAATTTTCAAGACATCTTCCGCGCTACTCACAGTTTGCTTATTCTTGCGAATTTCCATATGGTACTTAATATACCAATGCTTATATCGTTTATGTAAATAATGAATAAAAACGGTCCTAGTACTGACCCATGTGAGAGAGTTACAAGGAGTTACAAGGAAAAGAAGTACCTCAAAAGGCCTTGCGGCCCATACCGAGGAGGTACCAATGGCAACGGGAGCCAGAGAGAGAGAGAGAGAGAGAGAGAGAGAGTTACAAGGAGTTACAAGGAAAAGAAGTACCTCAAAAGGCCTTGCGGCCCATACCGAGGAGGTACCAATGGCAACGGGTGCCACGGAAAATTTTCTACACCCTCAAATAGTGTGCAAGATTTGGTCTAAACCTTTTCTTGAAGTGATCCACAGAGGAAATGTTCACAACTTCTGAAGGTAACCTGTTCCACGTGTCACAGATCTTATACGTAAAGTAATTCCCACACACACTAGTCCTAAACCGTTTCAAATCCAACTTCCAACCATTGTTGCGAGTTGGGTTATCATTTAAACTGAACATGCTTCTAAAATCGACATCGTTGAACCCGCGTAAGAACTTGAAAACCTCGATCAGTTAACCGCGCAGCCTCCGAGTTTCCAGCGAAAACAAGTTCAAGGCGCGTAAGCGTCGATTGTAGCCCATATGTCTAACGGAAGGGATTAACTTTGTGGCCCTCGCCTGCACTCGCTCCAGAGAGAGAGAGAGAGAGAGAGAGAGAGAGAGAGGAGAGAGAGAAGAGATAAAAATACTTTCATGGTTAACGATTAATCCAACCATTCACTGTTTCGACTATAACCATAACTATTTTTTCCGTTAACAAATTTAACCATTTTAATTGGTTGGCAAATAAGTTGGCTGATTGATAATCGGTAAACTAAATTATTATATAGAAAGCGTGTGTATTGATTAATTTGTTCATGACAAAAGTAATATGGCACATGCGTGGAATGGGGAAAGGTTCAGTACTTGAAGCTACGATTTTCATCTTTTGGTTTGAGATTGAAAAGACCAAAAGACGGCATAATTCAGCAAAATGCCTTTCATATATTTTATTTTGACATCTTAATGTGGTTCTATATATATATATATATAGGTTGAAAGGTATATATGAGAAGGTCCACCAAAGGTGAATTTGGACCGAATCACAAAATTTACGGTTGGGTGAATTTCGAAGTGAATGAGCCTTTTCGTAGACAATTAGTTAGTCTAGAAATCCATTTTTGTGGCACCGTTGGGGGCGGTGAGTGTGTGGGGGGAGAGCTTTATACCCCTTTTGGGGGGATAAGTAGTGAAAGGTCTAAAGAATTGAAAAACAAATTTTAGGACCTACATTTATTTCCTTAATAATTTCACGAATCCTTTTTGGCATTTTTTTCTACCATGTTTATTTTTGAATTTTTTATTGAAGGTTTATATTTCTAATAATGATTAATAAGACATAATAAATAGAAAATTAATAATATTATTTTTTAAAATATTACATTTATTCTTAAGTTTTCTAAATAAATTAATAATAATAATAATAATAATTATAAACAGGCTTTGTTTGATGAAATTACTTGTATAAATAAAGCTTTGCTTCATTAATTATTTATTGCTAACTCTCTCTACCTTTAGGCATATTACGAAAGTGTGGTGCATAACTCATTAATTATGCTAATATTTGGTATTTGAATAATAAACATACCTTAAAGGTCTATTAGAATATATTAAAGTTAGGGACTTATATTCCTATGACGTTTATTCTTCAAATTCTACAATACAACTGACGGGTGAAGCGTAAGATTAATTTAACCACGAAGCCTATCAAAATGTAGTTGTTGTTGTTGGTTAGCCGATCAGCCCACCCTGATCGAGCAAGCCGGCGGCACGCAGGTAACCGATCGCCCTCTCCGGAGTGGACCAGAGGTTCAGCGCACTAGTGATGTGTTGTGTTCTATGTTGTGCTAGAGCAGTACAGTCTGTCATAATGTGTTCAATTGTTTGTGGTGTGTCCTGGCACAGGTGGCAGGTGTCGTCTGTGGAGTTGTCTAGTCTGTGTTTATATGTCTGTAAGTTGTGGGTGATGTCCACATCGGAATCGTGCTACATGTCCACATCGGAATCGGAAGTTAACTCGATCCGATCTGCTCAGGCTGGTCTCTGACCTGTCAATGGGTGGCGGCTTCGCACCTAGGACCGCATTCGGACCGAGTCGTGTCAGTGCTTTGTGGGTTAGGTGTGTGTGTGTGTGTGTTTTCTGTACTGTGTGATGTCTGTGGGGCGTGGTATGGAATGGAGTATTTGGTTATAATGTGTCTCTGGTGTTACCTTAATGGTGCGAGGTGTTGGTGTATGATTGTACATGTAGTGGCAAGGGTGTTGTGGGTTAGTTGTCGCTGCTGCCATGAATTGTGTTCCCCTCATGTCTAAATGTTCCCTAACTTTCAGTATTTTTATTTCTGTGTGCAGGTGTTCTATCGGTGTTGTTTGAGTGCATCCTGTAATGATACGAAGTGCGTTGTTTTGTATTGTCTGTAAGGTGTTTATGTGTGTGTTTGAGATAATGGGTGCCCAGCATGGGCTAGCATAGTCCATAACTGAGCGAATATATTGTTTGTATATGAGTGATGTTGCTTCCTGCTAGTGTCCAAAGTTTGTGCCTGTTATTACCCTAAGCGTGTTAAGTCTTGACGTACATTTGTTTTTAATGCCCTGAATATGGTTTGCAAAAGATAATGATGTGTTGTATGTGACCCCAAGTATTTTGGTCCTGTGAGTGTGTGGAATGTTGGTGTTGTTTAGTGTAATCTGTGGAGTCATCTGGTGTTCTTTTGTGTTGTTTGTTAGCAAGGTGATGGTTGATTTTGTGGGCGCTACTTTGAGTCTATTGTGTGTGAGCCAGTCTTATATACTGTTTATGTATGTTTGTAAGTTATTTGTAGCGGTCCACGACGTTCGCAATATAACATGTATATAATTTCTTACAAAAGATTTTGAACAAATAATTTTGAGCTAAGAAGCTCATAACATTTACTTTAAGTTCACGAAGTACGTGGATTTTAAAGGCAGCTTCACGAATTATGACTTACTGGCTTCGGATGTGTAATGGTTACTTTTTATATTTTAATTTATTAATTAATATTCTAATTATTTTCAGTTATTTCTATACGAAAATAACAGCCATTTCCTATTCAAAATGGCGTGACTAAGCCGAGACAGTCAATTTCCTGAAAACGTTTATTTATTTAGACTTTTTAATTTACGGGTGGGGGATTTTGATTTACTGTTAATTTAACCTACGAGAGAGAGAGAGAGAGAGAGAGAGAGAGAGAGAGAGAGAGAGAGAGAATAAGGAATGGTGTTTCATGACTATTATTACGTTATCCGGCTTTTTTTCACTTAAAATTTAGCACTAAAATCTAAACACATCCTCCACCTAAAACCAAGGAAGGAATCTGAAATATTGGTATGAAAATGCTCCGCGAAAAAGGCATCTAACTAACTATTACAAACTGTTATGTGTCTACTATCGGTTAAAAGAAAAAGCCGTACTGTAAGCTTTTACATGACTGGTTATCCAGTCTTTCTCCCTCAAACTTGCTTCTAAAATAAACAACCATTATTACATTTAATAACACTTTAATCAACAATCAAATGAATTAACGAATTATATTAAAAAAATCATATTAAATTCTGGTTATTACAAATGAGGCCTCCGGAGTAGGAGTGACGAAGCCGCCATATGTTCAAAAATCTGTTTTCTGTATCACCATTTTCTTCTGGCCTTCGTCTATGCAGTGAATAATACACACTTACCGATACTCCGTCACTAATGCCTCTGAAATTATACACTGCATAGACAAAGGCCAGCCGCCAGAAGAAGATGGTGATACAGAAAACAGATTTTGGAACATATGGCGGCTTCGTCACTCCTACTTCGGAGGCCTCAAATGTGAAGCTCAAAATTTTGATAACTGTGTTATTTTGTAAATTTATTGACCGACTGGCTTTAACAAACATGCGAATATGTATGAAATTTTGTACATGCGTGGTCTGACTAGATTTAGGTAGGCTTTGATGTAATTACATGAGAAAATTAAGAAGAAAAGTACGTCACTAATATTTACGTAATTACAAATACGGCAGCGCGCACTGTATTCCGATTTTATACTTAAAGAACAAAAAATTACATCATAACTGAGGTGTTCCTCGTCTCTGAACTTCTTAAAACGACCGAAGAGGGTATTTAGTACAACCCCCCTCTGATTGGTCAAAAAAAGCTTTAACTATATAGTAGCTGATCTGATTATTAACTTAAAAGGACATACTTCAACTCTCTCTCTCTCTCTCTAAATTTTAAATGAGCTTATTTTATTATTTCATGTTTATTGAATAATTGAGCCAAAATGTGCAAAATAACATAATTTATTAATAAATCTCTCTTTTACACAATATTCCTTTTAAATAATACAAATAATACAAAATCACATTCATTTTTCCTCTTTTCATACATTTACTTGAAAAAATATACAGGGTGTTCCTAAATTATCTTTCTTATTTCTTTTAATTTACATAGGAAATAGGAATGATAACTTAGGATTTTAAAAAAGCATATCTGTTTGATTCCTTACAAACTGGAATTTCAATTTCTTATGCCTATAAGCGTGGAACAGCCATTTTCAAAAACGTTTCGTAGGTTATCGTCCGACAGATATACTTCAAAAGGTTTTTAATTATACAGAACTTAGGTGTTTTTTTTTGGAGGTTTTGCAAAACAAGAAATATATTAAAAAGAACTTACAAATGTTGATAAGAATTAACGGTTAATATTTGGCTGGACACAGGGGCTAACGAGAAATGAGAGGTTGTGTTTCACTAGCACTATTTTTCATGCTCTTTACGATGGTACTAATAATTTTTTGTGGAAATGCAAGATTATAGAAAAAATTACAAGTTACATTTTTATAGTGAATATTTCCTGTTTTGGTTATAATGTACTTTTTTTCATAAAATATTTTTCCTGATTGGGCTATTTTTTCGCTACTCTGCGACTTAATTAGTTAGTTGGTTTCTGTTCTGTCTATTTTTTTTTTCTAATTGGATTCAGTTTGGCCGTGTTTGTGATAGAATTATGACGTGCGGCTCGTGTGGTTTCTGACTTTGAGAACTTGATTCGTCATGTGCCCTAGATGAAGAGAAAGCATTGGATGTTTTTATCAATTACGGCGTTATTCTCTCATCCTTAACTTGCCCGAAATGTGACAGTGAGTGCCTAATATGAAAAGATCAGAATATATTTAGGTGAAATAACCAACTGAATGCCCGGTTAGGCCAACTGAATGCCCGGTTAGGCCAACTGAATGCCCGGTTAGGTCAACTGTACACCCTTGATGATTGGTTAGGTTAAGTAATGATATTTTCGTTAGTTTAAACGAAAATGGCGAAAACGAAAATGACATGGCCTGAAGTTGAAATAAAAAATACATTTTTCTAGTGTATTTTGGTGTGCTCTGTGGTTAGGTTAGTTAATTTAGTTAGGTTAGCTAGTTTTTTATCAGAATTACATTTTCCTGGTGTAGTTTTCTCTGCTTTGTTGGAATTTGACACACATTTCTTGCACAAATGAGTAGAAACACTCCGTATTTTGGAATGGAAAAAAAAATAGTTTCTATTCATTTGCACAAAAAATGGGTATCAGATTCGAACAAAGCAGAGAAAACTACACTAGAAAAATGTAATTTTGATAAAAAATGTAGCCCCCGTGTCCAGCCAAATATTTACCGAATTAACTTATCTTTATATGGCTACATATTATTATTATTATTATTATTATTATTATTATCATTATTCTCTCTAAAGCGAATAAAATAAAGACATGTCTGAATGTAGAGAGATGAGTGACTTATAAGAATTGACTAATTTATTTTAAAACATATTTTTGAAAGAGTTTTAATACATTTTATTCTTTGATTTTCTGTTTAATGATCTTCCAAATTAGAGGGTCGAATGTAAATATGTAAAAATGAGATTCACTTTATTTAGTGACTGACTGACTTTCGTAGTATATTATATTGTTCCTCTCCATCATGTAGGAGTATTTTTGCAGTCATTTTAACCCAACTTAAACTAACCAAACCTAGCGCAACGTAACCTACCCTAGATAACGGAACAATCTGGGGTATTTGAAAATTTGACATTGTGGGTCTCCGTAAATACTGGATTTTTGTATTCGTCAAAGTTAGTAACCATCCGTTTATAGTACATTGTTGGTGCGTACTGGAAGCGCGTGAAAATATTTAAAACCCAACCTTAAGCGGTCATTCAAAAAAAAATAAATAAAGAAAGTATATAAATGAGGCACACATCCTGCAAGTACAAACAAAATATTCAACACTTCAAAAACTCTCAAAGAGAACATATTACAATCTAAACATTACTTCTTTTGGATCACCTGAATATCAGGGCGCCCAGCCTTCTCTAGTTAGCCTTATAAGGCTAACTAACGAAAATATCACGACCTAACCTAACCAATCGTTAGGTCAACTGTACGCCCTTGACGATTGGTTAGGTTAAGTAGATCACCTGAAGATCAGGGCCCCCAGCCTTCTTTAGCTAGCTTTATAAGGCTAACTAACGAAAATATCACGGCCTAACCTGACCAATCGTTAGGTCAACTGTACGTCCTTGACGATTGGTTAGGTTAGGTCGTGATATTTTCGTTAGTTAGCCTTATAAAGCTAGCTAAAGAAGGCTGGGGGCCCTGATCTTCAGGTGATCTACTTAACCTAACCAATCGTCAAGGGCGTACAGTTGACCTAACGATTGGTTAGGTTAGGTCGTGATATTTTCGTTAGTTAGCCTTATAAGGCTAACTAGAGAAGGCTGGGCGCCCTGATATTCAGGTGATCCAAAAGAAGTAATGTTTAGATTGTAAATATGTTCTCTTTTGAGAGTTTTTGAAGTGTTGAATATTTTGTTTGTACTTGCAGGATGTGTGCCTCATTTATATACTTTCTTTATTTATTTTTTTTTGAATGACCGCTTAAGGTTGGGTTTTAAATATTTTCACGCGCTTCCAGTACGCACCAACATGTACTATAAACGGATGGTTACTAACTTTGACGAATACAAAAATCCAGTATTTACGGAGACCCACAATGTCAAATTTTCAAATACCCCAGATTGTTCCGTTATCTAGGGTAGGTTACGTTGCGCTAGGTTTGGTTAGTTTAAGTTGGGTTAAAATGACTGCAAAAATACTCCTACATGATGGAGAGGAACAATATAATATACTACGAAAGTCAGTCAGTCACTAAATAAAGTGAATCTCATTTTTACATATTTACATTTGTCATTTTTTCTGGATCCACCCAAAAAATTAGATAATTCTTGCACTGTCACTTGACTCAGTGTTTTCACATTCAAGAAAATTTCCTTGATTCAAGGAAATTTGGTGCTCTCAAGGAAGCTTTCAAGGAAATGAAAAACTCAAGGAAATCGGGAGTTAGCCATCACAAATTAATAGTTTTCGAGATATCCTAAGAAAGGAAATGCCTGAAAAAATAATTCGTCTTGATAACCGATTAAATAAATATTCAGTCATGTCCACTACTAATTCTGTAATCTGGAAGAGTGCAACATCGGCGATAGTTAAGAAAGTCATAAACTAATGGGAAGTTAGGTTAGGTTAGAGTTTAGTAGGCTTGTTTAGATTTAAATAATTGTTCACAATGGGAGCACACGCATGAACAACATAGTTGAAACTAAACAAGCCTAACCAAAGCCAACCTAACCTAACGTTAGAAGGGACATTACTGCATCTCCTGACATTGTGCAGTCCCAGAGACTGTACAGGATATAGCAATGTTGATTACTTTATGCTTTCATAAAGTTTTGTTAATTTTGGCCAATTTTAATGGCTACATAATGGTAAATTAGGTTGGGTTAGGTATGGTTTGTTTATTTTTTATTTTTATCCAAATTTTAATTAAATATGCTATCACTCGGGACCGCACAAAGTCAGGAGTACCCTTAACTTAAGCTTATAACTTGAAAAACTATTGTTTGTGTGACATTTGTTAATGAGAAAATTTAATCCAATATCCAGACATCATTTTATCAAAATTTGTCCCAATTTCAAATGGCCTAAATTGCAAATTCCTTTTAATGCATGAGGTTGTTTTCTTAACTATATGTGTAATGTGCTGTTATGTTGTTACTTTGTGATTCGTCCAAATAATTACCCTCTCTTAGTTTTTATCCTGTCTGCTGTTTGTCAGTGTTGTATTTACCTTAACGCTTTGTATGATACATATATTTTTGGCCCAAGACTGCCATGGGTATCATTCTGACATCAATAAAGCTATTATTATTATTATTATTATTATTATTATTATTTTTGTGACAGAAATGTTATCAGAGAAGATTATCTTATTTTAGACAAAATAATCAAATAAACATGAAAAAATTCTGAAAAGTCATGTCTGTGTGAAATCTTAAAATTACTTTTAGGTGAATTCTAGTATTTTTCCTTTTACATTTGACATTTAATTTTGGGAATGCTTTTCATGATACCAACTTGCTAGAAATTTGGGGAGGAATTTATTCATGTAAAACATTTAGGAGCTCTGTGGTGGTGGTGGTTTTAGCATATCGCGTGTATGTGTGTGTGTGTGTGTGTGTGTACAGCTGTCTTGTACATAGTTACATAAGTACTATGGGTTTATATAAAACAAAGAATAACAAAAAAAGATAAAACCCCAAAAATGTTTTTACATGCATGGTTTATTTAGCTTGGTTAGTTTAAACATTAATATTGTTTGGGTAAATTGGTGGTGGTCGTGCTGGTTATTGTACTTTGTAGCTGGATTAGATTGGTGATGGGTAATAGAGGGGGATTGCAAATTCAGTATCCCTCCCTCTAGATCTGCTCCTGATGTCACCGATTTGTGGGAGGAGGATAGTTTTATATTTCAGCGTCTTATATTTCAGAGTCAACCCTAAAGAAGCCATGTCTGCTATTGCCTAAAATACTGCTACAAATTTTCCTTACAAGTTTTAAATTCGAGGAAAATTACGAGGAAATTAATGATGTTTTCGAGGAAATTCAAGAAATTTGGCAGTCTTGATAAGGAAATCAAATTTCCTCATGTGGAAGCACTGTCTTGACTCGCTCTTCATTGTCATCGTGACGGCACTCGACGGTAGTACGTGTCGTATGGGCAGTGTCTTGCTGCAAAATCATTCTCGCAACGCAATTCGTTAGATACACCGATTCGTCCCTTCTAAAACTGTTGATACCACTCATACAGTACATTATTTGGTGGCATGCAGCATCTCCCATATTGCATTGACATTCGTTGATAAATTTCACTTGGCTTCGCGCCTTCCAACAACAAAAATCTGATTGCAGTGGTGCCGCCATATTTAACTGTTTGAGGTTAAACATAACAATTTGCAGTTAAACATGGCTCGCAAAAATAAGTGAAATAAGACCCGCGCCAGCGTAACCTCCAATAAAATAAGATAATATAAATCAAATCTGAATTCGGGTTGGGGGTTTGGTGCCTTTATAAAAAAATCACTTTACTGATTGACTGAGTAGCGTATAAAATGTTTTTATGCATTCTATCGTCATAATTAATAATGAAATACCCTCTAGCTTTTAGAGCATGTAAATATATACTTGCATATAATGGAAATTATTATACTCGCAGTTTGTCTCGACGTTGAGCCAAGTTCCCCCCCCCATTTCAAACAATAAACTTTATCGTTCATCTTACTATTAATTATTTCAATATCTGATCAATGACTGAATGAGCCTGATCAGTTATGAAGTCTACTTATTGTACCAAACCTGAGATGTTCATTGTTCTATTTACCTTTTGTTAGATTATTAATTTTTGGTGTAATCAATTCTTATGATTGAAAAGGAGTAACCTTATCCACCACTCGCTTGATTCAATTTTCTTCTTTCTAGATTACTACAACTCTGTTCGACAGAGATATTAAGATTCAAAGTCGATATACAGGGTGATTCATAAGTCCTGTCCCAAAGGCATTTATTTTATAGTTATCTTTGGGACAGGACTTTTGAATCACCCTGTATATATGATAATATTTACAGTACGAAAGTACTTTCGGTATAAGTTTGCATTCACTATCTATTTCATTTCTCTCTTTAAATATACTACCCTGTAGTAATCTAATACAATGAATAATACATGCTTCTGATATGGTTTTTTTAACATTGTTTTTGCTACTCTATTGTACTGTAGCCTAAATATCTGAAAGCTCCTGCACGTGATTGAAATTGTACGTGATATGAATGAAACAAATGAGTGCTACTTCAGTATGTGGTCTACCTACGATTGATTAGGTTTAGTCTGATATTTTCGTTAAACTAACGAAAATATCATGACTAACCTAACCAATCGTCAAGGCGACTGACATTGGGATGTAAACAGCTATAAACAAGATAAAGCTATAATTAAAAGGTAGACCGCCGAATCGTAGGTAACCGTATATTATAGTAGCACCATAAATGTCTTTATACCTTTGTTAGCTTCCGCCCGAATTGTTCATTCTATCAAAGGTCAAGCTTTCACCCCACCTTAGACCTACAGTCTAACGTGGAATCCGAACCACGCCCCAAACCAGCAGCCCAGCATCTTACCACTAGGCCACCTAGGGTACCCTTTATCTACCAACCACTTTCTTTTGTGTGGAAGGATGAACAGCTGGGTTTTGCGCGCGCCGCCTGCCGTCCCGGGTCCTCGAACCCGAGGCCGATGGATTCGTATACCGACGCTAACCACTACACGACCACTGAGGCGCATTATATTTTAATATACCCCCCCATTTTTTTAATCGGACAATTTATGAAAGAACTTGGAAAAATATGTTCGTCAAAAATGGACTGAAATTATCAGGATTCATTCTCGCATTTCGTTTCTACTTTGAAATATTTCTTTTGTGCTGTTAACGACGCTATATACAGTTTATCTTGCCTTTTTTCCCGAATCAGGCGAGTTTGTCTAAAACAATTCGTCTAAAATACAATTTGTCTAAAACAATTCGTCTAAAATACAATTTGTCTAAATCAATTTGTCTAAAACAATTTGTCTAAAATAGTTTGTCTAAAATCAATTTGTCTAATAACAATTTGTCTAAAATACAATTTGTCTAAAAATAATTTGTCTAAAATACAATTTGTCTAAACAAACAATTTAATATAATATGGCATACAAATTGTTGCCTGATGTACAATGCTATTCATTACTTGCCACGCCCCATCTTAAAAGGTTACCTCTTGTGCGGAATAGTACATCGAAATCAGTTATCCCGGAACCCATAACCCGGTTAGGTTAGGTTAGGTATATTATGAATAAAATCAACCCATTTTCAATCTTTTCATCCTCACTCCAATTTATCACAGCAGACAAATGCATTTCTAGTTATCTTCAGTTATTAGTCAAATTGTATTTTAGACAAATTATTTTTAGACAAACTATTTTAGACAAACTATTTCGATGTACTATTCCGCACAAGAGGTAACCTTTTAAGATGGGGCGTGGCAAGTAATAAATAGCATTGTACATCAGGCAACAATTTGTATGCCATATTATATTAAATTGTTTGTTTAGAGTTTAGACAAATTGATTTTAGACAAACTATTTTAGACAAATTGTTTTAGACAAATTGATTTAGACAAATTGTATTTTAGACGAATTGTTTTAGACAAATTCTCCTAGACGCCTTTTTTCCACTCATTTAAATTCAGATACCGAGTAACTCATTTCTCAACCCCCCCCCCCCCCCCTCTTTTACTTTCCCCCTTCTCCTCTTATCTGCTACTATCTCTAATGTATTTTCATTAAAAAAATGATGATTAATCATTGTTTGTTTCGGATCATTGAAGCCGCCGATTGATGAGTATATATATATATTTGGATCTTTTCCTTTATAGCACCCCCAATTTCTTCTTTCCCGGTAGATCAACTGTACGCCTTTGACAGTTGGTTAGGTTAAGTCGTGATATTTTCGTTGAAATTAACGAATATTTTAACGAAAAGATTAAGACTTAACCTAACCAATTGTCAAGGGCGTACAGTTGACCTAACCGTAAAGTGGCCAGATTTCAGGGTCCAATGTGGGGAGGGGGTGTTCCCCTGCCGTGGTTGAGAAAATTTTGAAATTGCAATACTCAAAAAACACGTTTTGGTGGCATCGTAAGCAGATATTTCAATGCTAATTTCGGCATCTGTCCCGTCGAAAATCTGGACTCTGGTCACCTTACCTAACCGGGAAAGAAGAAATTGGGGGCGCTTTAAAGGAAAAGATTCATATCTTTTTTTATGGCGTTGGTTCCTCTCCTTATGGTATGAGCGGTCATTTAAAGGAAGGTTTGTAATACATAATGGGAAAGGTATATTTTAGTAACATGTCACGTGTTACTTTGTCAAAAGCTTTGGTTAAAGAAATTAGCGTGATCATCATTAGTATTATTGTGAGGGGGCTAGCACCACTTTTTCGTCTTTGCAGGACACGACATTATAAAATTTTTAGTATTTTTTTAATGCAGGAAGAGGGACCAAGAGCCGCAAAAACGCCCTCCCCCGCCAAAATAAATTAGTCTCTCGTCTAGGAAAAGGAATAACATGGTTAATTAATAATTTTTAGGAAAACGTGATGAATGGTGAAATTTTCTAATTAATCAATGCTTAACTGATTAAAAATTATTAAAAATTAAATACTTCTGAAAAGAGTAAGAAAGAGCGGTGCTACTGTAGTATGCGGTCTACCGTTAAGTTTCTACTGTAGTATGCGGTCTACCGTTAAGTTTCTACTGTAGTATGCGGTCTACCGTTAAGTTTCTACTGTAGTATGCGGTCTACCGTTAAGTTTCTACTGTAGTATGCGGTCTACCGTTAAGTTTCTACTGTAGTATGCGGTCTACCGTTAAGTTTCTACTGTAGTATGCGGTCTACCGTTCAAAATATTTAAAAGGAATTGAAAATGAATTGAAAGGAATTATAATTTAATTTACACAATTAAGGAATTATTAAAGAAGTTAAACATACTACTACCGCATACTTAACGGTAGACCGCATACTACAGTACGCCCTTGATGATTGGTTAGGTTAAGTCGTGATATTTTCGTTAGTTTTAACGAAAATATCACGACTTAACCTAACCAATCGTCAAGGGCGTACAATTAACCTAATAATAAAATAATAAGAAGATAAGAAGCTATAATTAAAAGGTAGACCGCAAATCGTAGGTAGACCGCATACTACAGTAGCACGGAAAGAGCTTTATTGTTTCTGTTGCGTGGATAAGACCGAAGGAAACATTTCGCTCAAACATTTAGTTTGCTTTAGTTCAAGAAATTAGGCATGGGCAGATTAGACAGTTTATACACGTAAAAAAGTGCCAAATTCAAATGATACATTACAAAATTTAAGGTAAAATGCTGGTGAAATTATGAGGAAACTTAATCATTTTCCATCATTTTCTAAAAATATTTTTTGATTAATTAATGATTAAATTCGAAACAACGATTAACTGATTAACTGATTAATCAGAACCATGCCCTAATAAGGATGGTCGCGGACTGTTGTACGTACTTTGATCTGGGAATTTAAAATCCACTTTGTATTGTGTCCGTTCATGAAACTTAACAAGATTATTGTAAAAGGATTTTTTTTTTTACAGACACACAAAGTGTCTTCCCCTTCGCAAAATTACATAACGAATCCGGACAGCGTAATTTCTTATGATGGCCTGTAGCGTGCAATTTATATTAGTACAACGCTTTCGGGTCAAATATTAGGTGTAAAATGTCCAGAACGACATTTGATGTATGAGGTCTTGCACCGTCCTGCTGAAGGTACACTCTGTCTATATGCCTAAATCATTGTTTTGACGCCAACCATAAGAAACGGGATGATCCGTACTTCGGGGATGCGGAGGTAAACATTGTAGTCCACCGTCATGTCAGTAAAAGTTAGGCCAAAGATCGCACGTTGGAGGAAATGATAAGTTACATTTGAAAGGATTCCTCACATAATTTTGCGGAGGGAAGTACACTTTGAGCATGTTGTGTGCCCGTAAAATGACTCCCATCCTTCTAAAATAATCGTGTGAAGTTTCGTTCGAACGTATAATTTAATTCACTCCTTTTTAATAACTTTTTTTTTAATGTGTGGCATAATTAAAAATCACCCTGTGTATTAAACAGACCCTACCATCTTGAAGCAATCAGGAAAACTCCTAATTTAGACGAGAGAGAGAGAGAGAGAGAGAGAGAGAGAGAGAGAGAGAGAGAGAGAGAGAGAGAGAGAGAGAGAGAGAGAGAGATTGTGCTCAAACATAAATGGCAAAACTCATCAATAGAATGTCAGAACGTGTGTCAGCTTTACGTAATATAAAGGGGAAAAGAACGAACGCAATTCTTAATATATTGATTTTTTATTATTAAATTGAATACTAAGGAAAATCAAAATACTGTATATCTATTTACTTTTGTCAACACTCTGTCTATCGCATTTCCAGACAGGAGATACAAAGAAAAAATTGGGCGAAGATGGAATATCGGAGGCAAGATCTGTAGACCTACTTTTTTTTGGTATCCGGACAACTGCCCCCGAGACAACTGCCCCCGGATAATTGTCCCCCGACAATTTCCCCCTGGACAATTGCCCCCTTGGACAATTACCCCCTTGGACAATTGCCCCCCAAAATTGCCCTCATTAAGAGAAAAATAAGACTTAGTTTAATTTAACCAAAAAATAACATTTAAACATTACTAACAATTTTTGTTTAGTTTAAACTAAAATTTAAACATTACAAATTTACCTGGATTAATTTTTAACGGAAAACCGAACTATTCTTCCCGCCAGAAAGAATTAATGATGGTCCTTTTGTATTTACGGACTACGGAAAAAGTTATAAAAACAACATTTTTAAGTTGGAAATTAATAAATTTATTAAAAAAAAAGTACACTTTAGGGTGGAAAAATAGGTTAGGTTAGGTTAGGTTAGGTTAGGTATATATTAATTATCGTACAAGTTTCTCAAATTTATTTTCTCCCGATAAACTTGCAATTTTAGCGTGTGATGTCAGTTAGTTTTTGTATTTCTGTTTTTAACCCTTATTTTCAGATAAGAAATAAAAATTCCATGTTTTTATTTTTAGGATTATTTACTCCTCTTTATACACTAATTCTATACAGTTTATTCTTAGTTTAATTTACTTTTTCTTTCTCTTAATTGTCCAAGGGGGCAATTGTTCAGGGGGCAATTGTCCAGGGGGCAGTTGTCTCGGGGGCAGTTGTCCTAGAACCCTTTTTTTTTATGAAAAAATCATTAAGGTTATTTAGTGTATTTCTCGAGTCATCTACAGGTTCTTTGACGTTAATTAACCTTTTTGATATTGAGAGGTCTTTGTTTGCTTGTTATTAATATCGCTATTAATGACATTCCAATATTGTTTGGGATCACAGTTAATAGTTTTTAAGTATTATTGTTGATCGTACTGTTGATCGTACTGTTGATCAACTATCACTAGATTTACAAACCACATTTGAATAATGGTGTGTGTGTGTGACTTTTAACCTCTTGATCGGTGTGACTGTAAAATGTACGGTTTCAGTTTCTTGTACATCCCTCAGTTTCTAAAATAAATAAAGGATCACCTGAAGATCAGGGCCCCCAGCCTCAATTACCAATGATATCTTCGTTAAAACTAATAAAAATATTACGACTTAACCTAACCAATCGTCAAGGGCGTACAGTTGACCTAACCGGGCATTCAATTTAATTTATTATTATATTTGGTACTGTAAAGCAAAAAACAAGAATACATTGGGGGGGCCCTGATCTTCAGATGATCCCAAATAAATAAATAAATAAGATAAAACCATGCTTCAGGTGAGGTGAGAGCTGCCTTATATACACCTATTAAAAGGTTTAATAATTCTCCTAAAATTAATCTAGAAAACTCCGCTGCTTTTTTCACTGCAGTATAATGTCGCAAACAAACATTGTTGTTATTGTTTTTCTTCTTAAACTTCGCAGTGCTTTATGTTATTGCTTGTTTGCTGCTCTGTTGTTGGGTATACATGTACTAATGGGTACGCTCAACTATCACACGTATAAAGTATGAAATAGTTTAATGGAAATGCGTCAAATACCGCGAAAAACTAACCCCAAAATTTTCCAACGTAGCGGACCAATTAACATTGCGGGGGTGATTACAGTAAATAAACAGAATAGAAGTAAACAAAACAAAAACTGTTGAAAACTTTAAAAAAAAAGAAAAAGAAGAACGAGACTAACTGGAAAGTAAAAAAAACAACAACCAACCAAAAATCGAGATACTTTTACGCGCTTTTACTGAAAAAAACAACTACCTCATTTTTTTCCTTCTTTTTTGTTTGATTGTATTATATCGCTGAACCCCTCCCCCCCAAAATTTCAGCAATTTGTATAAACGTCCATTAAAAATATTTAAAAGCTACAAAGATGGGTGCTACTGTAGTATGCGGTCTACCGACGATTGGTTAGGTTTAGTCATGATATTTTCGTTAAAACTAACGAAAATATCATGACTAAACCTAACCAATCGTCAAGGGCGATTGACAATGGGATGTAAACAAACAATTAGTAAACAAGATAAGAAGCTATAATTAAAAGGTAGACCGCCGAATCGTAGGTAGACCGCATACTACAGTAGCACCCAAGGATGTTTAACTCTTCATACTTCTAATTACATTATTATCAATGCATCGATGAATAATATATGCACAATTGACTCTTATGTACTAGTAAATGATGTAAACATTCGGTACGCTTTTAATATAAGTTTATAACTATAACCAAATGCATAAAATGAGGTCTTCAACTGCGTTTGTGAACTTGTCTTAATTTACACCATGACGCACCAAAACAAAATGAAGGTTCAAAGCATTAAAAGCTTTTTCTTAAGGATTTTGTATGTAACTAAATTTAGTTTCTGTATTTGACTAATAAAATCTCTGTATTTACCTTTCTATTTCGTATTTGTTTCTGGATTATTCAGAGTTTGACGATAACGTTCGAACGACAAGAATCATTTTCATAAAACAGGAATTGTTGCGTCCCAAATTTCTCAAAGAATTAACTTCATTACCTACGTACGTGCGAAGAGCGGGTCGGAGATATTATTTTAAGTCGTGTGTGTGTGTGTGTGTGTTGGAGGGTGAAGGGGCAGGCAGAAGTTTGAATCTTTTCGTGCCTTTCTAGTTTTTAAGTATATTTTGCAATATTTGTCAAGGTTTTGCAATAATTTGCAATAGCAACGTAGAGAACATCCTCAATAATTTAAAATGGGATAATTCCAAACAGGAAGAGGCACTTTAGACAAGGTCCAAATATTATGCTATTATTTTCTTAAATAACCCCAAAATTTGTGAAGTTAGAGATAGTTACAGTCGGTTCAAAAAATTCTGTTGTACAATTCCGTGGTTCTTACTAATATTTATCAATGAGAAACACGGAGTTCCAAGACAGGTTTTTTTTTTTAACCGACTGTACGAAGATTAATTTCGTGTACCGGCCAGGGTAGACTAAAGATAGAGCGCTGGTATATTAATGAGGAGGTCCTGAGTTCGAATCTAGGGTCGGATTTTAAATTTCGGCGATCATGGTGCTTTTCTGGGTCTTCCAAACATTATTATTATTATTATTATTATTATTATTATTATTATTATTATTTTTAACCTTCAGCGATTTATTGAAGTCATTAAATTAAAATTTTCTTTTAATATCAAGTCATGCGAAGCGACCTTAATGAACCCCCTAAAATAAAAATTATTAATTGATTTTCTTCCCTCTTCAATTAATATATTTAATAAATTAATAATTATTTCCCTGGTGTGAATTTATTTTAATAAAATGCAAATTAATTGACACGTGAACCTTCCTCCTGAGAGACTCATTTTACGATTGAGCGCCGATTCAATTCAAATTAGCAAAGTAAATAAGGAAGGTTTACCTTTATATTAAATTTTGAATGAAATATCAATAATGTTATCCAAAGTTGGAACACACACACACACACACACACACTGAGGGCAGCGTCGTGGCCAGTGTCGTAACCGGTGAGGGCAACGTCGTGGTCAGTGTCGTTACACCGCTTCCTGTCGACCAGCGAATTTAAATGATGTTGGGTTTGTGAGACCATCTTTTCTGTTCATATTATGTATCGACCCGTGGTTCGGATCTTACGTAAAGCAGTAGGTCCCCTCCGTTACATGACTTTAAACGCTGCGAAGAAGGTTAAACAATCTCATCAAAGAATTCTCGTTGATTATAGTATTATTGTTATAGTTCTCGTTATCATTCTTGTAACACTGATATTTATTGTTCATGTTATAGTAGACAAGTGGACAAGTAGACATACAGATAGATAGCTAGTTCGATAGGCAGAAAAACCCTTTTAATTGAGGCCATTCCCCTATCTCGTGATCATTCTTGTAACAGTGATATTTTATTGTTCATGTTATAGCAGACAAGTGGACAAGTAGACATACAGATAGATAGCTAGTTCGATAGACAGACAAACCTTTTTAATTGAGGCCATTCCCCTTTCAAATGAAAGCCCTGTAGATGATCCCAATAAGTGAACTGAGACTAAATGTTATTGAGGAACTTCAGTTTCGAGCAAGATTTCATTCGAAATTTAACCCGTTTTGACGAGTCTTCTGAAAGGAATTAACTTTAATGAGATTTCATCTTTTCCTCATTTTATCTCTCTCTCTCTCTCTCTCTCTCTCTCTCTCTCTCTCTCTCTCTCTCTCTCTCTTTAAATTGAAGATTAAATCTTTAATCTTTAATGAAAGAAGTATTTAAGTGATTTTCATATTTTTATTTAGTTTTTTAAATATGAATTTAAATTAGAAAAAAACAATAAAAATTCACCAATTTTGGGGGTCATTTTTCTGGTTGGTTCTTATATTAAATATTATAAATCAACTTTGGTGAAAAGGAGTATTGATTTTTTTTCAAGTTCACTGCTGTTTGTGAACTTTGGAGTATAATAATAGTAATCAATGAGGAAGGCCATAAACTAACACAACGCTCAGGCCAGACGAAAGCGGCTCGTTACATTAACTTCTGGATTAAAATTATTGACTAGAACCATCGGGAGCATCGATGTAGCCCGAAGCAGTGTAATGCAAATTGCTTTGTATTTACCTTCACTCAAGTGTGTATATATATATGGCATATTGCAACATTCTTTCAAATACTTTAAATCTCTAAACGTGCTCAGAAGAAAAAAAGGAAGTCAAAACATGTTCAAAAGTGAACTTAAAAACATGTGTTTATAGGCGTTGGTTTTAAGTTAGATCACCATTTTTACAGTGAAGGCGTTTCCCTGTATCGACATCCCTGTTCGCGTTTTCTGTAAATACGAACTGTATTTTGAAGGAACATTTTTTGAGAATTGTTTATTAGGTTTTTGTGACTTGCAGAATGAATACATGTTTTTCAACGTAAAAGTTTATTAATATGTAATCTCTCTCTCTCTCTCTCTCTCTACACGGTAATACAAGTTACTTGCTTCAATATTGTTATACACAAAAACTCTACGGAGATATAATTTTTTCTTTTATTCCAAATGGATTTCAAATTTTATCCTTTAAAAATGTATAAAATAAATTCATTTTAAGCTCAAGGGACTAAAGATTAATTACTGAATCATTAAGTTTAAGCAGCTGTCTTTATCTCTCCATTTAAAATCTTCAGCTTTCATTCGTTTTAACCGAGATTTTTATCGATTTCCGGTAATCCTCCAGCAGGAGTCTTCAGGAGGAAAAAAAAGGTAATTTTTTAAGAATATATTTGGTAATTTTCTTTTTCAATTACGTATTTATGTCAGAGTTATTTATTTAAAGTATTTCCATTTGTAGTTTTTAATGTTTCCTATCTAAAGTATTTATCAAGGAACCCCTCTACCCATTTGGTTGCTCGCGTCCCTCGTTCAGTGGGTAATACCGTTCGACTCCCCATTTCCGATGGGTCTGGAATTAGTAGTCTGGTTAGAGGGCTGTGTCAGTTTCTGAGCGTCCTCACTCATTATTATTATGTTGAACATTTGGTCGATGGGACAGTGTAATCACACTAATACACTAATTTAACCTAACCAGAACCTAACCTTAACCTAACCAAAGCTTAACCCAACCTAACCTAACCTAATTTAATCTAATCCACAATAACTTGTCGATTAAATGTCACGGTGATTTAATCGGACGTACAGTTAGTTCAAAGAGTCCTGTTATGAAGCTCGCATGCATGTTTTCTTTACCAATATTTATTGATAAGAAACATGGAGTTTCACCACACCAATTTATTAACTGACTATATATATATATATATATATATATATATATATATATATATATATAATTTTATAGCAAAAAAAGCCCCAGAAATTACTAATTAGCAATTTTTAAATTTGTTAATTTTTTCTTTTATTTAAGAACTCTTCATATATATACAGTATATATATATAGTATATATATATATATATATATATATATATATATATATATGTTACAGTCAATCTGTGAACTAGTCATTCACGTAATGCTAAAATTTTAGGCATTTCGCGTAATTCGATTGACCCTCAAACATAGGTAATACACATTACTAACCTAACCTAACTTTCACGAAGTCGTTAATCGCCTAACCGAATTACGCGAAATGCCTGAAATTTTTTTAGGCATTACGTGAAATGACTAGTTTCACACATTGACTGTAACATATATATATATATATATATATATATATTATATATATATATATATATACCACAGGGATGGCCAAAAGTCGCGGTCGAGTCGTATAGAATGGTTGATAAAAGAATGAGAGAATGAGTTTTAATTTTTGAGACATTTTGTTTAAACCAAAAACAAGAAAAAACTTACAAATGAAATTGAAATTAAATTAAAGAGAGTGCTTGATGCTGATACGTTCAGTTGGTCTGCATGGATACTGTCGTGATCAACGCCTAATTGCAGTCGATGCCAAGCTTTTGAAGCCTTTCGGCGTAATGGCTGAGAATATGTGAGGCATTTCCATTTTTAACTCTTTGACAGAGTGCTTGAGGATGGGCTAAGTTTGTCTTCACAAACGACCACAACAGTTATCACGATTCGGGACTTCTGGGAGGCCAGTTGAGAGATCCTCCTTTCCCATCCACACTGGAAGTTGGGTGTTGAGGAAATTACGCACGTTAATAGCATAATGGGCTGGTGCACTGTCTTCTTGTAAAATAACACTGTTTACAAAGCCCAGTTCTCAAGTTCGGGAATAACCATTGAGACAACATCTCCAGATAACTTGGACCAGTCACACTCGCATCGAAAAATATGGATCAACAATCAGTTCACAGTTACACCAGCCCACATCATAACATAGGGAGGGTGTTGTGCTATTTCTTCAAAGAAATAGAGGTTTTTTATCCGCCCAGAAAATAAACATTCCGAGACCTCGTGCTAAGGTATACGGCACATTCGTCAGTGAACATAATGTTGAAAATTTATGCAATAAAATTTGACATGACTGCCGCCGTACGTTCATGTCATAATCAGAAAATTCATTGATAAATACGGGCCTATACTTATGGTAGCCTTCCTCCTTCATCAAACGCCGCGTGGAAGTTCTTCGAATATTGAATTCAGCAGGATGTTTCTTAGTTAATTTCTTGCGTGATTCAAGCCCTGACTCCTCTAAACGAGGACTAACGTCCCCATTGTGAATGTTTTTATTCCTCCAGTTTACGTAAATTTGCCTCAGTCGGAGCTGATTAAACTGCATTGAAAAGTCTTCTCTTATATCATTATAAGTTTTACCAATACGTTCTTTTTCGTGAAGCCAAACCCTCGCAAGAAGACGCTCCTCGATTGTAAAAGAACTTAAAAATACAAAGGAATACAAATACAAAGGACACCAAACAGCGACAGACCGGCTGGTCCCTACGAGGCTGTCTGTTTAAGAAGAAACGTTAAAAGATGGAAGAAAATTTAAAGACGAGTGAAAGTTTTAAAGCAAAACAAAGAAGAGAAGTTGGAAGGAAGGAAAGAAATTTAAAGATAAAGTGAAAATTTTAAAGTAAAGATGAGAGAATCAGAGTGAAAATTCTACAATACTACTTCTACGTGCTTCTAACAAGGGGGTTTAAAGCAAGATAAGCATTTAGTCTCTTTTTAAAGGATTCAATCGAATTACTTTGAACTACGCTGACTGGCGGCAATCCATTCCACAAATTAGTATAACACGATTGAAGAAAAAATGTTTAGCTTCGTTAGAATTAAAATGTTTACCCACTAATTTGAGACCATTAACGCGAGTTCTATCTGCAGTTTTGAAGGTGAAATATTTTTTGGCGTCGACATTATCAAAACCTTTAATCATTTTAAACACCTGGATTAAATCTCATCGAAGAAGCCTTTTCATAAGTGAGAATACACTTAACGTTTCTAAACCGGCCGCGTATGATTTGTTTCTTAAGAAATAATTACTATATGCACACACACACACACACACACACACACACACACACATATATATATATATGGTTACCTCATTTTTTCATTTGTTTCGTTCTCTCTCCTCATCTTGCGCGGGATATTCTCCTATACAAGCGTCGTTCTTTACGTTAATTATACTGCGTGTTTGCAGTTAAAATGTATTATATATATATATATATATATATATATATATATATATATATATAAAACCCACTTCTGTACACCGAAAGATGACTGGATGTACAATTTTTCAAAAGCTTCTTAAGCAGTCGTAAGCAAATAGATCTCTTGTGTGGTTTTTACTTAACAGATTATAAAATTGTACAATTTCGGAAAAAGTTCGTCTTCACGTATAAATTTATAAAAAGCAAAAAAAATTACGGATCACCTGAAGATCAGGGCCCCAGCCTTCTTTAGTTAGCCTTATAAGGCTAACTAACGAAAATATCACGACCTAACCTAACCATTCGTCAAGGGCGTACAGTTGACCTAACGATTGGTGAGGTTAGGTTTTGATATTTTCGTTAGTTAGCCTTATAAGGCTAACTAGAGAAGGCTGGGGGCCCTGATCTTAAGGTGATCCTTCTGTTTTTCTTTGAATAATTTACGAGGGCCACTCAATATATTTTGCATTTTGCCCACCTTTTTTATTTCTTTCCAAGTTTCCTTGTAAGTTCCAGAAATTTTGTACACAAGTAGTTACATACCTTTTTTACAAGTTTTTATTTTTCCACATAGTCTCCATCCTCTTCTACGACTTTCCTTCACCTCGAAACAAGAGCCTTTATTCCTTGCTGGTAAAAGTCCGCTGGGTTCCGCTGGAGCCACCTCTTAACCTCCTCAACAACCTCATCGTCACTCTGAAACTTTCTTCCACGAATAGCATCCTTCATTGGCCCAAACAAATGGAAGTCTGAAGGTGCCAGATCCGGGCTGTATGGAGGGTGGGGTAACACAGTCAAGCGCATTTTGTGATGGCCTCTCTTGTTTGCAAATTGTTGTATGGTCTTCCGTTATCGTGCGAAAGAAGGACGTCTTCCAGTTTTCTCTCCGGTCGAACTCGCTTTATACGTCTCTGGAGTCTCTGTAGGGTAGCAATATATGCCTCTGAGTTGATTGTTTGTACTTTCTTCATAATGTCCACCAGAATCACCCCTTTCATGTCCCAGAAGATGATGGGCATAACCCTTTCCTGCAGAGGGAGCCATTTTGAACTTTTTCTTGCGTGGGGAGTCTGAGTGATGCCACCCATGGATTGGCGTTTTGTTTCAGGTTCAAAGTGGTGTACCCGAGTCTCATCTGCAGTGAAAGGAAGTCATCCCCTTCTGTCTCGTATCGAACCAACGACTCGGAAGCAATTTCTTTTCTTTGGGCTCTGTGATCTTCAGTCAGTTCGCGAGGAACAAACCGTGAACACACTTTTAAGTATCCCAGTTGCTGAATTATCGTATTCACACTTCCTTCACTAATTCCTAGCTCCAGTGATAGCTCCTTGAATGTGACGCGCCGATTTGATCGAATGATGCTGTTAGCACGTTGCACAGTGTGAGATGTGATAGCCGATGCCGGGCAACCGCTGCGTGGCTCATCATCGAGGCTGGCTCTCCCTCTCTCCGATGATCTCACACGTTTAGACCAGCGTCCAACTGTGCTTCGATCAACAGCAACATCTCCGTAAACGTTTTGCAGACGTTTGTGAATATTTCCAACTGTTTCCTTCTCTGCGGTTAAGAACTCGATAACAGCTCTCTGCTCTGTTTACGACGCACATCACTGTCAGACGCCATTTTCGAAACTGCGTTAACCATCGGTTTTATACAAGGGTGTTTAAAAGTGGTTTTATACAAGGAGGGGAGGTTTAAACTAGAAAAATCCGGTTATGTGTAGCGCAGAATGTTCAAACTTACGGCCCAAAAGACATTTCAGCCCCATGGCCTATTATTTGGCTAAGAAAAAAGGGTGGGGCAAAATATATTGATTGCCCCGAGTATTATTTTCTCTTGACAGTAATAAAATTTCAAAACCAAAACCCAATCATTACAAATTAGTAATTTTTTATTTTAAAAATTTTGTTTCTAGGCAAACGTTTTTCCGAAACTATATATAAAGTCGCCATGGCAACTGCGATAAGTTTTTGTTTTTTATAAATTAATATAAAACCCAACTTTGTTTCGTAACAAACGCTCACACAGTGTTTTTGGGGCATTTATTTGCATGAATTAGTGACCAAAAAGTCTCGAAACTTTTTTTGGATGACTTCACGACAGTACGTTTTTACTTGTATTTTGTGTGGTTAAAATATTGTTGCCTATTTTAAAAGTCAAAATTCTCGAGTAAAAATATGTGAGAAGCAATTACGGCGTAAGCGAATAAATTAGGATTTTGTCGTGTTACATAATTATATGCTTTCTCACAGCAACACAAATAAGACACGATTAGATCCAAGTCTTAATTAATGTAAACATAGCCAAAATTGGCTTAAATTTTCTAAAGCTGAGTTTAAAATGTCTCCAGCAATGTCAGCGTATTGGTTTACAATTCATTTCTCATTTTACATGAAACGCAATTTAAAACATCTTATTTTAGGCTAACCACAGCGGACTCGTAAAGGATCTACATCAAGAATTTTATCGAGCGCCGAGATAAAATTTAAAAGAAAATTGGTCTGAAATTAGGTCGAAATTTTACAAGTAAGAGAAGCGTACCTCTATCTTCAGCTAAGATAGAATATATTTAGCATTAGAACGCCTAAACCCTATCACACCCACTGAGAGACGGTCACAGTGTTTAACATGGCAATTTCCCACTTTTTGTATACCAAAGTACAGTATAATTACAAAAGTGTTTTTGGAGAAACAAATTATATGTTTTACTAACTAAGTGTACTTTAAAATTTTGCTCAGCTCTGCCTGTCTGCAAAGATAAAGACTGTACAAAGTACGTTCTCCTGTTGGTTCGAAAGTAAGTCGAAACCAGATGAAGCCGTTCGTTTCCTGAAAGGAATTCTATGAAATTGAAAATTTCAACCACAGACAGGTTCCACATAAATTCTAATCGTACGTACTTTATAATTGCTTGTATACAATACTTATTTGTCTTCTTAATTAAGAACTATTTAGCAAAACGCCTCAGTCCATTACAATAGGATGATTTTCCCTTTTTCTTATGAAAGTTCAATATTTTTAACTGACGATTGGAAGGAAAGATAGTATAGTAAATTCTTATTGTGAAATTCCTTGGTTTATTGTTCATGGTCAAATCGGGAGTTCAACGATGTGAGGGAATTTCCCAAAGGAAAAAATGTCTGTTTCAGATATATGGAATGGTATGCATTCCATCTTTGAATGTGAGGCAAATTCTTGACAAATTCTTGGCAAATTCATGAAGATTCGTAATATGTTACAAGAAGTGATATTTGAATGCATCCCGAGAGATAAAGTGTTTCATGGAACGAATTAAGTTTGCAAGTGCCTTCAGTAAGTTTGAGTGAAGGAATGAAAGACGCTCTCAGGAAGTAGATGCAAAGCCAAATAGGAGGACTGTGCAGTATAGACTCGGTCTAGACCAATGGTTCACAATTTTCCCTAGCTCAAAGCAACCCAATACCATCTGTTCTTCTTTCGCGCCATCCCGGAGGATTTTCATTTCCAACTGTCCAACGTCCAGTCCGACCCCTCACCTACGAAAAGAAACACATAAATTCAAACTGAGTCGAACAGTTTCCATTGACGTAATAAATTTTGAATGTTTTGGTTACATTTCAAATTTGCATATCTTCATTTCCTTTTGAATCTTCACTTATTTCATGGTTTTGTCATTCTTATGAAATGTGCCGTGACACATCGGTTGGAAAACGCTGGTCAAGACTCTGGAGCGATAATGTGAACGTTTGTCCTGTTGAAACAAATACAAAATTGAAGTTGAAACACTTACCAAGAACCCATCCATTGAATGTTTATAATGATAGGAGCAGAAATGGCTCCTCATAATTTTTACAATAATGCAGGCGTGGGTTGCATATCTATCTATAAATAAAAAAAACTTTGCTCGGTTTTGAGTGGAGTTGAGCGAGTAACCAATATCTCTTTCGCTCAGTCGCCTGTTATGATTGCCTGTCTCGCGTAAAGTGGGTGGAGCTAATGTCTCTCGCTCAGTCGCCCGTTAGGGTCGGATCTATCAAGATGAGCGGCATTAAAGATCACAAAGCCCTACTCGTAGGGTAGGGAGCCGAAGGTGCGGCTTGTACCTATATATATACACACACACATATATACACACACAAAAACTTACTCAAATTCTACGAAATAAAGAAATCAAAGCTATATTAGAAATCTCAATAACATTATTGCGAACGCCTCTGTACCGCATCAATGATTCAATATTGTTACACAATCGTTTTCATATTCACTTAACGTTAATAGTTCAGCAAAAGATAAAGGCGTCCGAATACTTTACTCTACTTGAATAATATATCGATATCTACAATTTGAAGAAAAAAAATTTTTACAAAGTTTTTTTTTGTGAGAGAAATTTACTTCGTTTGTAAATTTAAGAAAACATTTTCTTACAAAGAAAAGAAGAAACTAATTCGTTTACAGGATAAAATGCAAATTCAGCAGAGAGAGAGAGAGAGAGAGAGAGAGAGAGAGAGAGAGAGAGAGAGAGAGAGTTACAAGGAAAGGAAGTACCTCAAAAGGCCTTGCGACCCATACCAAGGAGGTACCAATGACAACGGGTGCCACGGAAAATTTTCTACACCCTCAAACAGTGTGCAAGATTCGATCTAACCTTTTCTTGAACAGATCCACAGAAGAACTGTTCACAACCTCTGAAGGTAGCCTGTTCCACGTGTCACAGATCTTATACGTAACGTAATTCCCACACACACTAGTCCTAACCCGTTTCAAATCCAGCTTCCAACCATTGTTGCGAGTTGGGTTATCATTTAAAACAAAACATGCTTCTAAAATCGACATTGTTGAACCCGCGTAAGAACTTGAAAACCTCGATGAGTTGACCGCGCAGCCTCCGAGTTTCCAGCGAAAACAAATTCAGGGCGCGTAAGCGTCGATTGTAGCCCATATGCCTAACGGAAGGGATTAACTTTGTGGCCCTCGCCTGCGCTCGCTCCAGCCTCTCAATATCTTTCCTGAGGGTGAGCGACCAGAACTGCACAGCATACTCCAGGTGCGGCCGAACCAGAGAATTGTACAGCGAGAGCACAATCTCCTTGTTCCGAAATCGAAATTGCCTCCTGATATAACCCAACAACTTCTGGGCTTTCTTTTCCATCTCTACGCACTGTTTCGTAAACTTAAGGTCGCTGCTAATTAGCACACCCAAGTCCTTTTCCAAATCAGTGGCCTCGATATTACTCCCCAACATTGAGTACTCCGACTTGGGATTGGCGTAGCCAATGTGCATCACCTTGCACTTACCCAAGTTAAACGGCATTTGCCATTTTTGGACCACTCTCCTATCCTACGTAGGTCCGCACGCAGTTGCCCCAAGCTTTGTGTCATCAGCGAATTTGGCGATCCTACTGACGATGCCACCGTCGATATCATTTATGTAAATGATAAACAACAGTGGCCCCAAAACGGAACCCTGAGGAACCCTGCTAGTGACCGAGCCCCAACCCGAACTAGCCCCTTTAATTACAACTCTCTGCCGCCTATTCTTCAGCAGTTTTCAATCCACCTACCTACTTCCTCACCAATACCCAGCGTACGCACTTTCGCCATTAGCTGGCGGTGAGGTACCTTATCAAAGCCTTTCTCAAAGTCTAGATAAAGTATATTAATCGCCCTACTCTTATCATACTCACTCAACATGACGTGGAAAAACTCGAGCAAGTTGGCGAGACACGACCTATGCCGTCTAAACCCATGTTGGGAGTCCCCAAGCAGCTTGTAGGAATCCAAATGGTCAACGATCCTATCCGCTATTATCCCCTCTAGAGAGAGAGAGAGAGAGAGAGAGAGAGAGAGAGAGAGAGAGAGAGAGAGATCTACGAAGGGGAGGATAAAGAAGCTGTAACCGAAACGAGATAAACAGAAGTAGAGGGAGAAAGAAGGGAGAGAGAGAAATTGAGAAATAAAAAATGATCAAAAGACAAGGAAGTCAAAGATTAGAAATAAATCAAATAATGTTAAAATGGAGAGATACGCTATACAGAAAGATATATTTCAGAAGGGGAGAGATTGCTACTGTTTTCAACTAAGTGATGTTACCAAACTCCTGCCCATGACATGATGAAAGACATCGTAAGGTTGGTGGAAAAGTTGGTGGAAAATTGTGTTCGTAGTGATAAGATTTTAAGCCCTTTTTTACCCTTTTTTAAAAGGTGTCCTATCATCGCTATATATATATATATATATATATATATATATATATATATATATATATATATATATATATATATATATATATATATATATATATATATATATATATATATATATATATGAAAATTATTTCACGAAAGTAACACGTGAAAAATAATTATGATGAATAAAACCACGAAGGAAAGGAAAACAGAATGGTGCTCAAGCGCTTTCGTCTAATGACATCCTCAGGAACACTGAAGTACATAAAGAATTACAGTCTATATATAGGTTACAGAAAAAAAAAAGATATATATATTATATATATATATGCAATAAACGGAGAAACAAACTTAAAGGATTGTGGGAGGGGCACACAGATTTATAAGGAAAAACTATCGATTTTTAGCACAAGACTAAATGAATTGTTTCCAACCAATGTTATAGATAAAAAAAATATACAAACTTATACTGGAAATCTGCCCGGGTTTTAGCACTCTACCCTTTTTTGTATATAAAAATTGAAAAATAAAGTTATTAGGGTGGCATACAAGTTTACCAAAGATTTAGCGTTCTACCTTTCTTATCTAAATCTGTTCTGAAGGAATTCAAAACAACAGGATCGAGTTGAAAAAGACCTTTGCTTATGTTGAAGTTATTTGTAAGTTGGATAATGGCAGACTCAAGAATATTTCTATTAACAATGTTGCTAGAGTGAAATAAAACTGAAGCATTATTCCAATCAATACAGTGGGATAACTCTGACAAATGGACAAAAAGGGCACGGGACAACTGTCCTGTTCTAACGGAATATTGATGCTGTTTTATACGTGTGTGCAAATCCTTTCCCGTCTGACCTATGTAAAAGGAATCACATTGTTTACAACCAATTTTATAGATAATGCCTGAATTATTGGTAGGGCTATTTTTTACTATGATATTTTTCACAATATTGTTATATGAAAATACTACATTAATATCCAAAAGTTTAAGTACATTAGCAATGCCTAAAAAGCCCGGGAAAAATGGAAGTACTAAAATATTTTTTGACAAAGTACGAGTGTTATTATTGACACGATAGAAAGTTCGTTTTGCCTTGTTGAGACAAGATTCCATAAACGCAGATGGATAACACAGATCACTTCCAATACCGTTGATTTTTTCTAATTCGGCATCGATGTATTCCGGACTGGCGATCCTAAGGGCGCGGAGAAACAAAACATTGAAGAAAAAATGGCCTTCTTAGTGGGGGTGTCATGTCCCGAGTAAAAGTGTACGTAGGACAAATTGTTTGTTTTTTTCCGATAGATACTAAACTTAAAACCTGGGCAGATTTCCAGTATAAGTTTGTATATTTTTTTTATCTATAACATTGGTTGGAAACAATTCATTTAATCTTGTGCTAAAAATCGATAGTTTTTCCTTATAAATCTGTGTGCCCCTCCCACAATCCTTTAAGTTTGTTTCTCCGTTTATTGTATATATATATATATATATATAATATATATTATATATATATATTTATTTTTTCTGTAACCTATATACGTATAGGCTGTAATTCTTTATGTACTTCAGTGTTCCTGAGGATGTCATTAGACGAAAGCGCTTGAGCACCATTCTGTGTTTCCTTTCCTTCGTGGTTTTATTCATCATAATTATTTTTCACGTGTTACTTTCGTGAAATAATTTTCATATAATGAACACCACGCGTTCCTTCGGCTTGCTGTTCCCTCTCTTGTCTCCGTTTGTGTCCGTGTTTTCTTCTACATTAATGAAGGGGCATGCAATTCGTATCCGACAAAAGTTTCTTACTAATTGTCTAGAGGAGCAAGTTCTTCCCAAATCCCTGCTTCCGATTCGCCTCAGACAAATTGACGACCATCCGTTCAACAACTTCAGCAGATTAATTTTAAAGAAACATATTGAAGTCACCAGACAAAATGAGTGGTCCGCCTTCAAAAATTTAAACATCGCCAAACCTAATTTTGTAACCGTTATTCCCCAACCGTGGATCCAACCATTGTTTGATGAAATTTACAACGAGTTGCGTCGGAGAACTTCTTCACTTCGTAACATTTTGGATCGAAAAATTAAAAGTCTCATTCGAAATAGTCAGTGGAGTAAAAAAGCAAGCTCAAAGTGTGTTTTGAACCTTTCTTCGAAAAACATTAGTGACGATGCAAAAAGTGCCCTTGGATATGGTATGTCCTTTTTTATTGTTAAAAAACCTTCGGCTTTACAAATTTGTTACAGTCTCGCTCGTTTTGAAAAACAGTGTACAGTGGACCCCCGATTAGTTAATAAAAATTAATAAAATAATTTGTGTGCAGTACTTACCCTACCTTGAGTTAAAGTTGGTGTACGGTACTAAGTAAAAATCCGTGTCGAAAATCCAAATCCATGCATAGTCGTCATCTGAGGTCAGGCCGGAAACAGCAGGGACGAGTCACTGCTTAGAGAGGGAGTCATCCGACATGATAATGTTCTCGCTTGCCACTCGTAGGTCGCAAATTTTCTCGGAACTCGAACCAGATTTTAACATTGAGGTCGCCTCGTATGTCGAAATTTCGCTAGTCGAACCCCTCGTAACTAGGGGGTCCACTGTAATCTCCCTCAGTATTTGTTTAACATAGTTAAAGGCCTTGTTTATAGTGCGGCGAATAGTAATTACGAAGATAACTTTCCTAAACGTTTTCGCAATAGCCTCTCACAATTAAAAAAAGATGGGGAGCTCCATATTACTAAAGCAGACAAGGCTAACACCATAGTTATTATGGACAAAGTGGATTACATCGGAAAGATGAACGAGTTTCTCCAGGACCCCGCCACATACAGCAAACTTAGGAAGAACCCGCAGGATGACGTCATCAAATCATTTAATAGTGGCTTGAAACGCATTCTCAAAGATCGTAAGGACTTAATTCCGCTTTTCATGTCCACTTCACCTTCTCTGCCCTACCTTTACGGTCTTATTAAAACCCACAAACCTGGCAACCCTATGCGCCCTATTATTAGCTCGGTGGGCTCTATTACTTATAAACTCTCCAAATGGCTTGTCAAAGTCTTGTCCCCATTTCGGAACTATCTCTGATTCACATGTAAAAAATTCCATGGATCTTACTGAAAAATTGAATAATGCACGTACTGAAACTAACGATAGATTGATCAGTTTTGACGTTTGTTCATTGTTTACAAAAGTGCGGATTGATGATATGCTTGACTTTCTCTCCCAAGAATTACATAAGTATGACCTGCCACTACCTTCACACATTGTTTTGGAACTTATTAAGCTTTGCATCAAAGACTGTAAATTCACTTTCAATAACGAGTATTATCAACAAGTTTTTGGGATGGCCATGGGCAACCCCTTGTCGCCCCTTCTCTCCAATATTTATATGGAGTTTTTCGAAATTACTTACATTCCGAGAATCCTGGGGGTTGGCATCCCTTGGTTAAGGTACGTCGACGATATTTTGTGTATCTGGCCCATGAATCGTGACCTGGATAACTTCCTCCTTCAGTTAAATGATCAAGTCCCCTCCATTAAGTTTACTTTAGAAGTGGAACAAGACAATTCAATCCCATTTTTGGATGTGCGTGTACATAGGGAAAGCCCAGGTTTTAAGTTTAGTATCTATCGGAAAAAAACAAACAATTTGTCCTACGTACACTTTTACTCGGGACATGACACCCCCACTAAGAAGGCCATTTTTTCTTCAATGTTTTGTTTCTCCGCGCCCTTAGGATCGCCAGTCCGGAATACATCGATGCCGAATTAGAAAAAAATCAACGGTATTGGAAGTGATCTGTGTTATCCATCAGCGTTTATGGAATCTTGTCTCAACAAGGCAAAACGAACTTTCTATCGTGTCAATAATAACACTCGTACTTTGTCAAAAAATATTTTAGTACTTCCATTTTTCCAGGGCTTTTTAGGCATTGCTAATGTACTTAAACTTTTGGATATTAATGTAGTATTTTCATATAACAATATTGTGAAAAATATCATAGTAAAAAATAGCCCTACCAATAATTCAGGCATTATCTATAAAATTGGTTGTAAACAATGTGATTCCTTTTACATAGGTCAGAAGGGAAAGGATTTGCACACACGTATAAAACAGCATCAATATTCCGTTAGAACAGGACAGTTGTCCCGTGCCCTTTTTGTCCATTTGTCAGAGTTATCCCACTGTATTGATTGGAATAATGCTTCAGTTTTATTTCACTCTAGCAACATTGTTAATAGAAATATTCTTGAGTCTGCCATTATCCAACTTACAAATAACTTCAACATAAGCAAAGGTCTTTTTCAACTCGATCCTGTTGTTTTGAATTCCTTCAGAACAGATTTAGATAAGAAAGGTAGAACGCTAAATCTTTGGTAAACTTGTATGCCACCCTAATAACTTTTATTTTTCAATTTTTATATACAAAAAAGGGTAGAGTGCTAAAACCCGGGCAGATTTCCAGTATAAATTTGTATATATTTTTTTTTTTATCTATAACATTGGTTGGAAACAATTCATTTAATCTTGTGCTAAAAATCGATAATTTTCAATTTTTATATACAAAAAAAGAGCACAGTGCTAAAACCCGGGCAGATTTCCAGTATAAGTTTGTATATTTTTTTTATCTATAACATAGGTTGGAAACAATTCATTTAATCTTGTGCTAAAAATCGATAGTTTTTCCTTATAAATCTGTGTGCCCCTTCCACAATCCTTTAAGTTTGTTTCTCCGTTTATTGTATATATATACAGGGCGTCCCAAAAAAATGTATACACACTTTAAATACTTATAAAGGCAGTGTTTATTAAAATACATTTCATTTTCAAAATGTAATAGAATCTACAGACATTATTTAATTGTTTTGTCAACGCCTGTTTTCAAACTGACGTCCGTTCTGGTCCAGGCACTGCTGATAACGCGAAGCAATGGAATCGCAAACATCACGAAACATTTCGTTTGGTATTTGTGTGCATTCTCGTTCAATGGCTGCTCTCAATTCAGCGACTGTTGCAGGTTTTATAGCGTAGACTTTGTCTTTTAAGTATCCCCATAAAAAAGTCTAGTGGTGTGAGGTTTGGTGAACGCGGAGGGTATTCTACGAAACTCCTTCGTCCAATCCACATCCACATCGTGCCAAGTACCACTCGCAATACTCCACTCTTCGGTCCGGATCATCTTCATTAATAGCATGGACTAATCTTGGAATGTAACTTTTCCATTGACAGCGCTTCAAAATGCGTTGGACAGACGATTCTGAAATTCCTACCTCACGACTCGCTTGCCGCACAGATTTTCTTGGACTTTGGTGATACGTTTCCAGTACTCTTTCTTGCTTTGTGGGGCTTGTCGATGTCCGTGGTCTTCCGGAACGCTTCTTGTGGACATTCTGAACAGTTCCATCGGCTTCAAACTTATCTCTAATTCGAGTGATGGTAAGTCGCGTTGGTGGATCTGTTTGAAACTCCCTCCTAAACTGTCTTTGCACTTCAACTGCGTTTTCACACTTCCAGTAGCATTTTAGAATGAATTTCCTTTGTTCAAAGCTTAGTCTGACTGCCATTATTAATTCTAATGGGTTTAACTTGGAAAGAAAGAAACATCAATTGAGCTATCAGCTGTTAAAGTGTGTATACATTTTTTTGGGACGCCCTGTATATATATATATATATATGTACTAGAATCACAAAATAACACGTGACCTTATTAATAAGCAAACAACCACAAGGAAAAGGAAACACAAAGTCCGAGCGCTTTCGTGATATATTCACATTATCAAGGAGGAACAGAAAATAGACGGAGATTACAAAGTATTTGAATTAAATAGACAAGCAAAAAATTCACAATTGGCACCTCAAATTAAAGGCCTTAAAGCCCTCTAAAGATTTTTTCAAATTGATAACATAATCTGTAGGCAGCTAAATAACTGAATATAAAAAATATATACTGTATAGATGAAATTAACAAAAAAGCAAACCAATACAGAGAACAAAAATTATTATAATGGTTATTAACACTAATATTTAATTAAAACAGGCAATTAATAGGCAAGAATTTAATGAAAAACAATAGATGACGTAGATAACAAATAGAAAACATAATCTGTAGGCTGATTAATTACTATACAGATGAAATTAGACAAAACACCAGTACAGAAAATCAAAAAAATTATTATAACGGTTATTAACACTATATTTAATTGAAATAGGAAAAAATTAAGAGGCCCGAAATAATCTGTAAGACGATGGCAACTTTCCCTTTGTTTTCATTAATTTCGGGCCTCTTAATTTTTTCCTATTTCAATTAAATATTAGTGTTAATAACCATTATATAATTTTTTTGGTTTTCTGTACTGGTGTTTTGTCTAATTTCATCTGTATAGTAATTAATCAGCCTACAGATTATGTTTTCTATTTGTTATCTACGTCATCTATTTGTTTTTCATTAAATTCTTGCCTATTAATTGCCTGTTTTAATTAAATATTAGTGTTAATAAGTAATAACCATTATAATAATTTTTGTTCTCTGTATTGGTTTGCTTTTTGTCTAATTTCATCTATACAGTATATATTTTTTATATTCAGTTATTTAGCTGCCTACAGATTATGTTATCAATTTGAAAAAATCTTTAGAGGGCTTTAAGGCCTTTAATTTGAGGTGCCAATTGTGAATTTTTTGCTTGTCTATTTAACTCAAATACTTTGTAATCTCCGTCTATTTTCTGTTCCTCCTTGATAATGTGAATATATCACGAAAGCGCTCGGACTTTGTGTTTCCTTTTCCTTGTGGTTGTTTGCTTATATATATATATATATATATATGTACAGGGTGGGCGGAAAGTAGCTCCCTATTTTGGATTGGTAAAAAATACGTATATTATCCATTTATTTCAGAAGAAATAATATGAAAAGGTAGGCATACATGGTAGGTTTTCTCTAAAATTCAATGTGGGCTCCAACTCTTTCCACCAGCTTCTGGAGCCGCCCAGGAATGGCGTCCACTGACTTTAGCAGGAACTCCGGCGGGATGGAGGACATGACTTCCCGAATTCGGTCCTCCAGTTCTTCCAATGTCCTCGGTTTGGTGCGGTAGACTTCTTCCTTTACCCACCCCCAAAGAAAGAAGTCGCACGGTGTCAAGTCGGGGCTCCTGGCTGGCCATTGATGTGGACCACGACGACCCATCCAACGCCCAGGGAAGTGGGCATCCAGCCACTCACGGACAACAAGAGCGAAGTGCGGAGGGGCGCCATCTTGCATAAATATCAGATCGTTGATGTTCTCCCATGTGCTGACAACCGGCCAGACCTCGTTTCGCAACATAGCAAGGTACCGCTCAGCATTCATGGTGTTGCGCAGAAGGAACGGGCCCACAACCTGATCTGAGGTCATACCACACCACACCGTTACACTGAACCGATTCTGCCGTTTTTCAGCGGTAACCATGGGATCCTCTCCTGCCCAGTAGTGGCAATTGTGGCGGTTGACAAAGCCTCCGACGTGGAACACCGCCTCGTCGCTCCAGAGGATGTTGCGGAAGAGATGGGGCCAGTCTTCATGCCAAGCCAGCATGATTTCCCCGAACTCCATGCGACTGTCGCAGTCCTCGTCCGAGAGAGATTGGCAGTAATGCGGCTTCCACGCACGCCAGTTCAACTCCTTCTTCAGCACAGTTCGCACTGAGTAGCGGGAGAGTCCACTTTCCGAGCTGCCTGGCGAGTTGACTTTCGTGGACTCCGTGCGAACATTTCCTGAACTGCCTGCACCGTCTCCTGGGCCCTGGATGTCGAAGGGCGACCACATCTTCGAACATCTGCCACAGACCCCGTGGTCATGAGCTTCGAGTGGCAGTTCTTGATTGTTTTCGGGTCCACTTGGGCACGTGGTCCGTGAATGGCCCGCCACCATCTTTGAACTCCAACGACAGATTGCCAAACTTCGTACCGTGCCGCCAACTGGGCACGCTCCTGCAGTGTTAAACGCTCAGCCATGTTACCCTTCAATCTGAAATGAAAAAAAAAAATGAACGTTACAATTGTACCACTTTAGAGAACACAAAGAGAACACTTTAGAGAAAAAAAGATTACCGTTACAATTGTACCACTTTAGAGAACACACCATAACAATATAACAATACAATCACAATTTATACATAATTTATATGTAATTTAAATTAGGGAGCTACTTTCCGCCCACCCTGTATATATATATATATTTTTTTTTTTCTGTAACCTATATATAGACTGTAATTCTATATATAGTGAGTGAGGTCCGTAGCATAATGGTAGAGCGTCCGACCGGCAATTGGAAGGCCCTGGGTTCGTTTCCTGGGCGGTTCGCCTCATTTTTCATTGTTCGTTATCTCTCCTCCTCGTGTGCAGAAACGTTCCTTAACACTTATGTCGTTTCTATTCATTTATATACTGCGCGGTCATTGCAGTTATATGCATATATATATATATATATATAATATATATACAGTATTACGTCAATTACGTGCTTCAACTAATCACCAGCTTCCTATACAGAACTCATCTAATACTCTAGAAAGAGTATTTTTTTGGGTGGGCAAGGGCAACTGCGTTATACAGGTAGGTTTTTGTTACACTGTAAATAAAAACGATATGGACTAAGATTTGGACAGGGTTAAAAAGCACCAAGTCGTCATAGATATACATATAGACGTGTCGCTTTTTAACCCTGACACGCAGACAACAACTGTGGTACTGGGGACTTTCCAAAGACAAAAATTTTGCCCGCTGGGACTAATTGTCGGAACGTTACGAAATTTTCTCACACGCAAAAATTTCGCAACAAAAATGTTTGGACCTCATCTAACAAAGACGACCAAGCATAAAATCAACTAATCTAATCTAATCAAATTTTATTTAATACTAGCAAAAGTTGGCCCTAAGGGCCCATTTAGCTAGACCTGCGGTGCTGGGGCCTTCGGTCTCAGTAACTGGGGGCCGCAAGCCCCCCTAATTACTGGGGAGTCAATAGTTTTCGGTCAATAAAATTATAGAAAAGAACGCAGCCATGAAAATCTCAAGTTTCACAAATCTTGATACAATGGGTTCGGATGTGAAGCTTAAGATTTTCATTGTTGCGTTCTTTCCTACAGTTTTATTGACTGAATAATTGAACCCTCAGTAATTGGGGATCAATTATTCGGTTAATAAAACTATAGAAAATAAAGCAGCAATGAAAATCTGAACGCGCTACAGTAAAGCGTTGAAACAAAGCAAAGCTCATTTTCTTCTATGTTAAGAATCACTTGATAGTAAATACATGGTGTTTACAGACGGACGGCCAGGACTGCCTTTTTTATAGTATACATAACATAATTTTACCTAGCTTTACCTTACCTAAGCTAAATTTACTTAACTGAGCTATACTTAATTTACATTTACAAGGATTACCTACTGTTAGAAATTTTCGAGTTGGTAAAAAATCGAATGAAACACTTCTCGACACAGTTTTGAAGAAAATTGTTGCCTGATAGTTGTTCTGCCATTTAAATTGACATAATTGGCATATTTGGCATACGTGTAATACTCCCATAATTGTGACTTGTACAGCACCATTGGCTTACGTGCAAATACTGATAACGGAATATGAATCACCAGTAAAATGAGAACTTTTCTCATATCCAGACACTACTGTAGTTTCTCTTCCATTCCTTGAATAAAAAATCAACATCTAGAGCAGTGGTTCCCAACCTGGGGTCCCCGGACCCCTGGGGGTCCGCGAAGGTAGTACTGGGGGTCCGTGAGCTTTCAATATTTCGAGAGGTTCCAATAGAAATCGTACATTTACCCACGATAAGGGCGCTTAGGCTAAAATTTCAAGTTTCCTTGCTCTTGGCTGGAATTATTAATACTTTTTTTAATACGCTGTATTTTAATTGCATACTCACTTATATGTCCTTTATTTGATAGTGAAAAATGAGAAAACGACACTATTAGTTAATAAAAACAGTTTGTTTGGTAGACGGAATCTTTCAAAAACATGGGGTCCGTGGGAAAAAAATAAAAATAAAAGGGTCCTTTGTGGTGAAAAGGTTGGGAACCACTGATTCTAGAGAGCCATTATATTTCTGGCGATAACTATAATGGTGTACTACGCTCGAACGGTTTGAGTGTTTCTCTTTTGAAAACCGAGAGAAAACGAAGCTGTTGAAGAGGTTTCTGTATATTACTTGTTAGTTGTGTAAATATGTAAATGTACGAGTGCGTTACGTTTATTGTTTGTAAAAGTTTTTTTTTGGTTTCAGGTGCGTACGCAGTTTTTTGAAGTAACGAGACAGACATTTACATCATGAACAAAGAACAATAATGATAATTTTTTTGGATGGGGAGGGAGGGATTTTATTACTATAGAAAAATCTTCAAACTTTTATGAATATCGAGTTAATATGATAATGAAACGGTAGACTGGCACATATAAAAGAAAACGTTATTTAAAGATAAGATTTAGGGGTGTGTATATATATATATATATATATGATGGATTCTTTTCTGTAGATTCTATTGTTTCTTTTCTTTTCTGAGAGAGGAGGGACGACAAGCTTGACCTTCGTTAAATGAGGAATCATCGCGCGGAACATTTGAAAGGTTGAAAGGTTGATGTACCCGGTATCCCAGTAAAATGTCCCTATTTCTATAAGTAAATGTTCTAAACTAAAAATAAAAGGAATTTAGACACAAAGACAAACGCAAAAGTTATGTAAAATATAGGAGCTTTTTAACCTTAATTAAACAACATGTTCAGTGTAATCACCATTTTTCCCTAACACAGTATTGAACTTTGCACAAATGTTTGACATAATTTTTGGAAATAGCTCAACCGGGATGTTGTTGATTACTTCATAAACTTTGGTCTTTAGGTTTTCAAGTGTCTTAGGCTTGGTAGAATAGGTCCTGTCTTTTACGTAACCCCACAAAAAAAAAAGTTAGAGGGTGTGAGGTAAGGTGAGTATGGGGGCCATTCCACTGTCTCATGATGGAAGATTACAGTAGTCTCCCGGAAAAATGCTTCCTCAGAAAGTTGCGAGTTTCACAAGCAGTGTGTGGAGGTGCTGCTCCAACCTGCCGAAACCACTGTGAATCTGGGGTAATGCAGTTATTTCTTTTACGGGAGAAACCACTTAGTTGGGGTAAGTCTATTGGTAACGGCATCGGCTTTTCCTAATTTAGTGGTAATTAGGAAAAGTTATTACTGTAAGTATGAAATAGTGAAATAACGGTTTCGACATACAAATATTTCTTAATTATTAAACAATAAGACATTAGAAATGTATAGCTATATGCATGTAGGTATATGCGGAATTAAAAAAAAACCAATCTTTCTGAAGAAGGAACCTCCCCACCAATAATAAAATATACAACCATTATAAAATAACGGGCAAATAAAAATAGGGACTTTTTTCGGGGGAGGGGGGGGATACCCTATATGTACATAGTCCCAAACGTTACGCACACCTAAATTTTAAAAATGCATGTCGCGATAAAAACTCCGAGAAACGCCAGTAGGAGACGAAAGAGCGTGCAGTACATTTGCTTTTAAATTAAGTAAATTATCTGAATGAGTTCAAACGTTTTACCTTACCTGGAAAGTCTTGAATATCTCTATAGACCTTCACTCTAAAAAATGGCCCACTTTGTATACTTTATTTAGAAAGGAAGGTAAAGAAAGTAGTAAATGTACTCTGAATATAATGTATTTTGGTGGACCAAGTACAATGAAGTTAAAGTGAACGGTTTTCTTTCATCCCTGGAAGTGTACGTTTTGTACCTCTCGTTAATTCCAGAGGACTCCGCTTATCAAGAAAAGAGCCACTTCATCTACATTTACGCTACTTTACGCTTATTCTCCGTTCTAAAGTAGACACAGCAGATAGTTTTTAGGTTTTTTGCTGGAGGTGTCCATTTCTTCCGAACTATGACGTTTTTCATAAAATTGTTAACATAAAATTGGTGTGATTATTTGCTAAAATAAATAAGATATTAATTTTAGTGATGGTGAAATAGTTTGCATACCACTTGAAAGCGAAAATTCCAATCTTTAAAATAAGTCCAATGTAATCAGTTGTTGTGGTCCTAATATTCCACAAATTATATTTTTAACTAAACACACACACACACACACACACACACACACATAAATATATATATATATATATATGTGTGTGTGTGTGTGTGTGTGTGTGTGTGTGTTTCAAAGCTTTCACGTGAGAGTTGTTGCTCTCAGGAAAAGATTAAGGTGAGCTCGAAATGAAAATCTTAAAAGCTCTCCAACATCAGTAATAGAGTTTTAAAATTACTTCTTGTGTCTTAAATTCATTTCATTCTAACGTAACTTCCGACAAAGAAATTTTAATTCTCATCTTGATCAAAGTACCTCAATTTCAGAAGTTTAATTGCTTTAAAAGCTTCTGCATATTACGCGAATATTTGCTTAGAAAATCGGGATCAAGTAAAGATAAGCACCCCCAGCCTTCTTTAACTAGCCTTATAAGGCTAACTAACGAAAATATCACGACCTAACCTAACCAATCGTCAAGGGCGTACAGTTGACTTAACGATTGGTTAGGTTAGGTCGTGATATTTTCGTTAGTTAGCCTTATAAGGCTAAATAAAGAAGGCTGGGGGTGCTTATCTTTACTTGATCCGAAAATCGTTCATGAGGAAGGTTTATGGAAACTATATTTTTGTATGGGCCTCAAAATGCCTTTTAATCTGGCGCGAAAGAGTGCCTCTCCCCTCTTCGAATGTAGAGACGGTTTTAAACATGAGAGAAGGGAAGGTAACCTTCAGTGACGAAGCAAAACCGCTTTACTTCTACTTAAAATTACATTAAAACCGCATTATCATTCGTTCAAATGCTAATTCGGCTTTGGGTCCATATTCGAACGGTTTACATTCGGGGCTTCGGTATTATATTTAGTTCTCTGAAGTCCTCCATTCTCCCCTTTGCGGTTTAGGTTTCTCCATTTTGAATTTATTCTTTTCGTGAGGCTTTACCGATACTGTTTAGTTTCGGGATGTAACTTTTCATGCTTTATTTGATCTTTCTCTTACTCATAAATATAAACATTGGGTTCACTGTATAAGAATATATATATATATATATATATATATATATATATATATATATAATATATATATATATATATATATATATATATATATATATATATATATATAGTGTATATATATATATTATATATATATATATATATACAGGGTAGGCCGTAAGTTTCCATACATAGGAAAAATAAACATTTTTTTATGGACAACCATTTTTATTTATATAATATGCTCTACATGGTTGCCATTGTTTTGAAAACACATTTCAATACGTGTTCCCCACTGTTGATGAACACGCATTAGCACAGTTGACGTTATGCTTGTAATGGCGTTGGTGATACGTTCCTTTAGATGATTTATGTCTCATATCTTTTCCTGATACACCATGGCCTTCAAGTGCCCCCAAAGATAGAAATCAAGGGGGGTGAGATCTGGGGATCTGGGAGGCCACTCCACAGGACCACGCCGACCAATCCAAGCATCCGGAAACTGCTGATCCAAATACCGACGCACGTGAAGACCATAATTTAAATTTTCCTATGTATGGAAACTTACGGCCCCACCCTGTATATATATATATATATATATATATATATATATATATATATATATATGTGTATGTATATATATATATATATATATATATATATATATATATATATATATATATATATATATGCTGAAAATAACCGCTAAGGAAAAAGGAAACAGAATGGGGCTCAAGCGCTTTCGTCTAATGACATCCTCAGGAACACTGAAATAAATAACAAGTTTAAGATTATATTAATTAAAGAGTTAAAGACTGGTTCTGCGTCAGGGGTAGATGACTTATCGAATGAGCATTTAAAATATGCAAATGACGTAGTATGTCGGCATATATCATTGCTCCAATCAGCCATGCTTGCTCATAGCTATATCCCTGCAGAGTTCATGAGGGTATATATCTTGCCCCTGGTCAAAAATAAGTACGGAGACATTCTGTCCAGCAATAATTACAGGCCTATTGCTGTCGCTTCCTGCTTCTCGAAACTACTAGAAAAACTCTTGTTACTCCGATTAAATGATTTCCTATGGACATCTCCAAATAGTTTGGCTTTAAAAGGTCCCACTCAACTGACCTGTGTATCTATGTACTTAAAGAAACAATATCTAAATACATTGACAGTAATTCAATTACTTATAGCTGTTTCCTAGATATAAGTAAGGCATATGATAGGGTGAACCACAATATTTTATTTGCAAAACTAGAAGACAGGAAGGTTCCCATGTACATATTAAATTTATTGAAATTTTGGTATTCCCACCAATCTTTCACTGTTAGGTGGGGCAATGTACTATCCGAGTGTTTTGGCTCCTCTTGCGGGGTGAGACAAGGCTCCTTGCTCTCCCATATGCTGTTTAATGTTTATATTGACAGATTAATTGTTTCACTTAATGAGGCAACAGTGAGATGTTGTATAGATAACACAAGGATAAATAACTTAGTTTATGCCGATGATATGGTGTTAATAAGTCCCTCTGTTAAAGATCTGGATCGGCTACTAAACGTCTGCGAAGTGTATTCGCAGAAACATGATATTCTTTTTAATGTTACAAAAACTAAGGTTATGAAATTTCATCCTAAAAGCTGTAATCAGCCAGCTGATATAAGGTTTAAAATGAATGGTGAAGTAATTGAGGAAGTACAAGAGTTTAAGTATTTGGGTCAAACTATTACCAGCTCCTTGAGTGATGACTCGGATATAAGAAAACAATCTCGAAGCCTTTGTGCTAAAGCGAATATGACCATAAGGAACTTTCGATTCTGTACAAGTGAAGCTGAAGACACTCTCTTTCGTACTTTCTGCAGTAACATATACGGACAGCAACTGTGGGTGAATTATAAAAAAGGTTTCTGTACAACAGGTCTTTTAGACTCTTACATAAATTACCCCAGAGATGCTCAGCTTCGCGAATGTTTTCTACCCGCAATGTCCCGAGCTTCCCGGAGGTAACAAGACGTGCTCAACACAGTCTAATGCAAAGAATTAAGAACAATATTCTTGAGTCTGCCATCATTCAATTTACAAATAATTTTAACATTAGCCACGGCCTTTTTTCGCTTGATCCTGTTGTTTTGAATTCGTTCAGAACGGATTTAGACAAGGGCAAAGTGTTAAAAAGTTTTTCCTTATACATTTGTATGCTCCTCCTACAATTTTTATTTTTCTATTTTATGTTTTTTGTGACCTATATATAGTCTCGAACTTGTTATTTATTTAAGTGTTCCTGAAGATGTCAATAGATGAAAGCGCTTGAGCACCATTTTGTGTTTCATATATATATATATATACACCTTTGGTAACCTTTGGTTAGCTTCCGCCCGAATTGTTCATTCTGACGAAGGTCAAGTTTTTCACTCCACCTTTGACCTGCAGTTTAATGTGGAATCCGAACCACGCCCCACCAGCAGCCCAGCGTCTTAACCACTAGGCCACCCAGGGTACCCATTTATCTACCAACCACTTTCTTTATTGTGTGGAAGGATGAACAGCTGGGTTTTGCCGCGCGCAGGCTTCCGTCACCGGGTCTCGATCCTGAGGCCGATGGATTCGTAGTCAGCGACGTTAACCATTACATCACCGAGGCGCATTCTTCATATATATATGTGTGTGTGTGTGTGTGTGTGTGTGTGTGGTGTGTGGTGTGTGTGTGTGTGGTCAAAGTCGCATTTAAGGATCACGTCAGGCAGTCGCAAATCGCAAAATGATCCCTATATGCCCGCTAATCCATATAACCGACAACTATCTAAATTATCAGAAAATGTAATATTAATTACTGTATAAACAAATGAGATATTTCAACAATCCTTTTAAATTTTTAGTTTTTATTAAAAATATTATATAATTTTAGAATGTTTAGCATTAGACATTATTAAATATTTATCATTTTTTTCACATTTATAATAAATTTCAAAGTTATATAAGTTTAGATTTAAAAAAAATTATATAATTTTAGATTTAAACAAATTATATAATTTTAGATTTAAAGAAAATTATATAATTTTAGATTGTTAAGCATTAGACATTATTAAATATTCATTATTCTGTCTGTCCCACCCTAAAACACGGAAACGGCTGTTTGGAGAGAAAAAATTATTAAGTAAAAGTTGCTTAAAATTAATTGAAACCTATGAGAAAATTATTGAATGCCCGGTTAGGTTAACTGTACGCCCTTGACGATTGGTTAGGTTAAGTCGTGATATTTTCGTTAGTTTTAACGAAAATATCTCGACTTAACCTAACTAATCGTCAAGGGCATACAGCTGACCTAACCGGGCATTCACTTAACCACTGTGTAGAATCTAGAATTTGATGGTCCCGCAGTATGGCTTGGCACGGGGCTTCAAAACCGGCGCGACGGTCGCGTAGCCAACAGGCAGCGGGACCGTCGCGACGGTTGTGGAGCCACTTCGAAATTATCTTCTATACATATAAAGCTGAAATCGGATAAGGTTTGTTTGTTTGTGTATGTGCATTTAATTCAGGAAAAAAAAAATAAAAATAAAATTACCTCTGTTGATTGTTCAAGTGTGCTATTTTTACCACAGGCTTCTTCTGCTAGTAATTATTAATTGGAGCATTGTTACATTCGCCATATCGTCGCGGAACTGCAAAAGCTTATCTCACTTCCTTAATTCACATTCAAATTTTATTCCAAAAAGAATACAAATGACAAAGTTTTAAAATTTTTAGATATTTATTATGACATTAATATATTCACAGTACCCTCATCTGAATATGTCGTTGGAAGCATGGAAGCTTTTTAAACAAATTTAATGGCATTTAGCTTATTTATTACATAAAAGTAGTGAAAGTGGCAAGTGATAGTAATAGTGACAAATAATAATAATAATAATAATAATAATAATAAATAATAATAAATATACATATAAAGTTTACAAAATGTTACTTGATTTTAAATTAAATTAGTTATTGTATGTTAATAGAAAATATTCCATAAAATAGTGAAAGTGGCAAGTGATAGCAATAGTGACAACAAAAAATAAATAATAATAATAATAATAATAATAATAATTAATGAATACTGAATGACCTTTATTGATAAAATAAATACATTCATTTTACAATTTACAATGACATAAATAATGGTGAAAATGAACTTTTTTTTTTTTTTTTAATTTACAAAGTTTACAAAACGTTGCATAATTTTAAATTAAATAATTTATTGTATATTTAGTAAAAAATAAGTGCTAATTTATAAAAAAAATACAATACTAATGACACTCCTTTTATAGTTAGAAAAACACCATCCTTATCAGATTAAAAGATTAAATCATGATTAAAGGATGATAAAAATGGTAATGAAAGAGATTAAAATAAAGATAAATATGAAGAGGCAAGTAAATAATAATCCCTAAATAAGCTGATAATAAAAAATATGTATTTGATAACAAAAAAGGAAAATATAGAATCATATGAACAAATACAAAATTCCCTTTGTAGTTGTCTGTGATTAACATCGGATAGAAAAAGTGATCCATATATCCGGATTTTACCGATCCAGATAACCGGAAACAAAATAGTGAATAAGATAACATTTGCATCAGGGAAATAAAAAGTGATTCATATAAGCGGCCGATCCTTATAGCCGTAATTCTTATAAAGGGATATATATTAATATATTAATTGCTTCACTTTATGAGGCAACAGTGGGATGTTGTGTAGATAACACAAGGATAAATAACTTAGTTTATGCCGATGATATGTTGTTAATAAGTCCATCTGTTAAAGGTCTGGATCGGCTACTAAAAGTCTGCGAAGTGTATTCGCAGAAACATGATATTCTTTTTAATGTTACAAAAACTAAGGTTATGCAATTTCATCCTAAAAGTTGTAATCAGGCAGCTGATATGAGGTTTAAAATGAATGGTGAAGTAATTGAGGAAGTACAAGAGTTTAAGTATTTGGGTCAAACTATTACCAGCTCCTTGAGTGATGACTCGGATATAAGAAAACAATTTCGAAGCCTTTGACAATGCTAAAGCGAATATGACCATAAGGAACGTTCGATTCTGTACAAGTGAAGCTAAAGACACTCTCTTTCGTACTTTCTGCAGTAATATATAGGGACTGCAACTGTGGGTGAATTATAAAAAAGTTTATGGCAGAACTCTAAATTTGCTGTACAACAGGTCTTTTAGACTCACATAAATTACCCCCGAGATGCTCAGCTTCGCAAATGTTTGCTACCCGCAATGTTCCGAGCTTCCCGGAGGTAACAAGACGTGCTCAACACAGTCTAATGCAAAGAATTAAAAAATCAACCAACCCGATCATCCAAGCTATCCATGAGTCATGCCATTTATCCTTTAAGCTATGGACCTCTTGGTACAAAACGTCTGTCTGTAGCTCCACTTAACTTCGACATTACAGTATTATTTCTAATCAGTTGTATATATTTCTATCCTTAGTATATGAACTGTCATTGTATTAATAATATTTGTCATATGGACTATAGTCTGCCAATAAACGTTTTCATTTTCATTTTCATTTTCATTCATATACAGTATATATATATATATATATACACACACACAGTATATATATATAATATATATATATATTATATATATATATATATATCCAACCTTTCACTTGTTCTGTGTGATGAATTCTCACTTCACGGAGACCAGGCTTGTTACCTCTCCTCTCGAGTTGGCTTGGTAAAGGAGCGAGTTGGTTTTTTGGGTTCTTCACTTCATATAGCGATATAAAGAAAAATATTTTAGTCAGTCTCTTAGTCGCTATGTAATTGTTAGTTAACACTTATCCAAGTTTACAGAAAAATGTCGCAAAAAATCATTAATCGATTGACTACCTTTGCTCATACTAAAATTACCCGTAAATAAAAGGAAAAGCTACCCGAGTTTTAGCACTTTGTCCCTCTTGTCTAAATCCAAAAAAGTAGGTGGGTAACACAAATCACTTCCAATACTGTTAATGTTTTTCTTTGGCATCTTGTCTTAACAAGGCAAAACGAACTTTCTATCGTGTGAACAATAACCCTCGCACTTTGTCGAAGAATATTTTAGTACTTCCATTTTTCCCAGGCTTTTAAGGCATTGCTAATGTACTTAATCTTTTGAATATTAATGTAGTATTTTCATATGACAATACTGTGAAAAATATAGTAAAAAATAGCCTTACCAATAATTCAGGCATTATCTATAAAATTGGTTGTAAACAATGTGATTCCTTTTACATTGGACAGACGGGAAAGGATTTGCACACCAGTGTAAAACAGCATCAATATTCCGTTAGAACGGGACAGTCGTCCAGTGCCCTTTTCGTCCATTTGTCAAGAGTTATCTCACTGTATTGATTGGAATAATGCTTCAATTTTGTTTCAGTGAAGCAACATTGTTTATAGAAATATTCTTGAGTCTGCCATTATTCAACTTACAAATAACTTCAACATTAGCAAGGGCCTTTTTTCGCTCGATCCTGTTATTTTGAATTCGTTCAGAACGGATTTAGACAAGAGGGGCAAACTCTGATAGTTTTTCCTTATAAATTTGTATGCTCCTCCTACAATTTTTATTTTTTATTATTTTGTGACCTATATATAGTCTCAAACTTGTTATTTATTTCACTGTTCCTGAGGATGTCATTAGACGAAAGCGCTTGAACACCATTCTGTGTTTCCTTTTTCCTTCGTGGTTATTTTCATCATATATATATAATTATATATACAGGGCGTCCCAAAAAAATGTATACACACTTTAACAGCTGATAGCTCAATTGATGTTTCTTTCTTTCCAAGTTAAACCCATTAGAATTAATAATGGCAGTCAGACTAAGCTTTGAACAAAGGAAATTCATTCTAAAATGCTACTGGAAGTGTGAAAACGCAGTTGAAGTGCAAAGACAGTTTAGGAGGGAGTTTCAAACAGATCCACCAACGCGACTTACCATCACTCGAATTAGAGATAAGTTTGAAGCCGATGGAACTGTTCAGAATGTCCACAAGAAGCGTTCCGGAAGACCACGGACATCGACAAGCCCCACAAAGCAAGAAAGAGTACTGGAAACGTATCACCAAAGTCCAAGAAAATCTGTGCGGCAAGCGAGTCGTGAGGTAGGAATTTCAGAATCGTCTGTCCAACGCATTTTGAAGCGCTGTCAATGGAAAAGTTACATTCCAAGATTAGTCCATGCTATTAATGAAGATGATCCGGACCGAAGAGTGGAGTATTGTGAGTGGTACTTGGCACGATGTGGATGTGGATTGGACGAAGGGGTTTCGTAGAATACCCTCCGCGTTCACCAGACCTCACACCACTAGACTTTTTTTTATGGGGATACTTAAAAGACAAAGTCTACGCTATAAAACCTGCAACAGTCGCTGAATTGAGAGCAGCCATTGAACGAGAATGCACACAAATACCAAACGAAATGTTTCGTGATGTTTGCGATTCCATTGCTTCGCGTTATCAGCAGTGCCTGGACCAGAACGGACGTCAGTTTGAAAACAGGCGTTGACAAAACAATTAAATAATGTCTGTAGATTCTATTACATTTTGAAAATGAAATGTATTTTAATAAACACTGCCTTTATAATTATTTAAAGTGTGTATACATTTTTTTGGGACGCCCTGTATATATATATATATATATATATATAATATATATATATATACAGACCGTGCATGGAACAAGAAACTCTTCTGCGAAAATTAAATCCACTATAGTCCGAATAAGTAATGATAAATGACAAACACTATAGTTTTTCTTTATCATGATGTTAGCCCGACAGGTAGGATCCAGCTTTGGGACAGGATCTTACCTGCTTTGCAGATAGCTGGTGAGGGAAGCTATATTTTTGGGGCCTCTTTGCGAGTGACCCGTTGCCCAAGTCGTGCTAACATCATGAAAAAGAAAAAACTATAGTGTTTGTTATTTATCATTACTTATTCGGACTATAGTGGATTTAATTTTCTAAGAAGAGTTCCTTGTTCCATGCACAGTCTGTGTATCATGAAAAACCTCGGGGGACCATTCTGAGTTCAATCCCATATATATACTGTATATATATATATATATATAATTATGCGGGTTGCTTCTACAGAGCTTCAATTTAATATTTAGTAGAAATCCAATGACAAGGAGAAATGTAAATGCCATGAAAAGTCTTCTTTATTGCGCAACGTTTCGAGCAATACGCTCATCTTCAGGCTGTTTAATAACAATGTGAAATTAAAATCAATATTGAATGAAAAACAAACAGAAATTTCTATAACCTATTCGTAAAGACAAATTTTAAAAGACTGAGAAAAGAGGGTTAAGTTCTAAGTTATACAGATTTACATATCAAAATTAAGAAGTTATTTTTAAATACATGTAGTAAATGTGAAATTAATACACTGGAAAAATTACCAATAGTACACTGGAACAATGGAGCTATCTAACCTACACACTATCTAACCTTACACAGCATATCCGAGGCCGACTAATTTGAGCAGAGGAGACGGGAATGAAAGATGGCGAGGGAGATAGGGGAAGGAGGGATTATAAGGAATTGGGGAAGGAGGAGGGATCATAGCAGATTGAGAGGGACGGACGATGAGTCAACATTCAGACTAGGGGACAATGCTTTAATGAAAAGGGATTCTAAAATTCTTAGTGAGTTGGGACAAGTATTACAACCAAGAATTTTAAAATTGTCTAAAGTGACATCAATTTTGCATTTGATGCTATGTTCACGTATGCTGGAGGCTTCCTTAGTTTTTAAAATTTTACCTGTTCGGCCACTTATTCCCATATGCGAATAAAATCTAGCCCTGAGAGAGCGAACAGTGCTGCCGATGTAATTCCCAAGGAGACACCTAGGGCAGGTAAATAAATATACAACACCGCTACGCAACGAGTCAGGGGTTCGATCCTTCGCTGAGAAAAAGCTACCTAAACGTTTTATTAATAAATATGATGCGGAAATCAGTATGATAAAAAAATTTCCTTAACAATTTTGTAAATTTAAGCTTAAATTCCTTATTCAAGGGACCCATTTCAGGTACCAAGAAATATTTTATATCCTTCGGCACTGTAATACATGGAAGTTGAGGGCTATAAACATTATTTAAGAAGGATCTAATTAGTTTGTCTACATATTGAACAGGAAAACTATTATTAGTAAAGTATGATCTTAGATTATTAAATTCATCATTAAGTAAGGTAAAATTGGAGGTCAAATTATATCCTCTGAACAGGAGAGTTTTAATACAAGACATCTTATAGTTGAAATCAGTAAAACTAAAAAAATTCATGCCCAAACCAGTGAAAGTGGGTTTCCTATAAACTGATGTAGTAATAGAATCACCGTTTTTCGAAATTAAAAGATCTAAGAAGGGGAGGGAGCCATTTTGCTCAGTTTCCATTGTATACGTTATATTGGGGTGCAAAGATTTAGGAAGTTAAAGAATTGTTGCGCTTGTACCGCATTATCAAAGACTGCTATCGAATCATCAACGAAGCGTCGATAGAAAATTGGCTTGAGATGAGTGGGAGATTGTCTAAAAATTACGCTTTCTAAATGAGTCATAAAAAGTCAGCTGCTAGCGGTCCGACTGGTGATCCCATCCCTACCCCATCAATTTGTTGGTAAACCTTATTGTTGAAAGTGAAATAGCATTGTTGAAAACCAATTCTAAAAGTTCCTTCAAATGAGACAATGAAAAACCATGAAAATTATCAACTGAGCTAAAAACCCTATCTAAAATAATGGCAATAGTTTCAGATACAGGTACATTTGTGAAAAGTGACTTTACATCAAAGCTGACAAAAAACTTTTTTGAATCGAAGTTTTTACCCAGGAGTTCTTTTTGGAATTCAAACGAGTTATTTATAGTGTAAACATTTTCGCAAAGGGGGACAGGAGACGAACAACAAATTTGCCAATTGAAAGGTGGGTAAGTTATACGAAGCTAAAATAGGACGGAGAGGTGTTCCAGCTTTATGGATTTTAGGCAGACAGTATAATTGAGCAAGATTAGCACCAGATGCGAACAACTGAGAGTAAGTATCATTTTTTATTATCTTTAAGGACTTTAGTCGTGACAGAAATCTATTAACCTGGTCTTCTAACCTTACAATGACTTTATTTACAGGTTCTAGAATTTGTTTGAATTTAGTAAGATCACTTAGGATTTCATTAGTTTTGTTTATGTAGTCCGATTTATTCAAAATAACCACTCCGTTACCCTTGTCTGGTCTAGTCACAACAATCTCCTGGTTCTTTGCCAAATTCTTAATACACTGCAAATCACTCTTCCTAATATGAAAGATTGAAATTTAAGATTTCTAAGTTTAAGAAAAATTCTTGAGTTAAATTTGAGAACTGACATTTGAGATTGTTGAAATCCCCCACATGGGGAACATTTTTCAAGCCATTGAAAAATTTTTCAAAGTAAAGAAAAAACGAGGGCTTATATATTTGAAACAACGGAAGCTTAAATTGCAAACCAAGTGACAGTAAAAACTTTTCCCGAGGGGAGAGTGTGTAACTAGAAAGATTCGAAATTACCTTCTCTGAATTGAAAAAATTTGGTGAATTCATTCCCAAAGCCTTTAACTTACGTTCATGTGTTTCCAAGATGGTAGAGTGAAATTTTTCTAGTTCACGTTGTACAAGAGAAATTATTAATAAATAGTCCAACAACGACAAGGTATTTTTAAGAGTAGTTATATAATGCCCAAGAGACTTGTTATGCGAATCTGATATTTTGATTTTATAATTAATTTCATTATTTAATAAATATTCCAGGGACGATTGATAAATTCAGAGTCATATAGATTATCACGGTAGAGTTTGAAGTAAACAAATTTCGGGAAAATCCTGCAAGTCCGACACATTTCAAGAAAATAACAGTCCAGTTTTGACTTGAGAAACTTTCGTGAAGTCTTCCAAACATGGCGATAAGCCCTGAGGCCATCTTGTCCATACCTTGAATATATATAATTATGCGGGTTGCTTCTACAGAGCTTCAATTTAATATTTAGTAGAAATCCAATGACAAGGAGAAATGTAAATGCCATGAAAAGTCTTCTTTATTGCGCAACGTTTCGAGCAATACGCTCATCTTCAGGCTGTTTAATAACAATGTGAAATTAAAATCAATATTGAATGAAAAACAAACAGAAATTTCTATAACCTATTCGTAAAGACAAATTTTAAAAGACTGAGAAAAGAGGGTTAAGTTCTAAGTTATACAGATTTACATATCAAAATTAAGAAGTTATTTTTAAATACATGTAGTAAATGTGAAATTAATACACTGGAAAAATTACCAATAGTACACTGGAACAATGGAGCTATCTAACCTTACACAGCAGTATCCGAGGCCGACTAATTTGAGCAGAGGAGACGGGAATGAAAGATGGCGAGGGAGATAGGGGAAGGAGGGATTATAAGGAATTGGGGAAGGAGGAGGGATCATAGCAGATTGAGAGGGACGGACGATGAGTCAACATTCAGACTAGGGGACAATGCTTTAATGAAAAGGGATTCTAAAATTCTTAGTGAGTTGGGACAAGTATTACAACCAAGAATTTTAAAATTGTCTAAAGTGACATCAATTTTGCATTTGATGCTATGTTCACGTATGCTGGAGGCTTCCTTAGTTTTTAAAATTTTACCTGTTCGGCCACTTATTCCCATATGCGAATAAAATCTAGCCCTGAGAGAGCGAACAGTGCTGCCGATGTAATTCCCAAGGAGACACCTAGGGCAGGTAAATAAATATACAACACCGCTACGCAACGAGTCAGGGGTTCGATCCTTCGCTGAGAAAAAGCTACCTAAAGACGTTTTATTAATAAATATGATGCGGAAATCAGTATGATAAAAAAATTTCCTTAACAATTTTGTAAATTTAAGCTTAAATTCCTTATTCAAGGGACCCATTTCAGGTACCAAGAAATATTTTATATCCTTCGGCACTGTAATACATGGAAGTTGAGGGCTATAAACATTATTTAAGAAGGATCTAATTAGTTTGTCTACATATTGAACAGGAAAACTATTATTAGTAAAGTATGATCTTAGATTATTAAATTCATCATTAAGTAAGTAAAATTGGAGGTCAAATTATATCCTCTGAACAGGAGAGTTTTAATACAAGACATCTTATAGTTGAAATCAGTAAAACTAAAAAAATTCATGCCCAAACCAGTGAAAGTGGGTTTCCTATAAACTGATGTAGTAATAGAATCACCGTTTTTCGAAATTAAAAGATCTAAGAAGGGGAGGGAGCCATTTTGCTCAGTTTCCATTGTATACGTTATATTGGGGTGCAAAGAATTTAGGAAGTTAAAGAATTGTTGCGCTTGTACCGCATTATCAAAGACTGCTATCGAATCATCAACGAAGCGTCGATAGAAAATTGGCTTGAGATGAGTGGGAGATTGTCTAAAAATTACGCTTTCTAAATGAGTCATAAAAAAGTCAGCTGCTAGCGGTCCGACTGGTGATCCCATCCCTACCCCATCAATTTGTTGGTAAACCTTATTGTTGAAAGTGAAATAGCATTGTTTGAAAACCAATTCTAAAAGTTCCTTCAAATGAGACAATGAAAAACCATGAAAATTATCAACTGAGCTAAAAACCCTATCTAAAATAATGGCAATAGTTTTCAGATACAGGTACATTTGTGAAAAGTGACTTACATCAAAGCTGACAAAAAACTTTTTTGAATCGAAGTTTTTACCCAGAGTTCTTTTTGGAAGTTTTTTGTCAGCTTTGATGTAAAGTCACTTTTCACAAATGTACCTGTATCTGAAACTATTGCCATTATTTTAGATAGGGTTTTTAGCTCAGTTGATAATTTTCATGGTTTTTCATTGTCTCATTTGAAGGAACTTTTAGAATTGGTTTTCAAACAATGCTATTTCACTTCAACAATAAGGTTTACCAACAAATTGATGGGGTAGGGATGGGATCACCAGTCGGACCGCTAGCAGCTGACTTTTTTATGACTCATTTAGAAAGCGTAATTTTTAGACAATCTCCCACTCATCTCAAGCCAATTTTCTATCGACGCTTCGTTGATGATTCGATAGCAGTCTTTGATAATGCGGTACAAGCGCAACAATTCTTTAACTTCCTAAATTCTTTGCACCCCAATATAACGTATACAATGGAAACTGAGCAAAATGGCTCCCCCCTTCTTAGATCTTTTAATTTCGAAAAACGGTGATTCTATTACTACATCAGTTTATAGGAAACCCACTTTCACTGGTTTGGGCATGAATTTTTTTAGTTTTACTGATTTCAACTATAAGATGTCTTGTATTAAAACTCTCCTGTTCAGAGGATATAATTTGACCTCCAATTTTACCTTACTTAATGATGAATTTAATAATCTAAGATCATACTTTACTAATAATAGTTTTCCTGTTCAATATGTAGACAAACTAATTAGATCCTTCTTAATAATGTTTATAGCCCTCAACTTCCATGTATTACAGTGCCGAAGGATATAAAATATTTCTTGGTACCTGAATGGGTCCCTTGAATAAGGAATTTAAGCTTAAATTTACAAAATTGTTAAGGAAATTTTTTTATCATACTGATTTCCGCATCATATTTATTAATAAAACGTCTTTAGGTAGCTTTTTCTCAGCGAAGGATCGAACCCCTGACTCGTTGCGTAGCGGTGTTGTATATTTATTTACCTGCCCTAGGTGTCTCCTTGGGAATTACATCGGCAGCACTGTTCGCTCTCTCAGGGCTAGATTTTATTCGCATATGGGAATAAGTGGCCGAACAGGTAAAATTTTAAAAACTAAGGAAGCCTCCAGCATACGTGAACATAGCATCAAATGCAAAATTGATGTCACTTTAGACAATTTTAAAATTCTTGGTTGTAATACTTGTCCCAACTCACTAAGAATTTTAGAATCCCTTTCATTAAAGCATTGTCCCCTAGTCTGAATGTTGACTCATCGTCCGTCCCTCTCAATCTGCTATGATCCCTCCTCCTTCCCCAATTCCTTATAATCCCTCCTTCCCCTATCTCCCTCGCCATCTTTCATTCCCGTCTCCTCTGCTCAAATTAGTCGGCCTCGGATACTGCTGTGTAAGGTTAGATAGCTCCATTGTTCCAGTGTACTATTGGTAATTTTTCCAGTGTATTAATTTCACATTTACTACATGTATTTAAAAATAACTTCTTAATTTTGATATGTAAATCTGTATAACTTAGAACTTAACCCTCTTTTCTCAGTCTTTTAAAATTTGTCTTTACGAATAGGTTATAGAAATTTCTGTTTGTTTTTCATTCAATATTGATTTTAATTTCACATTGTTATTAAACAGCCTGAAGATGAGCGTATTGCTCGAAACGTTGCGCAATAAAGAAGACTTTTCATGGCATTTACATTTCTCCTTGTCATTGGATTTCTACTAAATATTAAATTGAAGCTCTGTAGAAGCAACCCGCATAATTATATATATTCAAGGTATGGACAGATGGCCTCAGGGCTTATCGCCATGTTTGGAAGACTTCACGAAAGTTTCTCAAGTCAAAACTGGACTGTTATTTTCTTGAAATGTGTCGGACTTGCAGGATTTTCCCGAAATTTGTTTACTTCAAACTCTACCGTGATAATCTATATGACTCTGAATTTTATCAATCGTCCCTGGAATATTTATTAAATAATGAAATTAATTATAAAATCAAAATATCAGATTCGCATAACAAGTCTCTTGGGCATTATATAACTACTCTTAAAAATACCTTGTCGTTGTTGGACTATTTATTAATAATTTCTCTTGTACAACGTGAACTAGAAAAATTTCACTCTACCATCTTGGAAACACATGAACGTAAGTTAAAGGCTTTGGGAATGAATTCACCAAATTTTTTCAATTCAGAGAAGGTAATTTCGAATCTTTCTAGTTACACACTCTCCCCTCGGGAAAAGTTTTTACTGTCACTTGGTTTGCAATTTAAGCTTCCGTTGTTTCAAATATATAAGCCCTCGTTTTTTCTTTACTTTGAAAAATTTTTCAATGGCTTGAAAAATGTTCCCCATGTGGGGATTTCAACAATCTCAAATGTCAGTTCTCAAATTTAACTCAAGAATTTTTTCTTAAACTTAGAAATCTTAAATTTCAATCTTTCATATTTAGGAAGAGTGATTTGCAGTGTATTAAGAATTTGGCAAAGAACCAGGAGATTGTTGTGACTAGACCAGACAAGGGTAACGGAGTGGTTATTTTGAATAAATCGGACTACATAAACAAAACTAATGAAATCCTAAGTGATCTTACTAAATTCAAACAAATTCTAGAACCTGTAAATAAAGTCATTGTAAGGTTAGAAGACCAGGTTAATAGATTTCTGTCACGACTAAAGTCCTTAAAGATAATAAAAAATGATACTTACTCTCAGTTGTTCGCATCTGGTGCTAATCTTGCTCAATTATACTGTCTGCCTAAAATCCATAAAGCTGGAACACCTCTCCGTCCTATTTTAGCTTCGTATAACTTACCCACCTTTCAATTGGCAAAATTTGTTGTTCGTCTCCTGTCCCCCTTTGCGAAAAATGTTTACACTATAAATAACTCGTTTGAATTCCAAAAAGAACTCCTGGGTAAAAACTTCGATTCAAAAAAGTTTTTTGTCAGCTTTGATGTAAAGTCACTTTTCACAAATGTACCTGTATCTGAAACTATTGCCATTATTTTAGATAGGGTTTTTAGCTCAGTTGATAATTTTCATGGTTTTTCATTGTCTCATTTGAAGGAACTTTTAGAATTGGTTTTCAAACAATGCTATTTCACTTTCAACAATAAGGTTTACCAACAAATTGATGGGGTAGGGATGGGATCACCAGTCGGACCGCTAGCAGCTGACTTTTTTATGACTCATTTAGAAAGCGTAATTTTTAGACAATCTCCCACTCATCTCAAGCCAATTTTCTATCGACGCTTCGTTGATGATTCGATAGCAGTCTTTGATAATGCGGTACAAGCGCAACAATTCTTTAACTTCCTAAATTCTTTGCACCCCAATATAACGTATACAATGGAAACTGAGCAAAATGGCTCCCTCCCCTTCTTAGATCTTTTAATTTCGAAAAACGGTGATTCTATTACTACATCAGTTTATAGGAAACCCACTTTCACTGGTTTGGGCATGAATTTTTTTAGTTTTACTGATTTCAACTATAAGATGTCTTGTATTAAAACTCTCCTGTTCAGAGGATATAATTTGACCTCCAATTTTACCTTACTTAATGATGAATTTAATAATCTAAGATCATACTTTACTAATAATAGTTTTCCTGTTCAATATGTAGACAAACTAATTAGATCCTTCTTAAATAATGTTTATAGCCCTCAACTTCCATGTATTACAGTGCCGAAGGATATAAAATATTTCTTGGTACCTGAAATGGGTCCCTTGAATAAGGAATTTAAGCTTAAATTTACAAAATTGTTAAGGAAATTTTTTTATCATACTGATTTCCGCATCATATTTATTAATAAAACGTCTTTAGGTAGCTTTTTCTCAGCGAAGGATCGAACCCCTGACTCGTTGCGTAGCGGTGTTGTATATTTATTTACCTGCCCTAGGTGTCTCCTTGGGAATTACATCGGCAGCACTGTTCGCTCTCTCAGGGCTAGATTTTATTCGCATATGGGAATAAGTGGCCGAACAGGTAAAATTTTAAAAACTAAGGAAGCCTCCAGCATACGTGAACATAGCATCAAATGCAAAATTGATGTCACTTTAGACAATTTTAAAATTCTTGGTTGTAATACTTGTCCCAACTCACTAAGAATTTTAGAATCCCTTTTCATTAAAGCATTGTCCCCTAGTCTGAATGTTGACTCATCGTCCGTCCCTCTCAATCTGCTATGATCCCTCCTCCTTCCCCAATTCCTTATAATCCCTCCTTCCCCTATCTCCCTCGCCATCTTTCATTCCCGTCTCCTCTGCTCAAATTAGTCGGCCTCGGATACTGCTGTGTAAGGTTAGATAGCTCCATTGTTCCAGTGTACTATTGGTAATTTTTCCAGTGTATTAATTTCACATTTACTACATGTATTTAAAAATAACTTCTTAATTTTGATATGTAAATCTGTATAACTTAGAACTTAACCCTCTTTTCTCAGTCTTTTAAAATTTGTCTTTACGAATAGGTTATAGAAATTTCTGTTTGTTTTTCATTCAATATTGATTTTAATTTCACATTGTTATTAAACAGCCTGAAGATGAGCGTATTGCTCGAAACGTTGCGCAATAAAGAAGACTTTTCATGGCATTTACATTTCTCCTTGTCATTGGATTTCTACTAAATATATATATATATATATATATACAGGGTGGGGCACGGGAATCAAGTGTTTTTTGAATAGCTAGTAATCGGCCATTAGGAATGGGAGGGGCGTGCGGTAGGTAGCATTCCATTCCTGGGTTCATAGCATTTAACTTTAACTAACACTCACCTTTATCTTTCAGGTGCCATCATGGAGCAGTGGACGTTAGAACACCGCATGTTCGCGTATGATCATTTTGTTAGGAGTGGCGAGTCAGTGACAGCAGTTCAGCGTGCGTTTCGCCGCAGATTCAACATTCATCGAAATGACTCTGTTCCCGCTCGTGACACAATCTTACGTTGGGTTAACAATCTTCGAACAGGAGGCTCAATAATGAAAACAAAACCGAAGGGGCCGCAACGCACTGTGCGTACTCCAGAGAACGTTGAAAGGGTCAGACAAGCGATGTTGCAAAGCCCAGGCCGCTCTGCTCGGAGACATTCAGCTGCACTCGGAATCAGCAATCGTACTGTTAGACGGATTATTCATTTCGATGAATGTTGAATCTGCGGCGAACGCACGCTGAACTGCTGTCACTGACTCGCCACTCCTAACAAAATGATCATACGCGAACATGCGGTGTTCTAACGTCCACTGCTCCATGATGGCACCTGAAAGATAAAGGTGAGTGTTAGTTAAAGTTAAATGCTATGAACCCAGGAATGGAATGCTACCTACCGCACGCCCCTCCCATTCCTAATGGCCGATTACTAGCTATTCAAAAAACACTTGATTCCCGTGCCCCACCCTATATATATATATATATATATATATATATATATATCTTTTTAATAACCGAAGATGACTTACTCGTATACAAACTCTGAAGAAAAAGATTTGTTTTAAAATTACTTTTTAATTTCGTTTTTCTAACTGGAAACCGTAATCAAAGTGAAAAGGTTGAGAGCCGATAACAGAGAGAAGACAAAAGGATGAAGATTTAAATACTAAAGCAAACAAATCCAAAAAGGGAAATGGTGTTAACCACTCAACTACGGAAGCTATTTTTTTTTTTTTTTTTTTTTTTTTTTTTTTTTACAATTAGGTACTTGTGCCGCCAAAGAATTGTAAAATGAACAACAAAAACTTTATCAACGTTTTAAAATCTCTAAATTCAATAAATAATATTTTATTACGTTCTTATTAAAATAAACTTGTAATAGATTTAATACAGGATCAAGAATCATGAGAAATAGTTGTATCTCGAGACGTACATCGGATAGAAACTTAAAAATTATGTGTATATCAGCGTTAGCATATGTCTTATGCATGCGTATAACATTACTACCCGTTTCTCTGAATTGCCTCATCAACTTCCATATCACTTACTTCGATGGTCTATTTCGGCTTCCAAAACGACGCTGAAACTTAACCCGACACGATATAAATGACTCACACTTAATGAAGGATAAACACACGTTCTTCCACACTAAACTCCATTACGAGACCAACGGGGCAGTGGTCAGGTGATGCTATACAGGCAGCCCTCGCTTATCGCAAGGGTTGCGTTCCTGAAAAGGGCTGCGATAAGCGAAATTGCGATATTCGAAGCACATTTTCCCATAGAAACTAATTGTATTAGGGGGAGGGACGCGTTCTGGGGGGGGGGACACGTTCCGGGGAGGAGATTTTTGTTCCCTGGGGTGGCTTTTCGGACATAATAAGCACAAAAATACGCAAGAAGTACCACAAATAGATACCAAATATTAGAACATTAGGAAATACACGTACAAATGATAAATAAATGTATATAAAACATTAAAACATTAAAAAATAAACATACAATAATAAATGCCGTATTTTGAATTTTGCCTTGCGTTGACTTGTGATGATATGAATTTTTTGTCATAAAAACGGATTTGCTTACGACATAACATATGCTAACGCCGATATACACGCAATTTTTAAGTTTCTCTCTGATGTAAGGGGTTCCAAAAAACCTTAGCCCCCCCCCCCCCCCCATTTGCAGCTTACATGTTTACTTATATCGAAATAGTTTTTAGTGATTATAAAAATATATAAAATTCTTTATTTATATTTATTGCAGGTATTAAAATTAATCTAGCTGATAAAGTGATAATATAATGGCTTCTCAATTAATTGGTGATTCGGAGAGACAACGTATGATAAATCGTATACGAGCAATAACATTTCGGGAAGCTCGTGATGCTGGAGCCACTTTTATAACACATTCATGGGTTGCCAAAAAGTTGCGAAGAAGTGAGGACTTCGTCAAAAGAAATTGGAATAAAACTTTGGATGAATGTGAAATGGATACAACCAAATCTGGGCGCCCAAATTTGCCACTCTCTCAGGAAACAAAGGACATCATTGAAAGCGGAACACGCAAGCGGAAACACAGCTGTGCTAAACTTTCTAGAGAGATCGAAGTGTTGAGAGGAAAGATCATTAGTGGTGAGATCATTCGACTGTACCGTCATAGGCAAGGTTTAAAGCCTTGGCATGAACTTCCAAAGCCAAGAAAAACTCAACTTAACATCGATGACAGAATGTGGTTTGCCCATTATCTTGAAGATTGGGATGTGGATGATTTCATGCATTTAACTGTCTCCGATGAATTTTTTGTTTACGTAACACGTCGGCCTAACTACCAAAATGATCGAGTGTGGGCCACAACACCAGATGAAATCGATGACAATGAACATTATCGCTAATTATTAAAAAGTCCAGACTGTGTTGGTGTGTTTATTTTGTTCACTGCAAAGAAGCTCATGTGGGTGCTGAAGCCAAATGGTCAGAGTTGGGATGGACAGTATTTTCGTGATATTATTCTATCCCAGCGTGTCATTCCTTTTCTAAGAAACCCAAACAATGTTATGGATGTCGATCAGGTCACACTTCTACACGATAAGGCCCCCTGCTTTAAGGCATTAGCCACTCAACAGTTGTTGCGGAACCATGAGATCGATTTCTTTGGAAATGAAGAATGGCCAGGAAATTCGCCTGACCTGAACGTCTGTGAACACATTGGATCAGTTATAAAGGACAAGGTTGAATGTCTCTTGTTTCAAGAACCTGCAGCAAATCGATTTTCGAAGGATACAATGACGCAACACATTGAAACTGTTTTAGCAAATTTGCATAACGATCAAGATCTATTCACGTCACTTTTGGCAAGCTACCCAAAGCGAATTCAGGCTGTCTTGGAAGCCAATGGCGGGAATACCAAGTTTTAATTGTTTCTCATTAAATGCAGGATTAAATTCTCTTTTGTAAGGTATGTTTAGTTTTACTGTACCTCTAATGGTTTAGGCCATGGGCGGGGGGGCTAAGGTTTATTGGAGCTCCGTATGTCTTCAAATAAGTATATTTTTCATGGTTCTCGAATAAATAATTCACCCTGTATAAATTATTTCTTCAAAGTAAAGTATGATAATATTTATACATTTTGGATACATACTTATCACACTAAATGTCAGCACCTGTAGTTTAATTGGGAACGGTATAAGCCGCTAGCGATCCGGGGTTCGAATCCTGATGATACTGGTAAAGGTGATAATACTACAAGAGTTAGAACAATGGGCCGCATTAGTTTTCCTGAGCGTTGTGCCAGTTTCTGGCCCTCCTAACTGATTATTAACACTATAAACGAAGTAAAAACACTGAGGTCGGGGGTTCAACTCCCGATGGTGCTGGTAATACTAAAATCAGGGAGTTAGCGCAATGGATCGTATTAGTCTGTCCTGAGCGCTGTGTCAGTTCCTGGCTCCCCTAACTCATTATTGTTTTTATAGTAAATTGAAATAATTTTAAACTAAATAATCTAATTTCAACCTTTCTAGATACTGTGAACCTTTCTAGATACTGTGAATCTTTCTAGATATTGTGAACCTTTCTAGATATTGTGAACCTTTCTAAATACTGTGAACCTTTCTAGATACTGTGAACCTTTCTAGATATTGTACAGCTTTCTAGATGCTGTGAACCTTTCTAGATATTGTGACCCTTTCTAGATGCTGTGAACCTTTCTAGATATTGTGAACCTTTCTAGATATTGTGAACCTTTCTAGATATGTGAAGCATTTTAAAAAATATGAAGTAGTTGGTTAAGAATATAATTTGTTTACGTTGGAAATAATTTTAGTTTGAGATAATATAACTATACGTAATGTACTGGATGAACCTCCACCAATCAACCTGAATAATTTCAAGAACCAGCTGAACAGGCTCTTGCGTAAAATCCCTGACCAGCCATACCCAGCTAGCTAAGAGGGCAGGAAGAAAATAGACGGCAACGTTTCCTCCATCAAATCCCCGAAATGAGGCGAGATCTTGCAGAGGGGTTGATTGCGGGTCGAGCCTTAACCGTCGTTTGAATTAAGTAAGTAAGTAAGTACTGTATATACTTAGTATATCCTTAGTAAAAGTAAGGCTCAGTAAGCAGGAAGAAGATTCCACTCGAGCAACAAAAGCCCGTGAGGTAACTTAAATAATGATAGTAAAAAGTTTTGGAAATTTGTGAAGAAGGAAAAGGGTGTCAAGAATGTCATCCTGTCAACACTTGACTGAGTGTTCAAGGAGGAAGAACACAAAACAGACACGTACATCAGGAACCCGAACTACAGTATACTCTAGAGCAGTGGTGCACAAACTTTTTTGATGTGAGGGCCAAACCAACCATCTGTTTTATATGTAGGGGCCAGATATATAGATATTCTATTTTTTATAATAACCAGGGGTAATATTTCAGATTTTTTTTTGGGTAGCTAACTTTTTCATTGAATTGAAAAGACCCGTGGGGCCACTGAAAAGACCCGTGGGGGCCACATTTGGCCCGTGGGCCAGGTGTGCATCACTGCTCTAGAGTCTAGATCATAAGGTTTTAATTGCCAGCGGACAGTTTGATTATTTAAAGTCATACAGTATTTACTGTAAACACTGTAGACCTTAATTATGTCCCAAACTATTTTTGAATCTGCAACTTGCCCGATAGAGAGTATTTTAGTTGAAATTTGTCCGCCACACAGTAAAGGCTCCCCACCTCTGCTCTAGATTGTGCGACTCGATCCTTATCCTCAACTTGTCCAAACCTTTGGAATTCATTAGATCAAGAGATAAAAACAGTCTAAGACATTAAAAATATTCCAAAGGAAACTGAAAAACAACTTCATCAACTCATAAGAGCCATAACTGTGTATCGCCTGTCTTATTTCAACTAATACAAATTAACCTACATACTCTTGCTTCCATATTTATTTCCATATTTCTAGATAGCTAAACAAAAATAATAATAATAATAATAATAACCGGTAAAACAAAGCCATATATGACCAAGGTCAAGGTATCTAAGGTTAAGATACTCAATAACAAAGTAATTAATTTTCGCCATTTTAATTATATAATATTTAATTACATTTCAGCGTCTAATATCCAAATAAATACGAAGGTATAATCTTTGATGAATACCTACAGTATATGTAATTGTGTACAGTAGTTCTGTGAATGTGTAATCTTAGCTGTCAGGATTACGAGAGATAATCTTCATGTACTTCTCACTCTTTACTCTTTGCATCTTTATCTTTGAAGCTGTGTACTTCGCTACTATGTATGTATTTCTATGAGATTTACTATACGACTTCATTCTGCAAATAAGCATACAATTTGCTTGTTACTGGCAGTTCTTTGCTATGTAAATATATGAAAGCATTACCATCCTATTTCTCCGCTTGTATAATGTGCATGTGTGTATATAGAGGCGTATTTATGGATATACATACATGTACCTGCATAGTTCAGTGCGTCTATATGTATGTATATATGTGTGTGTATGTATGGACATATGTATTGATGTATGTCTATGTGTGTGTGTATATAGGCATACGAGTGTGTATATATATATATATATATATATAGCTATATATATATTATATATATGTGTGTGTGTGTGTGTGTGTGTGTGTGTGTGTGTGTGTGTGTGTGTGTGCTTTCTGTAGCAACTCGTATAAAAAAATAATTAATTGTAATATTGATATTAGGTACTGTTATTGTTGCTGTTAATATTGTTTTATATTGTCGATACATATGCTTAGGAGCTGCATTAACTATCGCACTATCATATATATATATATATATATATATATATATATATATATATATATATGATGCAAACTCACAAGGAAAAAGAAAAAAATTATTCCAAGGTCTTTCGTGTATTCAGAAGTACACCTCGTCAGGGAATGAATACACAAAAGGCCTTGGAATCATTTTTCTTTTTCCTTGTGGATTTGAATCATCCATTCATTTCACGTGTTTAATTGTGAAATTCATCCCATATATAATATATATATATATATATATATATATACCTTTAGTATGTCTTATAAATGTAGCAAATAACAATTGAATTATTATTATTAATATTATTATTAAAGCTCTGTATTAGTATTGATATAAATGAAACTAAAATTATTCCGAACGCTTTTGTACACAAGAAAGTTTGCTTTTCAAGATTAAATTCTTCGTTGAACTTCAAAGGTTCAGAATTTAATGTAAAGAGTTTTTAAAAGTTTGAATTTTTAATTACTGGAGACCAATAACGGGAAATTACAAAACCAAGTAATTTATGGAAAAAAGTAAACAGAAAAAAAATTCTTTCTGAAGTAAATGTACAGTACTTTAATATATATATATATATATATATATATATATATATATATATATATATATATATACATACACAACACACACCTCGGTGGTGAAGTAGTTTGCGTCGCTGACTACGACTCCATCGGCCCCGGAATCGAGATCCGGTGACGGCAGGCGGCGCGCAGCAAAACCCAGCTGGTAATCTTTATACACAATAAATCGACCCCTCTGCAGCATCCCGATTCATTTGAGGCATCTGATAGAGGAGAGAGTTGCCTTGTACGCTCATCCTACCTTCGTAGAACCTGTTCAGATGGTTCTTGAAATTGTTCAGGTTGGGGTGCTGGGGTGTGCTGGGGGTTCTTCAGTTCTTTCGGTAACACGTTAAAGAGTTTTGGACCTCGTATTCTGAGACTATTTTCCATCTTTGTTTTTATGACCTCCCTGTTCCACCGCAGCTGGGACAGTACACAATCTCTCTTCTTTTATTCCAACATTTCTGTTTCATTTCCAATATTTGGGATATTTCCCTCGATATATATATATATAGGGTGGGGCACGGGAATCAAGTGTTTTTTGAATAGCTAGTAATCGGCCATTAGGAATGGGAGGGGCGTGCGGTAGGTAGCATTCCATTCCTGGGTTCATAGCATTTAACTTTAACTAACACTCACCTTTATCTTTCAGGTGCCATCATGGAGCAGTGGACGTTAGAACACCGCATGTTCGCGTATGATCATTTTGTTAGGAGTGACGAGTCAGTGACAGCAGTTCAGCGTGCGTTTCGCCGCAGATTCAACATTCATCGAAATGACTCTGTTCCCGCTCGTGACACAATCTTACGTTGGGTTAACAATCTTCGAACAGGAGGCTCAATAATGAAAACAAAACCGAAGGGGCCGCAACGCACTGTGCGTACTCCAGAGAACGTTGAAAGGGTCAGACAAGCGATGTTGCAAAGCCCAGGCCGCTCTGCTCGGAGACATTCAGCTGCACTCGGAATCAGCAATCGTACTGTTAGACGGATTTTGCATGAAGAATTACATTTTCACCCATACAAGTTAGCGATGGTGCAGGAATTGAATGTAAACGATTGCCCCAACGACTGAAATTTGCACAGGAAATGCTTGCACTTTATGAGCAGAATGAAAACATGATGGTGGTAATGAGTGATGAAGCCCATTTCCACCTTAATGGGGCCGTCAACAATCAAAACTGTCGGTATTGGGCTGCTGAAAATCCGCGACAACTCCATGAAAAACCGCTGCATAGCCCTAAGGTTACAGTTTGGTGCGCGGTGGGAAAGTTTGGCGTCATCGGTCCCTATTTCTTCGAACAAAATGGGGTTACCGTTACCATAACATCTGGGCGTTACATTGAGATGGTGAACACCTTTTTCATCCCTGAGTTACGAAGAAGGCGTATTGCTCGTCGACATTTGTGGTTTCAGCAAGATGGGGCCACGCCACACACCGCCAGAGCGTCAATGGCTGTTCTTCGCCCCCTGTTTCCCAACCATCTCATTTCGAGATTTGGTGACATTGCATGGCCCCCTCGGTCCCCTGACTTGTCCACATGTGACTTCTTTCTATGGGGGTACCTCAAGTCACGTGTCTACGAGGACAAGCCACCGTACATTAGATGCATTGAAGGAAGCGATCCGTCAACAAATCATCCAAATCAACAGAGACCTGCTGGAAGAGTGGAGGCCAATTTTCGTAACGCCTTCAACAATGCGTCGACGGCCAAGGACATCATATGCCAGATATAATTTTCGGTACATGATTATTATGACATGAAATGCTATGTTCTTACGAATGTTGTTCTACCAATATATTTTCTTTACAAAAATAAATATAATTTTCCTGATTATTCCAAAAACACTTGGTTCCCGTGCCCCACCCTGTATATATATATATATATATATATATATATATATATATATATATATATATATATAACAACGTTATGTACCAAAAAACTTGCGTGCATATATGCACTCAACGCATCTAAACTCACCATTTTACTTCGCACCCAAATTCCTTGTTTGCACGCCCGAGAAAGATGGACGCTACATCTACAGTAAAAGCTCTTATCAGAAACCTTAATCTAGAGTGAATGATTGTGGGTCATGACCCAAGATAAGTTTACTTAACTCGTGATTGCTTCACGTTATAACCCAATTGTACGAATCAGATAGCTTTTAAATAGGATTTATTCACCCTTGAAATGATCTGATTGGTTTTTAATAGAATTAGGTAGTGTATAACCACAAAATCCTAATAATTTTTTTCCGAGAATATAAAACTGAGAACCATCTAAATCGCTGATCTACTTTGCCTTGAATTCGATAGACTTACGCGCCTTCTGTAAACAGTGTGCTGTTGAAAATCTGACGAATTTCTGTGCGACGCGTTTTTCTTCAAAAGAAATCAAGTTTCGTTATGAAATATTAACTAAAACAGTGATATATATATATATATATAATACACACACACACACACACACACACACACACACACCTTCGTTCAGCCAATTTTGAGTTGAAACTGGTTGCATGATCATTACGATTGCTTTGCTGTCGCTTATTATAATTAAGTCTCTACAAATTATCTTTATTTGGTAACACCTTCATTTAAATTTGGCGGTAAATGATTGGATTTGAGTGGATTTATTTGTGATTTTTTATCTGTGAATTGCGAAACATTACAAAAAAAAGAAAGTAATTATTGGAAAAAGAACGTTTATTTATTTATTTTTTTTTATTTTACATCTTTTATAAGAGTATAAACGGTATAAACGGTATAAAATGGTAACGTATTGAACGACAAGTCTGAACAAATGTAAATAATAAAAAGCGACTTAAACGGCAGAAAACCACCGCCAGACTTGTTCCGTTCAGCATCGCAGTTCTACAATCAAAAATAGTTTCAGATCAACAAAGACCCTAGGATCCACTCATGGTTGGTCTACCTAACTGTGTTCGTAATTGTGTATTGTGTATGTCCTCCGTGGTGGCGGAGGGGTCCTACATTTCTACGTGGGTTCCGAACCACAAGAACATAAATAATTTATGTAAAAACTGCCTGTACATTGGCAACGACCAATTTTTACAAAACTAAATAATTATCAATTTAAAACTAATTAATTATCGATTTAAAACTAAAGATAGAATCTCTGGATCCAGAGGATCAAGTCATAATAGACTACTATCCATAAATATGTTACACTCTATATCTATTTATAACCGACATGCAAATATATCAGATCCAAAGAATCCAGTCAATTTCATTACGGTATCCATCAATACTAGTACCTTGCCAACCAAAAATAAGTCACGGTCCATATCGATTGCGGACCAAGTCAAAATTTACCACCATATACATTACAATATATATACTTAGGAGGAAAAGTGTAGGTGCGGCTGTAAAGACTCTACAGTAATGTAGAAATGTGTGTGCACCCATCTTGGGTCTCCCATTTAAAGGTGTTTGTGGGGCAAGTGAAGATCATGAATTTTTCAATACCTCACAGTACTATGGGGGGCACCGCTCGGCAGAGAAATCTCTTTAAATGGGGTGTGTAAGGACAGAGAGTATCCCCTAACCCAAGATGCTGCCTCCCTATATCCCACAACACTTGTGTTGAGCTGTGGGATCTATCACACAAAGCCTTAATTTTACTACCTTAAACTATACCCAATCTATCAACATATGCGTCTAATCGATTTTTAAACATGTTTAAAGACGTGCTACTAATTACTTCTACCGGTAAACTTCCAGCTATTTACTATTTTATGCGTAAAAATGTTTTTGGCAACTGCTGTCTTGAACCTTCTACTTGTCAACTCACACCTGTTATTTCTAGTCCTATTATATTGAGATATTTCGAAAAAGCTATCTCTATCTATGTTATCGAACCCATTCGTAATTTTGAAAACCTGGATTAGATCACCCCTTAGCTTCCTAGTCTCGAGTGTAGTCAATTTTAACTCCTTAAGCCTATCCTCGTACGACTTTGACCTAAGCGACGGAATCATCTTAGTTGCTCGTCTTTGAACTCTTTCGATTTTGTCTATATCTTTGCGCATATGCGGATTCCAAAATTGGATCCCGTACTCCAAATGGGGTCTAACTAATGATTTATAAAGAGGAACTATAATATCGCGCGATTTGTACTCAAAATTTCGAGCTATAAAACCTAACACTTTGTTCGCCTTATTGACCGCTGCTGTACTTTGTTTCGCTACTTTTAAATCACCAGTGACTATAACTCCTAAATCTTTTTCCTGTTCTACGCTTGTTAAATCTCTCCCTGACATAATATACGCAAAATTACCGTTACGCGAACCTATATGCAAAATTTTGCACTTATCAACGTTAAATCTCATTTGCCATGTGACTGACCAATCAACGATTTTATTCAGATCTTCCTGGATTTTACCTCTATCTTCGTCATTAATCGCCCTACCACCCAGCTTCGTGTCATCCGCAAACTTTGAAACTGTACTGACTAGGCCGACATCTAAATCGTTAATATATATAAGAAAAAGCAAGGGACCAATACAGAACCCTGAGGAACGCCACTCACTACATTAGCCCAACACGACTCCGCTCCATCAACGACCACCCTCTGTTTCCTACCTCGCAACCACTCTTCTAGCCAATTTATTACTACACCCCTGATTCCATGAGCCTTAGTTTTTTCAATCAGTCTTTTGTGCGGCACGGTGTCAAACGCTTTTTGAAAATCTAAATACACTACATCAACCGCCCTATGTCTATCGTAAACGTCAACCACGCTTTGGAAAAATTCTAAAAGATTAGTTAAGCAAGATTTGTTTCGCCTAAAACCGTGCTGCGTATTTCTTACTAGTTTATGCAATTCTAAGTGTCCGACTATACGATCCCTAATTATTGATTCCAGTAGCTTACCTACAACAGACGTTAAACTGATTGGCCTATAATTTCCCGCCGCACCTTTATCGCCTTTCTTAAAGATAAGTGTTACGTTTCCTAACTTGAAATTATCTGGTACGCACCCCTCAGAAATAGACGCATTCAAAATCTTTGTTAGCGGCACAACAATGTTATCTTTTAATTTTTTTAGTTGTATGGGATATATGGAATCCGGCCGGCCCCGGTGATTTAAGCGTTTTCATTTTATCAATATAGCGCATTACCTCCCCTTCACTAACCAAAATATTATCCAAAATATTACCATTATCAAAAGGTATTATGTCTATGACCGTAGGGATATTCGTTACATCTTCTATAGTAAAAACTGACGTAAAAAATTCGTTTAGCAAGGTAGCCATTTCCTTGTTTTCAGAGACTAGATCTCCATTTCCATTTTTTAATGGACCTAAGACACTTTTTACTGGATTTCTATTATTGACGTATTGAAAGAATCGCTTGGGGTTTTCTTTACCGTCACGAGCTATGGAGATTTCAAATTCGCGCTTGGACTTTTTTATTACACTTTTCGCTTCACGCCTTAGAGATATGTAGTTGTTTCGTAACCACAAATTGTCTTTATCGCACTTATGTAGCCTATAAGCCTTGTCTCTACTCTTTATAATGTCTCTCACTCTAGAAGTAGCCCACAAGGGCTTGTTGTTTACTTTCGCACGCTTAATTTTGTACGGTACACATTCCTCATTTATAGTCCTAAATACTGTTTCGAACGATTCCCACATTAATTTTGCGTTGGAGTTCCCCATTACGTTTTCCCAATTGACGTGTGATAATTTATTTCGAAATTTACTAAAGTCTGCGTGCTGGAAGTTAGGAATTTTAGTCGAGTTAGCTGGTTTCGAGTGACTTACTGAGAGGACAAACTCTACCATATTGTGATCGCTATTGCTTAACGGTTCTATTACTTGAAGATCAGTAATTAGCCTATCATCCGTAGTTATTACTAAATCTAAAATACTGTCCAACCTCGTAGGTTCCCCACCCTTTTGAATAAGAAAGCTATCCTCGAGAAAATTAACTAAACGATTACCTTCCGCGTCTCCCTGCATTGTATCGTAATTCACGTTGGCGCAATTAAAGTCACCCATAACTAAAGCCTGCTCACTACCGATTATTCTCTTTAGTTCACAATATAACGCTTTGTCCGTATCATCTGTTTGATTAGGGGGCCTATATATAACCGCAACAAGAAGTTTGAAATCGTTCAATTTAAGTTCTGCTATAGTCGAATCTATCGGTTCTGGAATTGTGTGCTTTACTTCTATAACGTTCGCAATATTATATTCTCTTTGATATATATATATATATATATATATATATATATATATATATATATATATATATGAAGGAGGGGCCAAGGAGGAGTACCCGCAAAAACGCCCCCTTCTATAGTTATGATACTATTTTATTTATTAATGTTTTTATAAATTTTGAAAAGAGTGTGTAGTGTGTAAAATGCTTGTATGTGTAGTAAAGAATAGAAAAAGTGTGTGTTTGAGAGCATGCTGGACTGCTCATAGGGTAGATGAGATACGGAAAACAATCAGCTAAAGTGGACAGTGACAGAAGAAATGGGAGTTCCAGCACTCCCTTTCTTCTGCCTGATATTCCCCTGGAGTACTTCCCTGGTCGATTGGTGTCTACAATCTCCTTCTTGGCCCCATTGGCGCACAACATATATATATATATATATATATATATATATATATATATATATATGTGTGTGTGTGTGTGTGTGTGTGTGTGTGTGTGTGTGTGTGTGTTTCGGACCCCCAACGCAGGGCATTGGATATGCAAGCTAAAGAAATTACTTCTATGGAAAGTATGAGAGGAAAGCGGAACAGTGTCGATCTGTACAATTTCGACACGCATAAGGTCGACAACAAAATTTCTGAACTTGCGTGTCAGTTAAATTCAATTAAGTTAGTTCAAATTAAGTCAGGTGAAGTTCGGGTTGGTTAGGTTAGGTTACATTATACCCGGTTAGGCTAGGTTAGTAATTTTCTTTTAAAATTTGAAACGTATGTACAGGTTACGGTCACTTTCATTTAAAATATTAAACAAACTTTTCATTTTCATTTGAAATCCATATACTCACTCGCATAAGGTCGATCTGGAATAAAGTCGACTCGCATAAGGTCGATCTGGAATAAAGTCGACTCGCATAAGGTCGATCTGGAATAAAGTCGACTCGCATAAGGTCGATCTGGAGTGAGGCCAACTCGCATGAGGTCGAACAGCGACATAATGCTTATATACCTTTCAAACATTAAAAATATATTCAACAACACCGACCCATAAAACTCTGGTTTATGATATTACATTTTTCATGTAAATGCAAAAGAATGAGTTCGCAAAAAAGTGTGTGAACAAAGTAGGTGACTCTCTCTCTCTCTCTCTCTCTCTCTCTCTCTCTCTCTCTCTCTCTCTCTATATATATATATATATATATATATATATATAGAGAGAGAGAGAGAGAGAGAGATACAAAGTTACAGAGTTCCAAGCTAACAAAGACCCTATGATCCACTCTAAGCTAGCCGAAGAAGGGAGTAGAAAGGTTAGAATTAGCAATAAAAAAGAACACTGAAAACATGCACCATGCTTACACTCATAGACGTGTGAAGCTTTCACACGGGGAAAGTAGTAATAGTAAAATATAGAACAGACGAGGCTCTCTCCCTCTTCCACCAGCCACTGCTGACAGAAAATAGTGGTGAAAGAAGATTTATAAGAAAGTAGGAAAAAGTATAATGAAAAGAATATTTTCAGAGTTCATTCACACCATGCGTACATTTATCTCGTGTACCCAATTACGCATTAGAAGACAGCGGAAAATAAAGGTTAGTATGAATACTAAACTACTAATCTAGTCTACGTCATGCATTTTTAAAGGATTTTATTTAATTTATTTATCACGTAAAAGAAGTCATCATTTCGTCGTCGCATCACCTCTCCGTAACCTTCCAGAGCCACCGTACGAAAAATTTATCACGAGGTAATTTACACTGCGTTCTTTCTCATGGTCAATGGGGAATAATAAAACATAATATGCATAATTTTTTTGTCTCGAAATTTTGACGTACAATATTTAAAACTAAAGTTTCACTCTAAGTAATTTCCACGAAGATGAGTATGACTATTCAGAGGTTCTGACTCCCAAGAGATCTCAAGATCTCATCAAGCTTCCCATGATCTGAGAACTCCCAGTGCTTTGAAGCCAGACCCGGCCAGCACCTCATACTACATTTATTTCAAAGGGGAACTTCACTATTTCTATATAAAACTATAAAACTCTTTCTAGCCAGCTAAGTTAGATATTCCAAAATTTACCTAAAAAGTACAAACATTCCTACACTGTAAACCCGCGTAGCATCCCTAAAATTGAAAACATCGATTCGGAGGCTTTGGCTCTCCAGAGATCCCTTCCCACCAGTTTAGGTTGGTTAGGTTAGATTAGCGTTAAGTTAGGTTAGTTAGGGTTAGGTTAGGTTAGGTTAGTTTATCCAAGTTAAAATGTACTGAATAGTAATAAAAAGGTCAAAAGAAGTAGAATAGTGTAGATTTTATTTGATTTTAATGCCGGCCGTCAAACGGAAAAGGTCCATTGCTTTACCCACAAGTTTAATATCGTCGACAAATTTATAAATTTTACCCACTAAATTGACATTAAGATCGTTAACGTATATTATGAAAAAGGACTGGTCCCAAAACAGACCCTTGCGGAACACCGCTAGTTACATTAGCCCACCCTGACACTTCCCCATTAATTACTACCCTCTGTTTTTTTAACCAGTTAACCAATTATTTATAATTCCGATTAAGAACTTGATCCCCTTATTCCGTGAGCTTTAAATATTTCTAACAATCACTTATGGGAAACTTTTTTAAGTGCGCTTTGGGAATCTAAGTATATTATATCTACCGTTCTACTACAATCATAAATACCGATAACTTCATAAAAAAAATCCATTGAATTTGTTAAACAAGATTTATTTCTACGAAATCCTTGCTGACTTTTGTTTTATAAGATTATTGCTTTCAAGATGCCCGACTATACGATCTCTGATAATAACTGTTTTTAAAAGTTTCCAATTACATAAGTTAGACTAATAGGGCTATAGTTCCCCGCCTGCTGTTGAGAGAGAGAGAGAGAGAGAGGGGGGAGGGCTGTTTTTAATGATGATCGTAATTTTGCTAATTGGGGAAAATAGTAAACACGACATTCATGTGCAGGATTATTTAGATTTCTGGGCCACAGACAGAAACGCGAACCCGAAAAAATATGTCTCCCTCAAAACAAAATTATATGCAACTAAACAAAAATACACCTATATGTTAATTAAAAAAAAACGGGGCGGGGACAGGGGGTGCGTGGATTTTGAAGAGACGTTTGCAAATTGAATAAATTCAATAAGAAAATTAAATTGCCAATCATTTCAAAAATTAACTCTACTTTTTTTCATTTTTAAATTTTGAGATTACCAAAATTTGTAATTCCCTGATCGCATTCAGTTCAAGAGAGCTAAAAGAGGCGTACAAATTAGTTCGTGGTTCGACTTGCTCTCGCTGTTCCCATCGATTGATTTTTCGTCTCTTCCCTAATTATTGTAATTGTAGTTAACTTTCAAAGTAAAAGTTACTGCAAGCTTAAAGCATTCATCTCCTGAGACACTAAGTTAGTTACAATTCTGCCAATCCTTCAAGTTGTTAAGATTTATGTTGTAAATTTAAATTTACATAAGCTCAAAATCAGTTACAAGATTATTTCTCAAGATAAACCGTCCAAGTTATTTCTCTCTCTCTCTCTTTTGAACTGAAACTATATTTCAACACTCCCTTTTTAAGTAGAGTTATTTTCATGTTCAGATGTTCAGAGGGGCATGTTCAAACGAATTTAGGCGATATATATATATATATATATATATATAATACAAAATTGTTCATACTAGGATTCAAACGCGGGACCTCCTGAGAAGAATTCGCCAGCGCTACTGCGACGAGGTAAAATTGACACAATCTGTCATATATTTCAACAACTGCGGAAATAACTTACCGCTTTCGAGAACAGAAGATAAGAAATTTGAATTAAATGTTGTCATTACCTCCAGTGGGAGGGGGGAGGGGGGCTTAACACTAAAACACTTCTGGACGCGAAAGTGTTCAGTGTTTCTTTGGTTGTTGAAATGTATGACAGCTTGTGTTAATTTTTAATTCGTCGTAGAGATCCCGGCTTCGAATCTCGGTGGGGGTACTTTCCAATATATATACACAGTATATATACTGTACATATATCAGATTCAGCTTATCAGCATTAGAGTTAATAAATAGTTGAAAAAAGAAAAAGAAAAAGAAAAAGAAAAAAGAAAAAGAAAAACAAGAAAAAAAAAAGAAAAACAAGAAAAAGAAAAAGAAAAAGAAAAAGAAAAAAGAAAAACAAGAAAAAGAAAAAAAAAAAGAAAAACAAGAAAAAGAAAAAAGGAAAAGAAAAAAAGAAAAGGAAAAACAAGAAAAAGAAAAAAGAAAAGGAAAAAAGAAAAACAAGAAAAAGAAAAAGGAAAAAGAAAAACAAGAAAAAGGAAAAAGAAAAACAAGAAAAAGAAAAAGGAAAAGAAGGTTCATCAAAAAAATTGTGCTTGAATTAGTCATGCAACGTATGACCGCCTTCTCGCCGCCTCCAACTACCATAAGTGAGAATTCGAAAGTTCTTTTAGGTGTAGTGGAAAAGATCTTTTAGGCATCGTGTTGGAAGAGATCTTTCAGTGATCATACTGGAAAATCTTGTCGTGATCATATTGGAAAGATCTTTTAATCATCGTGTTGGAAGAGATCTTTTAGTCATCCTTTCGGAAAAGATCTTTTAGTGATCACATTGGTAAAGATCTTTCAGCGGTCATATTAGAAAATATCCCTTAAAAATCCTGCTGGAGGAATTCTTTTAGTTATCTTGTTTGAAGAGATGCGTGTTTCCTCCCTCCGCACGATTGCATGACATTCACCAATGCAAAAACTTCCAAGAAAGCTCCTCGTCGAATTGATCTCTTAAATGATCTGATCCGTTGATAGCCTTTTGAGAGACTTTCATCACGCGTAAATCACTCGCACGAAACCCCGAGTTTATTTAGTGCAGTGGTTCTTAACCTGGGGGGCGCGCCCCCCTAGAAACAGGAATTTCTCTAATTGTATTTGTTATTCTCTTAACGAGAGCATGGGCTAATATTGAAAAGTTATTGAGAATGTTATTTTGATTGAAGGGGGGCGTGGAGGGAAGGACCAATTCCTAGAGGGGGCCTGGTAGTAAAAAGGTTAAGAACCACTGATTTAGTGGGACTGCATGCAATATTTCGTGGAGACCCGATTATTACGCAATTTACAACCTGATTATTAACAACCCTCCAAAATTGAGTAATATTGCTTAAGAAAATACGATTATATCATTTGCAATGTTCCTTTTTAGACGTAATTCAGAAGCTGATATATATCATTTCGAAATAATTCATTTTATATTTAGAATATGTGTTTTTTCTAACTTTAATTTGGGAAGTAATTCTTATTGAATTTCTGAAGTTTATTCAAAATGTTTCATTAGTGTTTAAAAGGAGAGTAAAAATTCGAAATGGTTTTAAATTTAATTTGTTATTTCTAATAATAATAATAACAATATTGATCAATACAGAATTTTTAACTGACAAAAAAAAAGACGTGCCTTTACCTAATTTTGATATGCTGATTCAAAAAATGGCGTAAAGGCGTTTTTTATCACGCGTAGATTTCAAGTTACATCCTTGATTGAATTAATAGGTTATTTTTACTGTGAGAGAGGAGATCACGTAGCACACGACACTTTCCAGCTAAGAAACCTAACTAAAGTCTGTTTGTATTGATTATTTCGTGATCTTTTTATAATTTATCAAATGTATTTTGAAATGTAATCCACTTTGAACGTATTCTAAACACTTTTGTTCCATTTTATGAGAAATAAAAACGTTCTTAAGTTTATATAAAACTGCTCATATTTGAATAATTTGTCAGTGTCCTAATTGAAAATGGAGACATGAGAGAAATTTTGAGTATTAACCATTATGGAACTCAACATGTCCAAATTACTGAGTGAAAACTCTTTTGTGTCAGTTAAAGACAAAATGTTGAAGATTATTGTCTAATGTTATTATTTTCAACAATTTTGTACAATTTTATTAAATTTTTGTTAATGACATTCTGGTCATATAATAATCAATCAGGAGAGCCAAAAACTGTCACAGCGCTCAAGCAAAACTAACGCGGCCTATTGCGTTAGCTCCCACAGTATTATCACCAAAATTGATGGTATCATCTGTGATTACCAGCACCATCGGTGGTCAAGCTCTCAACCTCAGCATCTTCACCTTCCTTATAAGAAAAAGGTGTTACCCATTGAGCTACGGGCGTTGGCATTCTGGTCATACGCGTTGAGATTTTTCCGCATATACTAATAATTTCGTCTTCACGGCAGATGAACTAAGCATTACAGCTGTTAGTTCTCCGAAATGTAACACCACGAAGTAGTGCTTAATTTATGACTTAAGAGATGGACCCTAATTGAGTAATATTGCTTACATTACCGGATTCTTCACAACAAAAGGATTTCCCAAACAAAAAGGACAAAGCTTTGAGACTTTACATTTTGTGCTTCACGATCATGACTTTGTGGTGCAACATTTCAGAGAACTAACCGCGTGTAACGCGTAGTTTAACTGTCATAAACAAGAAAAAGTGTTGGTACGCATGGAAAGATCTCAACGCATATATATGTTACAGGGAATCTGTGTAACTAGAGATTTCATGAAATCCCTAAAATGTTCAGGATTTCATGTAAGGTTAAATAGTGATAGTTTCGTTAGTTTTAACTAAAATATCACGATTTAACCAGATCAATCGTCAAGGCCGTACAGGTGACCTAACCGAGCATTCAATAATTTTCCCTTAGGTTTAACGAAATTATCACGACTTAACCTTACATGAAATCCCTGAACATTTTAGGGATTTCATGACATCTCTAGTTACACAGATTCCCTGTAACACGTATATAAGCTCAGTCGTGACCTTAAAATAAATAATTCCTATAATTAGCTTCGCTCGAAGATGTTCAAAAGTACTTGAACGAAACGTCAACACAAGAAAAAGAAACGAAATATGTAGAAAAAAAAAATGGCAGTAAAACCAGTCATAAAGAAACGAAAACGTGCCATTTATTGAAAAATGTTCCATTTATTGAAAAACGTTCCATTTTTTGAAAAATGTTCCATTTATTGAAAAATATAGAAATCAATAACAATGGAGTAATAATCGCTTTCTTTCTTTTTCTTTTTCTTTTTTCAAATGGGGTTGGTGAAATTTTACTTTTCTTTCCATTCTTTCAACATTCTCTTTCTTCGGCGATCAATCGGAAAAGGTGAGTTTCATCAAATTTAATGAAGCCTTACTGCAATTTAGGGTAAAATGCTCTCTCTCTCTCTCTGTTTTGTATACCAAGGTCAGAAGTTAACCATATGGAAGAATGTTCATGCGTGTTCATGGCAAGTTTTTGACAAGCGTATGAAATAGGTTTATACCAACGAATTTTATTGTTAATTCGATCAATAAATCAATATATATATATATATATATATATATATATATATATATATATATATATATATATATATATACACTGCTGCGCCCACTAACTCCTAAAGTTAGCGCCGCTAACGCTAACGCTAAGCATTTCAACAGTTAGCGCCACTAACGCTAACGCTAAGCATTTCAACAGTTAGCGCCACTAACGCTAATTTTGTCGCTAATTTTACCTGAAACCACCCCAATTTATAGATGTAATTTACTTAGATATATTAGCACACACACATACACCTTGATATAATTGGTTGTTAAGGTACAAAAATATGACATCACACTCCACGAAACTGAAAAGATTTTTATGTAGGGGGTCGAGTTCCTTTCGTATATATGAATAGGGAAAACAAACCAACGGAAAGGATAAATTCTGTTCAATTTATACAAGTGGTTCTGAAAAAATTAGCGATTGACTTTCTCTAAAAACTCTTTCGCTAACAATTTTGAAAATTAGCGGCGCTTACAGTATCGTTAATACAAAGTTAGCGTCGCTAATCCCAGCACTGTGTGTGTGTGTGTGTGTGTGTGTGTATATATTAATTTGGTCTGATTTTGTATTTCTTCTATACCACACTTTACGTGAATATATATATACAGGGTGTCCCATAAGTCCGGCATCATAGGAAAAATAATAAAAAAAGGCAAAACAAAAGCTTTTATTTACAGAACGTGCTCAATATGTATTATTCCGTAGCCCATTCACAAAATTCCATCCGCCGGTCGGGATCATCATCTTCGCTTAATTTCTGTAGGATCTGAAGTTTATATGGATGCCATTTGTGAGCCTGAAGAATGCGATGGATGCTACTTTTCGACCCTCCTGTCTCGGCGAACAATCGCCGAGGAGACTTATTGGGACTTCTGTTAAAATGAGCCAGGATAGCGGTCGCTGTATCATCGTCAGTGGACCTCTTGAAGGTCCACTGCGTGGTTTATCTTCTATGGATCCTGTTTCCTTAAACTTTACAACAAGTCTGCTAACACAACTCTGTGTTATTGGCTCGCGGTCTGGATGCAGTCTGTTAAATTCAGCAGCGGCCTCTCTTTGACTCCGATTTCTTATGAGTAGAATTATCTGGATTCGTTCTTCCTTGCTCACAGACATTATGGCCTGTAGAAAGAGAAAATATGAATTATGGTTTGTAGAAATAGAAAAATATGAATTTCTCCTATGATGCCGGACTTATGGGACACCCTGTATATATATATATATATATATATACACGGTGAACCAAAAGTAGGTGGACAGTAGGTTGAATACGGTTTGTGTTATATTATATTATAACTATGGTGTTCATTATAACTATGGTGTTTGTGTTATATTATATTAAATATTATAACTAAATTTATTTAAATTTTATTTTGTATTATAGTATACAAAAAAATTAAATATGTATTCTCAAAATAAACGTTATCATTTACTGTCCACCTACATTTGGTTCACCCTATATATATATATATTGAACATGGAATTTCGTCTCGTCAAAGAAAATTTCGAAAAGGTGAAAAAGTGTTTTGGTACCTGGGGTGAAAATCTCGTCAGTTTCATTTTGGAATGAGACTTTTTCCCGATTTTTTTTCTTTTCTGTTTTTCATTTTGCTTCAACTAAACTCTCGTTTTTCACCTCTTTCAAGTGGAAATATACAAAAGAGAAAAGCTTCTGTTTCCTCCTTTCTTGATCTCTATCCAAACACCTCTCTCTCTCTCTCTCTCTCTGTATATATATATTATATATATATATATTATATATATATATAAATAATTACTTTTAAGGGGAAGGTCTTTCTGTCCTTTATGTTCGAAAGCGGTTTTTGTCTGTAGATATTTATTCAAGTGGAATAGAGAAATGTTGGTTTTTGGTGTGTGTGTGTGTGTGTGTGTGTGTGTGTGTGTGTGTGTGTGTGTACGAGTAGGGTCTTTTTTTCTAAAGCCTCCAGGTGAATAAATGGAGTTTCATGAGAACTATACAGAGTATATGAGTTATATTAAAAAAAAAAGGTTTAAAACAAGAAAATTAGCTTTTTTTTATTCAATTTATTATATAATAATTATATTTAAAAAAAAAAAGGAGTATTTTCATTGACACTAGACGTTTTTCTTCAATACCACACTTTATATATATATATATATATATATATATATATATACTTCATATATTCAAATGTTGTTAATTTGTGAAATGAGTTAATGATATTAAGACGTCTGTTCAGCGTATATGACTGACCTGACCTTCAGTGAGTGCCATGAAGCGGGTCACCTTACAAAGTCGGAAAAAATATGACTGTAATAATGATGAATAATGAAAAATAATAACAGCTTTCGACAGACCTTGAAAAAAATCTTTGAAACGCGAAGTGAACATACATGAATGATTGATATCATGTTTGATGCATGCAAATGGAAATGAAAAAGTGAACACACAAATAATGAATTTTCGGTTCGATACTTTAAATTATAATAATAACTGACCAGGATACCATATCATAATAATAATGTTTGTGATTGTTTAATCTACTTCGTATAAAGGCAAAAGTCATGTGACAGAGGGGACATAGAGCTAAGGCTCGTTACATCATCTAAAGGCTAAAAAGACGGTCACCCATCGAACTAGTGAACAGAGCTAACGTCGTTTAACCTCGCTGATCTAACGAAAAAAGGTGTCGCGAAGTGGCCACGACATATATATATATATAATTGGGGTTGTTAAACTCCTTCCAACATCTAAGGTCATATGACGGAGGGGACCTACAGCTTAACGTGGGATCCGAACCACGGGTCGCTACATAATCTGGGCGCGGAGGACGGTCTCCCATCCAACTACTACCCAGACCCAATGTCGCTTAACTTCGCTGATCTCCAGGAAGCGGTGTTACGACATCGGCCACGACGTAGCTACGACATATAACCCTCCATAGAATGATATCGTGTTGCTCATTCATTTTACCCTCTGAAATACATTTCAAAGTTGGCTTAAAAAAAAAAAAAGTTCGTTCAATTATATATTTTTAAACTCGATTTTATCAACTCTCCACATCTTTACTAGCTTTTCAATATCAATTTTTGTTGTTGTTTTTTCTTTCTCTATTACTGAATTCACTTTGTGCTTTCCATCTTCGATATATTCTTTTTCAGCCCCAACTTGGTAAAAACGGAATCGTTTTAGCCAAGGAAATATATATATATATATATATATATATATACACCTTACCTTATGAACCTTATGTTGTTTCGTGTGTTGGTCTCTCTTCACACGGAGGTCAAGCTGGTGGCCCCGCCTCTAGGTCTGGCCTGGTGGAGGAGCGAGTTACTTTCTTGCGCTCTCCACCGTACATAGCCAGGCACGCCCGGCTCATCTGGTACTGTCCTGAGCCAGGCATCCAGTCTTTTCTTGAAGACTTCAACTTTGACCCCCGTTACGTTTCTGAGGTCCTTAGGAAGCTGGTTGAAAAGTCTTGGCCCCCTGACAACCAAGCTATTTTCCTTCAGGGTTGAGGAGGTCCCTTGTCGTGCTTTTAATTTGGGAACACTACACATTCTGCCTTTCCTATTTTCCAGTGTTGTTTGAATGGTAATTGGGTTTAGTTTTAGGTTTGGTACCAGTTTTTCGATCATTTTCCATATGTAGATTATGATGTACCTCTCTCTCTTCTCCAGTGAGTACAGATTTAGTTTACGTAGTCTTTCCCAGTAGTTGAGTTCTTTGCAGCCATCAATCTTGGCTGTGAAATGCCTTTGCGTTTCTTCTAGTTTATTAGTAGAAGTTTAGTTTATATATATATATATAATATATATATATATATATATATATATATATAATATATATATCCTTCATTCGGTGACTGCGATACGATATAACGATGACAAGTATTCTTGGCACAGTGCCAGAACTGAATATATATAGGAAAATATGTAATGGGTGCCACACGAGAAAAATTGATAAAATTTTTGTTTAAAATTTGTATTGAAATTTGTAATGATACATACGTTTATATATATATATATATATATATATATATATATATATATAGCGTTGTGCATAACCTTTAACTATGGGGTACAAACCAAAGTAAACAAGGATGCAACGAAAAGTAGTATACAATTTGAAAGCGTTCTTCAAACTGAATACAAAAGCGTATCAATATCTCGTTTGTTTGCCCTTACTCTCACGCACAGCTGTCAAACGTTTAGGGTATGATTTCAGCAAACGTTCGAACAAATCTCCGTCATGGTCAAGTTCTTGAATGTGTTGACGAAGGACCTCTTGAGAATATCGGTTGGGACCAAGTTCTTGCAGTATCAAATCTTCCATTTTGTCCTTGAAAATCGTTGCAAAGCGCTCTGCTACGTTAAGATTAGGGGAATTTCGTGGCAATTGAGTCCGATCAAAGAAATCAATCCCAGAGTAAGAATAGTCTCCCGATAGTATCCATCATACCATGAAGCGCCTTCTTTTTTGACCATCCACTTCATTTTAACAGCAGTGAAGCAAATAAATATTCTAATGCAACGAGGTTTGTTGCGAAGCTGTTGATAACGCTCATGGTCTTTAGTATCTTCTTAGGAAAGTGATCACACTCTGTCATTTTGATAATTTGGGGGACGGACGGTCCAAATGAAGAATTCATCTCTTGGTGCAAGGTGCATCAAATAATTTTCACCCCACAGACGCAGATAAGCGCAAAAACCAAAGTGGATTATCACTGTTTGTTGTGGGATATCATTGGCTTTGGGATCGCATGGAAAGGCTTCAATCCTTGCCTCGTGCGATATCGTTGAATTGTTGACTGGTCAACAGTCTTCTTTTGCCTCTCCAAGATGTTTTTTGGCAAATCGAGTGGAGCTTCGTCCCTTTTGCCACTGCTTTCAGACACAATGTGTCTCTGCTATCCTGTGGCAGCTTTTCGTACCTGCCTTCGCCAAATTTTGTAGAGGACGGGTCGTATCCTTTCTTCCAATTATCAGTCACCCATCTTTCACGACGATGAAGCTTTTGGGCGATCCACTTCCAATTGATGAAAGTTGCCCTTGTTTCCAATGCTTCTCGATAGTAATTTGCTGGAATTCAGTCTATCACACGTTGTTCTTCACTATTTCCAACGACACCAGCCAACATCACTTTCAGTTACTAATTTGCAATGACAATGAAATTATTGACTGAAACATGTATAACACATCTACTTTGGCAATTCAGTAAAGTTTGCACCCCCTATCAAAAAGTTATGCACAACTCCCTATATATATATATATATATATATATATATATATATATATATATATATATATATATATATATATATATATATATATATATATATATATCAGAATGGTCCTTAAGATCTAACTTCTAAGTTTCTTCACTCGGAACCCTGTTTTTTATCCCTTTCTGATAGAAACTTAGGGGAAATTTATTCTGGAGTTACACAGAATAATTTAAGTTTTATCTCCATGGACCCTGAGGGGAGTGACATCAGGTGCATTATCGTTCAGCTTCCAGGTCCACCTACATACTGCACTGGGGTAAGTATTAGCCTCTGAACGGAGGAAGGTGTCATGGCCGTAAACCACTCCTTTTCGCCTGGTCGGACGTTCAGAACACTTAACCAGCGTTTCCTTCCTTGTATCTGGGAACCTTTACCGGTGGTCCTCCGCGACTTGGAGTAGGTACTGTTTCGGCTCGTCGCTGTTGGTGATGGAAGTGTTGTAGTCATGTTGTGTTGTGCTCATTTGAACACCTTTAGGTTCCTAACAACAAGAGTCTTTTGATACCCCGGAAGCTCTGACCAAGTTTCCGGATCCCCAACACCCAGAAAGGAGTCATCCAAACCCAGAAGGGTGAACAGTTGCCGCGAATTGGCCGTTACGAGTGACGACAGGTCCTCCCCTCATTTTTCTCCACCCGGACCCTATGTAGAGGATCTTCGGCTTCTTCATTGTCGAGGGCGACCAACTTCATCCTGGTTTCCACGGTAAAGTGCTCATCGAAGAATGAGAGCCTCACCAACTGCTCGCTCTGGTGCCACAAGTGGTTCCTGAAGTAGCGCTGCCGGACTTGGCGACAGCAGCGTTTGAATATTTTTCGATGGCCTCGATGAGGTAAAGATCGTTTACAGAGTCATTGGGGCAGAGTAGATTAAAATCAGGCCTTCAGATAAACCTTAGCGATGAAGACCGTGAATTCTCTCAACGCTGTTTCTTTATGCACGGTCAGGCGAAACTGCGACCGATAGAGGAAGATCTTGATTGCGTAAATTAGTTTGGTTATCCAGGGAGCACGAGGTAGAGCGCCTGGCCGTATGACCTTCTCCCCTCGACATCACGATGGCCGATGCCGTAGCTTGTACGGTTCCGGAGTGGCGTTTTGTCACCTTGAGGAGTTTAGACACTTCCTAGCCAGACACCACCAAGAGCAGACGGTCGACGGTTTTTTTTTCTGTGAAGTCAGGCAGCATCTTCCTCTCCCATTGGTCCACAGTTGGAGACCTCGGATCAAAACATTCTTTGACGTTGCTCGGAATTTGTTGTCGGTCTCGGTGCTTTCTGCGAGCCGTCTGAATGGCGGTCCGATTGATGGGCAAGGGCTTCACGTGGTGATCCAGGCTCGAACACTGACTTTCACTCAGTCCAAAGCTTGCGCTAATTGTGGCGTCAGTGTGTTTGTAGGCCGGGATCTATTCCGTGGCAGTGGAGTTGCGGGGTGTGAGCATCTTTCTCCTTGATAGCTGTCTTCCACTGTTGCTGCTGCTGGATTCGAGGGTTGCCATCTCTCTCCGCTCTTTCAACTCTGCTTCGTGGGTTCTCTTCCGCCTGAGGTATTTTTGTTGCCGCTGAACTTGTTTATTCTCCTTGATGACCAACTTCATATCGACACCGGCCATGTGGCCTCTCCTGCCTTTCTCCATTTGGGTTAGGAGGAACTGCTTGTCCTCTTCGGTCTTCATCAAAGGGCGTTCTCGTGGGCAATGTCGTACAGCTTATCGAAGCTCGACACGATGGTGGCCTCGTTTGCGATTTGATTTTTTTAAGTGCCTGCCACTCAGAGTAGAGCTTCAGAAGACGTTTCACAAGGTCATGCTGATGGGCGGTGGGTGCCGAGTGCCGAAACTTACTTCCTCAAAGGAAGTTTATTTCTCAGAATCTGGGACGATGTCGGACCACTAAACGAAATGTTTTTCTTGGAACGTGTATTAGCAATACCACTAGCCATGACTGGATTAAACCCTTGAAAAAGCTATAATAAAAATTGATATTCACACGTACAAGGCTAACTGGAGGATGTAGATAGTCAAGTTCGTTGTCGAATATTCGGCCAAGTCTATGAATTTCATAAGTATGACAATTTAATCCACCAACTCTACCAAACGTACGATTTAAAGCATTACAGTTTACCCATAGGAGCCTTTTGGAAATATCTCATTAAAAAATAGTTATCACAAACGTCACCTTAGAAGATGAACAAGGAAGAAGCATTAGCTCTTAGCATTGTCCCGGTTGTACGTGTAACCCTTCTGCGCAACCCCTAAACATTCATCAATTTTTATGAATCATTGTGGTTTCTGGGCAAATGAAACAAAATGCAGGGTTCCGAGTTAAAAATTTCGAATTTTTTATTTTGCTTCACTATAACTGAGAACCACTCTAATATATATATATATATATATATATATATATATATATATATATATAATATTATATATATATATATATATATATATATATAATATATATATATATATTCCATCCTAAACATAAAATGGAAGAAGATAAAGCTATAAATGTAATTATACACACGAATTTCGTGAACTCTGACAACGGAAATTGTGTGAAGTCACGCAATCTTCATTCGTGGAGGACAGAAAGGATTTTAGTTTAGATCAAATTGATCTAAACTAAAAATTTTCATTTTATCTTTTCTTCATTCGTATTTCTAGAGAAGATATTTTTAAATGGGTATATGGTACTGCATTATGTATACCTATCAATCATATCTGTTTAATCCTTCAGTGCCCATATCACTTTACTGATTTTGTTTGGGCTAACGTCAGACGATTTTAGTCAGTCTCGGAAAAGACGTTCGGCGCTAAAGTGTTAACTATATATATATATATATATATATATATATATTTTTTTTTTTGCGAGTGCAATAATGTGCGACGATTATTGGGATGACGAGGGGAAACCGGACGAAAGTTGCGCATGGTCGTCCTTAAAGTGTCGGCATAAGTGCTTCCATCCACAGAAGGGTGTGCTCCTGACGAAGTGAAAAATTCGCCGGGTAGCCGCAAGAGAGTACCGTACATCAATTCGGCCGATGTGCACTGTAGGTCGGCCTTGAAAGCTGCCCAAATTCCAAGGAGAACGAGTAATTAAGTATAAGTGATGTAGATGTATTAGGGGTAACCAGTGGTAATTTTACATACGTTAGTGATATGAGTGGTACCACCAGGTGGACTGATCATTATCTCACTAGTAATAATCTAAAGGATCGAATTGTTAGAGTTCATATTCTGTAGGAGTTCCTTCTTTCTGATCATAGACCATTAGAAATATTAATTAATTTTACCAATTTAAGCGCAACACGACATAGCAAGAATTCAATAGGTAAGAATAATCGCGTCGATTGGTCTAATGTTAATATGCAGCAGAGAATAGAATACAAAGACAGAACAGGTCATCTCTTTAATAATTTAGAAATTTTGCATCGTGCCTGTAATAATCCTTGCTCAAATGATTCTCACTGTAAACTCATAGATAGGTATTATAATAAGATAGTATCCCTGTTAAGAGAAGCAGGAAGCCCCCTGATTAAATCTTACAACTATCATACTAAGATTATTCATGGATGGAATGATTTTATTGCACCCCTGAAGATAGAATCGAAAGACGCCTATGATTTGTGGTGCATTCATGGTAGACCCAGATTAGGACCAGTATACATGAATATGTGTAGAAGTAGGGATCAGTATAAGGCGGCCATAAGGCGATGTAAACAGGAAGAAGAGTCTATTCGAGCATCAAAAGCCTCTGAAGCTCACATAAATAACGATAATAACAAATTTTGGAAATTTGTTAAGAATTAAACGGGTGTCAAAAGTGTCCTCCCCTCCGACAATCGATAGGGTGTCGGGGGAGGATGAAATTGCAAAGCTGTGGAAAAACCACTACTCTAACATTCTTAACAGTGTGAGTAAGGATAATCTTAAGATAGATTGCAGCGAAATGCCTGTGGGAGGGACAAGGGAAAATACTTTGATATCAGTTCCTGAAGTAAAGAGGTTAATTAAAGAGTTAAAGACTGGTTCTGCGTCAGGGGTAGATGACCTATCGAATGAGCACTTAAAATATGCCAATGACGTAGTATGTCTGCATATATCATTACTCTTATCTCATGCTTGCTCATAGCCATATCCCTGCAGAGTTCATGAGGGTATATATTTTGTCCCTGGTCAAAAATAAGTATGGAGACATTCTGTTCAGCAATAATTATAGGCCTATTGCTGTCGCTTCCTGCTTCTCGAAACTACTAGAAAAACTCTTGTTACTCCGATTAAATGATTACTATGGACATCTCCTAATCAGTTTGGTTTTAAAAGGTCCCACTCAACTGACCTGTGTATCTATGTACTTAAAGAAACAATTTCTAAGTACATTGACAGTAATTCAACTATTTATAGCTGTTTCTTAGATATAAGTAAGGCATATGATAGAGTGAACCACAATATTTTATTTAAAAAACTAAAAGACATGAAGGTTCTCATGTACATATTAATTTATTGAAATTTTAGTATTCCCACCAATCTTTTACCATTAGGTAGGGCAATGTACTATCCAAATGTTTTGGCTCCTCTTGCCGGGTGAGACAAGGCTCCTTGCTCTCCCCTATGCTGTTTAACGTGTATATCGACGGATTAATTGCTTCACTTAATGAGGCAACAGTGGGATGTTGTATAGATAACACAAGGATAAATAACTTAGTTTATGCCGATGATATGGTGTTAATAAGTCCCTCTGTTAAAGGTCTGGATCGGCTACTAAAAGTCTGCGAAGTGTATTCGCATAAACATGATATTCTTTTTAATGTTACAAAAACTAAGGTTATGCAGTTTCATCCTAAAAGCTGTAATCAGCCAGCTAACATTAGGTTTGAAATGAAAGGTGAAGCAATTGAGGAAGTACAAGAGTTTAAGTATTTGGGTCAAACTATTACCAGCTCCTTGAGTGATGACTCGGATATAAGAAAACAATCTCGAAGCCTTTACAAGTGCTAAAGCGAATATGGCTATAAGAAACTTTCAGTTCTGTACAAGTGAAGCTAAAGACACTCTCTTTCGTACTTTCTGCAGTAATATATACGGACAGCAACTGTGGGTGAATTATAAAAAAGGTTCTGGCACAACCCTAAATTTTCTGTACAACAGGTCTTTTAGACTCTTTCATAAATTACCCCCGAGATGCTCAGCTTCGCAAATGTTTTCTACCCGCAATGTCCCGAGCTTCCCGGAGGTAACAAGACGTGCTCAATACAGTCTAATGCAAAGAATTAAAAAATCAACCAACCCGATTATCCAAGCTATCCATGAGTCTTGCCGTTTCTCCTCTAAGCCAGTGGTTCCCAAACTTTACTAATTGTCGGAACCCTTACAGACTTGTTTTTATGCAGAACCCCAACTCCATATATATATATATTATATATATATATACAGTATATATATATATATATATATGCTGCAAACCCACAAGGAAAAAGAAAAACGATTCCAAGGTCTTTCGTGTATTCAAAGCTACACCTCGTCAGGGAATGAAGATAAAAGGCGAGAAGCCCATAAATATATACAACGTACAGGAAAACCAAAACAATTAGCACATACTTAACAAGGGTTAATGAGAGGCAAAAGAAATTTTAACATGATGTCGTCAATGTTATACGTCCCCGCACTGTTATTGAAAGTGTTTTTAAAATGAATAAATGCACATTCTAGAATATTTCTTTCTATTATATCTCTGTTTTTAACAAGCGCTTTAGAACTATCTCACTTGATGCTATGGTTACATCTATACATATGGTTAAATAAAGCATTGGAAGTATTAGCTGTTCTACACGCATATTTATGCTGTTTTACCCTAATATCTAACGTTTTACCGGTTTGGCCTATATATACTGAGTTACATTGTGTACATCCAATCGAATACACACAGCCAACAACATTATCAGGGCTATTCTTTATTAGGCGTGATTTAACAGTATTATTATACTTAAAGATTACATTAATGCCAATTGCTTTAAGTACAGTTGGAAGGTATTGAAAATTAACATGGTAAGGTAGGCTAAGGATATTTTTACGCTGAAATTCCTTTACAATTACATTATTATAATACCTATTCTTGGCTTTCTTAAGACAGTTATCTAAAAATGAAGTAGGATAACATAATTTAGTACCAATATTCATGATATTGCATAACTCGGAATCTAAAAATTCAGGACTGACAACTCTCAATGCTCGAAGAAACATAGCAGAGAAAATAGAGGATTTAATCGAAGGATGATGGTCAGAATAAAAATGCACGTAAGAGTTATTATTAGTAGGCTTACGGTAGACTTCATATTTGAACTGATTAGAGCATCTCCAAATTTTTAGATCAAGAAAAGATAGGCTTCCATCATTTTCTTTTTCAACTGTAAACTTAATAGATGGGACTAAATTGTTGAGCCTACCAAGAAATAAGTCCACATCCAAATTATTAGGCCAAAGGCATAAAATATCATCTATATACCTGTACCAAACCAGGTTAAAATTAACAATCGTAGGCAAAATTCTACTTTCAAAAAATTCCATATATAAATTAGCTAGTACAGATGAAAGGAGATTTCCCATAGCCAATCCAAACGACATAGCATAAAACTTATTTTCAAACTGAAATTTACAATCTTTGACACAAAGCTTAATTAACTCAATAAGAGTGTTGTGTTGAACAGGGAAAGAATATTCAGAGATCTTATCTTTTAAAAAATCAAGTAGGTCATCAACAGGGACTTTTGTGAATAGCGAGCATACATCGAAGCTTACCAATTTGAAATTAGGGTCATTAGGGAATTTCAGTTTGTCATGCTATTTACAATATGTGACTCAGAAATAGAGCCAACTAACGGCGTTAATAAACTAACTAACCATTTTGATAGCTTATAGGTTACGGAGCCCACTGAGCTAACAATAGGCCTCATGGAATTATTAACTTTGTGTGTTTTTATTAAGCCGTACAGATATGGTAGTGACGGATTGATACTAAGAAACTGCTGTGAAAGCCCATTATAGTTATTTTTTAATATTTCTCTTAATTTTCTGTTAAACATTTTATTAACATCCTCCAATGGGTCTCTATTTAGAGGTTTGTACGTGTCACGATCACTTAATAGCGTATTCATCTTTTCAACATAACTGTTTTTGTCCATGATGACGATCGAATTGGATTTGTCCGCTTTAGTAATATGTAATGAATCATTATTTTTCAGTGTTTTTAGGGCTTTTTCAAACCTCAAAGGATAATTCGATTCAAACCTCGTATTAAAAGCACTATACACACAACCTTTGGCTAAAGTCACCTCACTTTCGGAAATATTACTCTGTTTTTCAAAATTAATAAAAGACTTAGCAATCAGTAAACTGCTGGGCTTTTTTGGGACTGAGAAACCTAACCCAAAGCCTAACGCACATTTCGTATTGAAGTCTAGCTTTTGGGACGACAAGTTAACAATATTACTAAAATCACTTTTTTCAGTCCAGTAACTATTACGAATTAAATCCTCCAGTCTATTGTTTAATTTCCTATTCTGAGTTCTGCATCTTCTACGTAAGTTGTTGTAAATATCATCCAAAAGTGTACTTCTCCACGCATGAGGAACGTGGAAAAAATATATTTTTTCTTACTTCGGACTCTCTGAAGGCGTTCTTCACTTCAATGCGGGCTATATTAATATGTTTCTTTAAAATAATCCTTTCGGTGTCACCAAACGGCGTATCGTCCAACATACGGTATCGTCTTCCAAGCAGGAAACAGAGATATAATAGAAAGAAATATTCTAGAATGTGCATTTATTCATTTTAAAAACACTTTCAATAACAGTGCGGGGACGTATAACATTGACGACATCATGTTAAAATTTCTTTTGCCTCTCATTAACCCTTGTTAAGTATGTGCTAATTGTTTTGGTTTTCCTGTACGTTGTATATATTTATGGGCTTCTCGCCTTTTATCTTCATTCCCTGACGAGGTGTAGCTTTGAATACACGAAAGGCCTTGGAATCGTTTTTCTTTTTCCTTGTGGGTTTGCAGCATTTATTCATTTCACGTGTTTTATTGTGAAATTCATCCCATATATATATATATATATATATATATATATATATGTATATATATATATATATATAGTTACGATAGAAGTGTTCTTTGGGAACCTTATCCTCAATAGGAATATGAAAACAAGAGATACGACTCTCAACATTTATTGGCCAAACGTTTCGGTCCACTCTATCTAGTCACTGAAGATGGCCCCTGAGTGGACCGAAACGTTTGGCCAATAAATGTTGAGAGTCGTATCTCTTGTTTTCATATTCCTATTATATATATATATATATATATATATATGAAAATTATTTCACGAAGGTAACACGTGAAAAATATTTATGATGAATAAAACCACGAAGGAAAGGAAACACAAAATGGTGCTCAAGCGCTTTCGTCTAATGACATCCTCAGGAACACTGAAGTACATAAAAAGGTTAAGCCTATATATAGGTTACAGAAAGAAAAAAGGAAAAAATAAATAACATACATACACACACACACACATACATATATATATATATATACATACATATCTATATATACAAATACATACACACATACATACATACATACATATATACATACAATAAACAGAGAAGTAAAAATAATAAAAAATTATAAAAAAATTAAAAATTAAAACCTTAAAAGATTACCAGTGAGGCGTACAGATTTTGTAAGGAAAAATATCGATTTTTAGCACAAGATCAAATGGATTATAAAAATACAAATTTATACTGGAACTCTGCCGGGTTTTAACACAATGCTGCCTATGGTCAGGTTTCGATATAAAAAAAAAAAAAAAAAAAAAAAAAAAAATTAAAAGTTAATCGATTTTTAGCACAAGATCAAATGGATTATAAAAATACAAATTTATACTGTCCGGGTTTTAACACAATGCTGCCTATGGTCAGGTTTCGATATATATAAAAAAATAATAAAAAAATAAAATGCAAATTAAAAGTTAATAAAGTAGAAAACAAGTTTACCAAAGATTTAATGTTTTACACTTCTTATCTATATCTGTTTTAAAGGAATTCAACATAACAGGATCGAGTTGAAAAAGACCTTTGCTTATGTTGAAGTTATTTGAAAGTTGGATAATGGCAGACTCAAGAATATTTCTATTAACAATGTTGCTTGAATGGAATAAAACTGAAGCATTATTCCAATCAATACAGTGGGCTAACTCTGACAAATGGACAAAAAGGGCACTGGACAACTGTCCTGTTCTAACGGAATATTGATGCTGTTTTATACGTATGTGCAAATCCTTTCCCGTCTGACCTATGTAAAAGGAATCACATTGTTTACAACCAATTTTGTAGATAATGCCTGAATTATTGGTAGGGCTATTTTTTACTATGATATTTTTCACAATATTGTTATATGAAAATACTACATTAATATCCAAAAGTTTAAGTACATTAGCAATGCCTAAAAAGCCCGGGAAAAATGGAAGTACTAAAATATTTTTTGACAAAGTACGAGTGTTAATATTGACACGATAGAAAGTTCGTTTTGCCTTGTTGAGACAAGATTCCATAAACGCAGATGGATAACACAAATCACTTCCAATACCGTTGATTTTTTCCAATTCGGCATCGATGTATTCCGGACTGGCGATCCTAAGGGCGCGGAGAAACATTGATGAAAATATGGCCTTCTTAGTGGGGGTATCATGTCCCGAGTAAAAGTGTACGTAGGACAATTGTTTGTCGTTTTCGATAGATACTAAACTTAAAACCTGGGCTTTCCCTATGTACACGCACATCCAAAAATGGGATTGAATTGTCTTGCTCAACTTCTAAAGTAAACTTAATGGAGGGGACTTGATCATTTAACTGAAGGAGGAAGCTATCCAGGTCACGATTCATGGGCCAGATACACAAAATATCGTCGACGTACCGCAACCAAGAAGGGATGCCAACCCCCAGGATTCTCGGAATATAGGTAATTTCGAAAAACTCCATATAAATATTGGAGAGGAGGGGCGATAAGGGTTGCCCATAGCCATCCCAAAAACTTGTTGATAATACTCGTTATTGAAAGTGAATTTACAGTCTTTGATGCAAAGCTTAATGAGTTCCAAAACAATGTGTGAAGGTAGTGGCAGGTCATACTTATGTAATTCTTGGGAGAGAAAGTCAAGCATATCGTCAATCGGCACTTTTGTAAACAATGAACAAACATCAAAACTAATCAATATATTAGACTTAGAGCTGTAAAATATTTACTGAGCAACAAAACTTACAGATTTTAGTGATGAACACAATACAAATTTTTACACTGAAAACACTTAAGTAAATAAAGCCAATCAGAAATTAACTTGACAGTGCACCACGCCAACGGCTATAGTTATACTGGTTAGTTCACAATTAATTACGAAATAAGTGCACATCAAATCAACTGGCAACTTAGAAAATTTTAATTTTAGGGAAAACGTATTGCTCAAAATTACCGTATTTGACGACTTACAAGACGCTGCGCTGTGAAAGATCACCTTAATTTTGGAAAGGTAAATTCAAGAAAAAAAGTTTTTGATGCACTTTATTGTTAATACAATGGATATGTAAAATTCAATAAAAAGAAAACCCAAAAGCCAATAAAGAAAGATAATATGATTATTACTCTTATTATTTGTTATTAATCAATTAATTAATTGATGTGCTGTATTGCCACTTTCGGCTTCTAAGACGCAGGGCGATTTTTTAAGGTATTTATAAGGAAAAAAAGTGCGTCTTATAAGCCGACAAATACGGTAATTACAGTTAAATTCTCACGAGTAAAATATATATATATTAAAATTTGTCATAAATAATATGACAAATTTTAAATACTATGACAGAATTTATGATATTTATTTTAAAACACTACTAAAGAAACCAGTCTTTTATAAAATTGTTAAAATTAAAATCTACCAATTACACTTTTGCAGTAGCTGAGTAGCGAAAATTTATTTACATATACTTAGCAGATTTTAATTTTAGCGAAAAATATTTAGTGATCCCAAATCCACGATGGTGCCATTTCAAGTCAGAATAAGAATATGGACTTCTTGGTATGAAAACGTCTGTCTGTAGCTCCACTTAACTCCGACATTACTGTATTATTTCTAATCAATCGTATATAAGAAAATCCCTGATTGCTTCAGAGTTGTCCCTTTACAAGCTCTGTGAGGCAGGTAACGAAGTCAGGGTGAGAACTGAGGGTGTAACTCTGTTTCATCAATTTTCTTTAACGAATAATTATAGGATTATTGCTAAGGCGGCGGTTGTATCATCTACAAAAGCTTTCGCGCAAGATGACAAAGACATATATATATATATATATATATATATATATATATATATATATTTGCCTGTCTGTTGTTTGTTTGTTTGTTTGTCCTTCATGCAAGCGCAAACCGTTTGACCTAGAGCTACCAAATTTGGCACGGGAACATCTTATGGGATGAAGAATGTCAACACAGAGTCGGTCAGCCTGTCTGTTTGTCTGTTTGTATTACGGGCGGCAATGTGAAGCTCAAGATTTTCATGACTGTGTCCTTTTCTATAGTTTTATTGACCAAATAATTGAACCGACAGTAATTGGGAGTTCAATTATTTGGTCAGGGGGGTTTTGGGGGATATCTGATCAGATTCAGAAATCTTGACACAAGTGAAGCTCAACATTTTCACGGCTGCGTTCTTTTCTGTAGTTTAGCCTGTCTGCTTGTCTGTTTGTGAAATTTATCCGGGCAGTAATGAGGGAAGGTGGGGGTGGGGGTAATGGGGGAGGGGGTTATCCCCCAAGTTGCATAAAGGGGGTGAGGGGTTTTTGAGGGATATCTTATCTTTATATTTTCGCCTGTCTGTTTGTTTGTTTGTCTGTCCTTTATGCAAGCGCAAACCGTTTGACCTAGAGCTACCAAATTTGGCACGGGAACCTCTTATGGGATGAAAATGTCAACACAGAGTCGGTCAGCCTGTCTGTTTGTATGTTAGCGGAACGACCCGGCGTTGCCGGGGTGGATGTTGAACGCTATAAACTAACGAAAATATCACGACTTAACCTAACCCATCGTCAAGGAACCTAACCGGGCATTCAATTAACCCGGGCAACGCCGGGTACCTCACCTAGTGTGTGTATATATATATATATATATATATATATATATATATATATATATATATATATATATATATATCCCTTGTGAGTCGTGTCAATTCTGATTTCAGATAGAGTTATTTACACGGAGCAAGTGTAGTTTACGTCCCCCTGTGGTGCCTAGTGTAGTTTACATTCCCCTACGTTATCCTATTGTAGTTTGTGTTCTCCAACTTTGTCCGCGTATATCTAATCAAATAAAACGTTAAAACTAATGAAAATATTACGACTTAACCTAACCAATCGTCAATTTACAGTATATACATACTAGCGGAGCGACCCGACGTTGCCGAGTGGATGTTGAACGCTATATATATATATATATATATATGCCCGGTTAGGTCAACTGAATGCCCGATTAGATTAATTGAATACCCGAGTAGGTTAATTGACTGCCCGGTTAGGTTAATTGTACGCCCTTCACGATTGGTCAGGCTGAGTCGTGATATTTTCGTTAAAGCTAACGAAAATATCACGACTTAACCTAACCAATCGTCAAGGGCGTACAGTTTACCTAACCAGGCATTCAATTAACCTAACCGGGCATTCAACAACCAGGTGCACAACCTCGGGACCTAATCAATATGTGTGTGAAGTTTCATTTGTAACTGCTTTCATTTTGGAGTTTTGGACCTATGGCTGGAACAGACACAGACACACACACACACCCCCTTTTATTATATATATATATATATATATATATATATATATATATATATATATATATATATATATATATATAAATGACGATTGGTTAGGTTATGTCGTAATATTTTCGTTAATTTTAACGTTTTATTTGATGGATTCATTTAAAAAATGTCTCTTAAAAGAACCTAGTGTAGTTTACGTTCCCCAACTTTGACCTAGTGTAGTTTGTGTCCCCTTTTGCGTCAGGGGGACGTAAATTACACTTGCTCCACTTACACCAATGTTATTAAAGCTTAATAAATATAATCTTACATTACAATGAAAAGGCTTCTAACGTGCTTTTCTTTTAAATGCATTAGAGAAGGGAAAAATTGCGTCTAAAAACAATTAAATTTCTTCCTATAGGAGTAAATTTAAGACATAAAAGTCTGTAGCGCAGAATAGAAACTTTGACGGTTTGTATGCGAACTTTAACTAAACAATAATTACACGCTAATGAAGACTCTATCGAAAAATTAGGCTGTAATGAAAATTCTGATGAAATTTTTGATCTTCCTTCGACCTTCAAAGTTTATACATGAAAATCTGATTATTTTGTAGAAGTTTGTTTTCTGGACTATCTCCGTTACGAAAGAACCAAAATGAATATGGGAAGAATGTTAGCATATTTAATTGATCTTCTTTTGTTTTTCACTTTCGCGTTCCTTATTAGGAGAACACCGTGAATATTTTGTAAAATTTGTTTTTCCCTCGTTTTAAAAGTATTTTTAAAATTTAAAAGCAAAAATTTTGTATGTTTTTTTTCCTCGTAATTAATTATGGTCTGAAGTATGGGGCGAAAAATGATGATTTGTTTGGGTGAAAATGAATCGTAATACGAAAGGTTTTTAAAAGCTTTGATAGGAAAATGTATACGTCTTCCACCCCCTCTCTATCCAATTCCCCCCACCTCGAAGTCATTTTTACCTGAAGACCTCACGCGCCACTTTAAATGGAAGTAGACGTTTGGTTATATATATGAAACGTCTATTGGGCATTTCATAATAAACTTAGCTTTCTGAAATGAATAATAGCTATTATGAAATGTTTGATAGACATTTCAAATACCTACAAACGTTACTTACGTGTTTGAAATATAAACAGGAGTGAAAATTAAACATTTTATTCGTATAAGTTCGTTTACTATTGTTTGCGTCTAGACGCATGCGCATTGTGGTTAAAAAGATTGTGAAATCGTGACGTACGAGTAGTTTATTTAGGGTCTGTATCTGGGGCACGGACAAAAACTCACCGGACAAAAACTCACCACTTAAATGCAAAAAGAGGACAAAAACTCACCAGACAAACGTTTTGGCGAAATACATACACTCTAGTTTAGATCTTAAGATCTTGAGATCTCAAGATTTTAGACTCATTGTAGATAATTACTCTTCATCTTTCAAACTGTTCATCTTTCAAATTGTTCTGTTTTTAACCAACCAACCAATATTAATTTTTCACCAACCTACCAATCTTGCGTTACAAATTAATGCCCAGTTATGTCAATTAAATGCCCGGTTAGATCAATTGAATGCCAGGTTAGGTCAATTGAATGCCCGGTTAGGTCAACTGTACGCCTTTGACGATTGGTTAGGTTAATTCATGATATTTTCGTTAAAAACACATTAATTATTTAAAGTGCTCTAACATGTTTGTTTTTCATTTCTCCAAAAAGAGAAAGTTATTTATGAAATCAGTGTCCAAAACTACATTAGTATACCGATTTGGTTAAAAACAGAACAATTTAAAAGGTGAAGAGTAATTATCTACAATGAGTCTAAAATCTTAAGGTCTAGACTAGAGTATGTATTTCGCAAAAACATTTGTCTGGTGAGTTTTTGTCCTCTTTTGCATTTAAGAGGTGAGTTTTTGTCCGGTGAGTTTTTGTCCAGTGAGTTTTTGTCCTGGATTCTCTGTATCTATAGGCTATATCGAAAGGAGGAGGAAACAGTTATTATATTTGCGCATTTGTTCATGTATTCCATGTAGGCTTAGGTCTTCTAAGTGTTTGTCATGCATTGATTAATGTTATTTATTAGGCTAGGCCTAGGCTAATACCATCTTTCAAGATGAAGAACTAGCCTGTGACCTCAGACCTAGGCCTCTTGATATACAGTAGGTTTACCCTAGATTTATTCCATAAGTTAGACAGGCTATACTTGAGAAATGACAGTGATAAGTTGGGAAGGGTTCAGGCTAGAGCAATCAAAATGATTCCGGAACTGAGAAGTATAACATACGAGAAAATTTTAGCTAAACTACAGTAGATAAGTATCCACTTGAGAAGCATAAACTAAGAGGAAAACTAATTGTGGTATTTAAAATGATAAATGACTTTGATAATGTAAATTATAGGGAGATATTTGATAGGGGTACAGAGTCAATTACAAGAGGTAATGAGTATAAACTGAATGTCAAACGCTTTGAGAGTAATATTGTGAAGCAATTCTCTTCATATCACTTGAACTTGCACGCATTAGACACTCCATTGTTAGACAAATCATTAAACATTTCATTAGACATTCCAGGTTAGTCTTTTGAAATGTTTAAAAAATTGAGATGATTTTAGATATTTCAGTTAATTAACTAAAGTGTCTAATAAAATGTTTAAATATGTGAAATGTCTAACGCATTAGACCAGAGCTTTCGAAACTGTGTGTCGCCAATACCTCCCAGGTGTGTTGCCAAATTTAGTTAATTATTTTCAATTTTTTTTGTATTTTGAAAATTTTGATTTTTGTATCAACAAAATAGGCTACAAGATAAACCACCTACTGAAAAATTAACTGATATTTGATATTTGATAACAAAAATTAATTAGTGTGTCGCCAACGTGAAAAGTTTGGAAAGCTCTGCATTAGACGTTTCAAAATTCACAAATTGGGACAATGAAACGTCTAACGAAACGTCTACTGCTATTTAGAGTGAGTTGAAATGCATTTTCAACTTTGGTTTAATTGTGTAGGACAATATGCCCTGCGGGTATAATATTTCGCTGAATGGTGAGAAAACTTTATAAAACGAAGCTACTACACTTTAATTCTATATGAGTTCAATCGGACTTTTGAGAGATGTGCCATCGTGAAGGAATCAAAAAATCAAATCTTCGATATTGATTTAAGCTTCATCTATTTCACCTTAATTTAATCCGTAACTTAGTTTAATCTTCGTATACCTATAAAGACGATCTGTTCCCTCTGACCCCCGCCTCCCCCCCTCCTAGCAAACCTTACCCTAACAGTAGGGAGAATTTGGGAAAGAGATTGAGGAGCTACGGCCGCACCCAATTCGCCAATTTTTCATTCTGAGGAAAAACTATTATACATTCCATACATGCAATGCTTCCCCTGGAGGATTCTCTCTCTCTCTCTCTCTCTCTCTCTCTCTCTCTCTCTCTCTATATATATATATATATATATATATATATATATACGTACAATATATGTATATTGTATTGTTGTGGCATGATTTCTTGTGCCAAGGGTTTTTCTGAAAATGTGAGAGCAGCAGTCACTGCATATATGAATGGAATCTGCATAAACTTCATTTCCCAAAAGGATTAGAGTCGGTCCTGGACCACAATTCACTTCCATTCATGCTTTCACCATTATCTTACTTTTGCAAGAATTCCTTTGACGTGGTACTGACCAAATAAATGTTTTTAATACATTTCAACGAATTTTTTGTGCATTTAATAATATATATATATATATATATATATATATATATATATATATATATATATATATATATATATATATATTCGTAGAGAACGCAGTGTTCTTAGGAACCGACAGTTTAGGATAAAAAAGATGACCAACACCCACGTCAGTATTATGAAAATTTAATATTCAGACGTTTCGGAAGTTAAGCTTACATCATCAGTGGCTAAAACATCAATTAAAAAAAAAAAAAAAAAACTGTTGAAAAACTAGACCGAGAGGTACATGATGAAATTAATAATTTAAAAATTTACAGCACTACGACACCAAGAGTAAACTTATAATGCAAAATACAATTTGAAATTCAGTTAAGTTAGATATTCAGATATATAAAAGAGGAGGGGCAACAAGCTTGATCTTCGTGAAATGAGGAATCATCGCATGGAACATTTGAAAAGTTGGAAGGTTGAAATTAAAATACAGACCTAAAGCAAACTGCAATATACATGTATCTATAATATAAACTTATAATATAATATACTATAAACTTATAATATAATGTAATATAATATAATATAACCTTATAATATAATATAATATAAACATATATACAGGGTGATTCAAAAGTCAGGTTACATAGGGATATACTGTATTATGTAATGATACAGGGGAATAGTCACATCACATGTTCGATATGGCCACCGTTAACGGCAATGCACTTGTGCAGCCAGCTAGGAATATCACATCAATGCGCTCCTCCTTCGATAACATCTCATAACTCATTTACCTGCAAAGAAACAGAAAAGCCCTATGTAACCTGACTTTTGAATCACCCTGTATATTAACTTTTACTGTTGGATGAGACAATGTATTGTCCAAATGTTTTGGTTCCTCATGCGGAGTTAGACAAGGTTCCTTACTATCCCCTCTGCTGTTTAATATATACAGTATATTGATGGATTAATTGTTTCTCTTAATGAGGCAAGAGTTGGATGCTGTATAGATGAAATGAGGATAAATAACTTGGTCTTTGCCGATGATATGGTGTTAATAAGCCCTTCAGTGAAAGGCCTGATCGTCTTATAAAAGTCTGTGAATCATATTCACAGACTATGACATTAATTTTAATGTTATTAAAACTAAGATTATGCAATTTTATCCCAAAAGCTCAAACCAAAGAGCTGATATTATTTTCAAATTGAGAGATGAACCAATAGTGCAGGTACAAGAATTTAAGTATCTGGATCAAACTATCACCAACTCCTTGAGTGACAACTCAGACATAAGAAAACAATATCGAAGTTACTGTAATAAGGCAAACATGATTATAAGGAACTTTAAATTCTGTACAAGCGAAGCTAAAGACAATATTTTTCGTACTTTTTGCACTAGTATTTATGAGCAGCAACTCTGGGTTAATTATAAAAAAAAAGACTCCTGCAGAACCCTAAATTTGCTTTACAACAGACTCTGAAAGTGTGTATCTATAGTTCCACTTTTGAATTGAATAACCTTTATTAATAATAAAATAAATACATTGCTTTTGCAATTTACATTGACGTAAATAATTGTGAAGCTGGACTATTTATTTTATTTAACTTGACCCTTAAGCTTTAGGCTTTACGGGACTTAACTCCTGGGCTTAACTCCTGCACTAGCCATTCCATCCCATTTTTTTATGTTTATGAAACTATTATTAGGATGTTTTTATTATTTCTCGTCTTCTTACGCGTATCAGTGTTATTTCTTTATTATCGTAGTCCTTTTTGTGTTTAAAGCGAGTGTTTACTTAGCTGGATGGATACTGTACCTTTTTTTTTTTAGGTTGGGGAATCTGTCTCCTGACATTAAACAGCATTATTGTTATGATCATTTTTGTAATCTTAGCAGTGGATAGGCTTTTCGTTTATTATTATTATTACTTGTTTCAGTACGTGTCTTATTTTTTTCTCCTTTAGTTATAATTTTTAGTTAGTTTGTTTTTAAATGTACAGTATTACTGTTTGATCTATCTTACCACTTATTACCTTCAAAAATATTGTACTATACTCTGATAGATATATATACTGTATATATATATAAATTATTTCACGAAAGTAACACGTAAATATTTATGATGAAAATAACCAAGAAGGGAAGGTAAAACACACACGAAATAGTGCTCAAGCGCTTTCGTCTAATGACATCCTTAGGATTGAATATTTTTTGGACCGCGTTAATCCGAAACTGCACAAATGGTGAGCGCGTAAATCGGGGATTTACTATACTCTGGACTGGCGATCCTAAGAGCACGGAGAAACAGTGAAGAAAATATGACTTTCTTCATGGGGGTGTCCATGTCCGGAGTAAAAGTGTACATAGGACTATTTTAGTACTTTTAGGGCCTTTTTTCGCTCAATCCTGTTATTTTGAATTCATTCAGAATAGAGTTTAGATAAGAAGGGCAAGGTGCTAAAACTCTGGTAGCTGTCCACGTGAATCGTATGCTTCTCCTAAATTTTTTTTCTTATTTCGTTTTTTCTTTGTGATCTTTATATAGTCTCATCAATTATTATAATTAATTTCAGTGTTCCTGAGAATGTCATTAGACGAAAGCGCTTGAGCACTATTTCTTTTACTTTCCTTCGTGGTTATTTTTATCATATAATACAGGGGCGTAGGAACGGAACTCATTTGAAAGTGGGTAGGCCAGGGGTAACTTCCGAATGTACGGAATATATAGATTTTTTATATAAAAAAAAATAACGAGTGCCCAGTAATGCCAAGTGATACAGATCGACTATCAGTAGAAATTTAACAAAATTTTCTGAAAATTGGTCTTTTGAATTACCTTATACTGTATATAGTAGACCATCTATTCCAACTACAGTAGCTATTACTATTATATGAGTTATGCAATAATTAATTAAATACTCATTATTATTTTAAGTTGAACTGAATTTCGTTCTAGTGCTGAAAAATAGGTGGGCTAATGTTCTTCCGGCCCCCCCCTTTTGTTCCTACGCCATATATATATATATATATATATATATGTATAGAAACGACGTAAGTATAGAGGAATGTTCTGCACACGAGGAAGAGAAATAACGAACAAATGAAAAATGAGGTCCCCGCCCGGGAATCGAACCCAGGATCTTCCGATTGCCGGTCCGATATGCTAACCACTACACCACAGGGGCTAGGGGGTCGTACTCAGGTGACAACATGAATCTGAAGGAAATCCTACCATCAGGGGTGTCTAAATTATGTGTTTTTACATGGGGAATTCAAATATGAGCTTCTTTTTTGGATAGGATAACTCTAACCTACATCATTTTGTATTTCTAAATTGCCAATTTTACCCTTTTGAACCCCTTTATAATATATTAAAAGATATAAGGTAAATCATTTATATTGACAAGGCCAAATCAACTTTACATATATTTATTAATAGGTGAACTGCATGTATATCACTGGATATAATTACAAAGATCATTCTCCTGACATCTTGAACTTTGCCAGGTTGCACAAATCCTGCTTTGACTCAGACTTGGACATAGCTTCCTGCTGGTCTCCTGAGCCCTGCTCCCTCCATCCCTCTTTTCCTGTGAGAAGTACTTAGCAGAAGCCTCAGTCACCATTTTAACAACCCTCTCAATGCTTTGTGTGTGGCAAGGCCAGTTGCGCACCTCCATGGGGGTGTTGATGAAGTTTTTCACCTCTGAGGTGAGAGAGCAGGTGAGAGGTGGCTCTGACACACCTTCTGACCAGCTGATCAAGTCACCGATGCTGGAAGCACTGATGGCCAGGATTCTCTCCACCCCTTCAATCCTCTCCTTCTGATCCTCAGAGCAGAGTAGTGTTTGGGGATGACTTCACTGTGGGCATACCAAGCAGATCTTCTCACAGTTGGCATCACAATATCCAGCACCTCCTTTCTCTGGGACTTGAGGCAGTCCAGCTGAAAGAGGATGTGCCTAGGCCCTTCGATCCAGGAGTGCTTGACCTTCACGTTGAACCAACATGGGTAATACACTCCAATGATGAATTCCACAATGAAATGCAGAATCTTCAGGTTCTTTCCTTTAAGTCCGTGCTTTGACACCCAGAGCCTGAGAAGTCTGTTCGCTGTGGTGAGCCAGCGGCTGTGGTTTACTGGTCCTATCTCTAACAGAGCCAGCCCTGCAGGAAGTACTCCATCCCTGACTGCACAGACAATTTTATAGCCATAGTATTGATCAGTTGAGAGATCTTGAATGACCTTGTCAGGAAGCTTGATCAGTGGAGGGCCAACAGAGATTCGGGTGAAGTTTGGATTGATATCAAAGTCTGTAGCAGAATCAAAGGAGCTTTCCTATTGGCCCGGATAATTTTTTGTCTGACAGAGTAGGGCCATCAAGGTCAACAATGAGATGGCGCAGGGGAAGTTCAACAGTGTGCAGGTTGCATACCAACCAGACCAGCTTTCTCCCCAGGTGCAGCTCCAGCTTCCGCATTACTCCAGCTTTCACACCAGTGTTGACATTTGTTGAGTCTCCTCCAATGGCCAACAAGGTCTTATCATAACCCCTCTCTTTGAGCCAGGCAAACAGGACCTTAGCAATCTTCTCCGCATGTGACTCCTCTTTAGTTGCTTCTCTGGGGTAAAGTTGAACAGATAGTAGCTGCCAGGCTCACTAACAACACTATAGTATTCTTCCTTGATCTTTGCGGGAAAAGATTGGTCACTGCCCTCAGCTTCCATCATCACATTGGTCAGGTCAATCCGCCCATCAAAGAGGATGCAAGAGATCCCCCCCTCCTCCCTGCACTTCTTCTCGAACTGTTCCCCAGCTCTCTCATCAACTTCTCCTGTGCCTCTTGACCTTGCTCTTATCAATCACTTTACTTGTATTGTCTTCTGTGATGATTCCTGCGTCCATCAGAGCTGCTGTTGCTATCGCTGTTAATTAAATTTTGCCTAATGTATCACTATAATATGCGTAGAAATAGCTTTTTTCTAAAATATAACAGAATAATACTCACATGTGAACAGTAACAAAAAAAATATCAGTAGATAATCACTAAATCTATCCCCTCACTGCAAGCCGAGGTGGTAAAATAGCTTCATAAATCATGAGTCACTTCAAATATTTCACAAAACGTTTTAGAATGTTCTGAAACGTTACATTCTAGCCTCTGAGAAAGGTGGCTCAGAAAATGGCCTTATGCGCGCCAGAAAACCGTCAAAATATTTCATATACCAAACTGTATGATAATTACAATTAAGTGGAATGGCACACCTTTTTATTTGAGTATTTAAATATTATTATTATTATATGAATTACATTATATGTGTTTATATGAATTAGTTAGAACAATGCTCTATGAGAGATAACGTGAGCAGCCATAATAGAAAACGTGAGAAGACATATTCTGGGGTAACTACAATAGTAAAATAATCAACAATTTAATAATAATCAACTGCAAAATGATGTAGGTTAGGGTTATCAGAATTAAATATTTTCTTCAGAATTGTGTTCTATACACCAAAATATGTCATTTGAACACCCCTCTCCATTGATTTAAAAAAAATGCATAGTATGACCCGCCCTACCACAGGGCACAATAGTCAGAAGTCGTAATTCTCCTACATAGGGCAGAAACCAATGCCTTGAGAGGGCACCCTCGCAAATCGTGAATATGTACATTTAACTGCAATGACCACGCAGTATATTAATGTATAGAAACGACGTAAGTATAGAGGAATGTTCTGCACACGAGGAAGAGAAATAACGAACAAATGAAAAATGAGGTCCCCGCGCGGGAATCGAACCCAGGATCTTCCGATTGCCGGTCCGATATGCTAACCACTACACCACAGGGCACAATAGTCAGAAGTCGTAATTCTCCTACATAGGGCAGAAACCAATGCCTTGAGAGGGCATTTTTTATTTGTTCGTTATTTCTCTTCCTCGTGTGCAGAACATTCCTCTATACTTACGTCGTTTCTATACATTAATATACTGTATGGTCATTGCAGTTAAATGTACATATTCACGATTTGCGAGGGTGCCCTCTCAAGGCATTGGTTCTGCCCTATGTAGGAGAATTACGACTTCTGACTGATCGAGGCCCGTGGTGTAGTGGATAGCATATCTGACCGGCAATCGGAAGATCCTGGGTTCGATTCCCGGGCGGTTACCTCATTTTTCATTTGTTCGTTATTTCTCTTCCTCGTGTGCAGAACACTCCTCTATACTTACGTCGTTTCTATACATTAATATACTGTGTGGTCATTGCAGTTAAATGTACATATTCACGATTTGCGAGGGTGCCCTCTCAAGGCATTGGTTTCTGCCCTATGTAGGAGAATTACGACTTCTGACTGATCGAGGCCCGTGGTGTAGTGGATAGCATATCTGACCGGCAATCGGAAGATCCTGGGTTCGATTCCCGGGCGGTTACCTCATTTTCATTTGTTCGTTATTTCTCTTCCTCGTGTGCAGAACACTCCTCTATACTTACGTCGTTTCTATACATTAATATACTGTGTGGTCATTGCAGTTAAATGTACATATTCACGATTGCGAGGGTGCCCTCTCAAGGCATTGGTTTCTGCCCTATGTAGGAGAATTACGACTTCTGATTATTGTGCCCTGTGGTGTAGTGGTTAGCATATCTGACCGGCAATCGGAAGATCCTGGGTTCGATTCCCGGGCGGTTACCTCATTTTTCATTTGTTCGTTATTTCTCTTCCTCGTGTGCAGAACATTCCCCTATACTTACGTCGTTTCTATACATTAATATACTGCGTGGTCATTGCAGTTAAATGTGTATATATATATATATATATATATTACTAAACTGTTTAATTTGTATGTAAAGTTATAATCATTTTTAATTTAAGTTTTTGTCTAAAGTTTTCTTTACAAGAATTGAGAAAGAATTCCCGAGCATTCGAACACCATCAAAGAAACGCCGAGAATGGTTGGTTAGAAAGAGCCACGGGGATTATCTTTGCGTGAGAGAGAGAGAGAGAGAGAGAGGAGAGAGAGAGAGAGAGAGAGAGAGAGAGAGAGCAGAAAAACTAACGGGCAATTAAAATGAAGGCAAACTTTTCTCTTTAGGAAGAAAATAGAAGGAAAAAATTTCAAGAATTAATTCAGAAATTAGAGGTATGGAATGAAGAAAAAAATGCACCCTCCAAAATGGAGAATCACCACTTTAATAATATATATATATATATATATATATATACACACACCTTTGGTTAGCTTCCGCCCGAATTGTTCATTCTGACGAAGGTCAAGTTTTTTTTCACTCCACCTTAGACCTACAGTTTAACGTGGAATCCGAACCACGCCCCATCAGCAGCCCAGCGTCTTAACTACTAGGCCACCTAGGGTACCCATTTATCTACGAACCACTTTCTTTATTGTGTGGAAGGATGAACAGTTAGGTTTTGCTGCGCGCTGGCTGCCGTCGGGTCTCGAACCCGGGGCCGATGGATTCGTAGTTAGCGACGCTAACCACTACACCACCGAGGCGCTATATATATATATATATATATATATATATATATATATATATATATATATATATGTGTGTGTGTGTGTGTGTGTTAGCGCTTTAAAAATAATTTTCTCTTTTCTTTATCGCGTGAACATTACAAATCTTTTGCGCGCACCCGACCAAACTGCAAACCTCTCGGTTCCCCCGAGGGGAGAGGGTAAAGGCTTTCTAACTTCCGAGATATATGATCGAATGAGTTTTTCCGCGCTCTTTGTTACGCTCTATTAAATCGCAACTCCGATTCAATACATCACACTCACCATTAGCTATAGGGTTTTCACCATCAGAGGCTTTTTTTCACCATACCCAAACTTTTTTTCCCAGTGTTACCTTCACCTTTTCCGTTCAACATTTCCTCATGCAGGTCTTCCTATTCCCATTATGAATGTCTTTTATTAAACCTTCGCTTTCAATCACTGTACATACAAATATTAAATTCATTTTACGTTTAAATTAGTGACGAAAACCACGTTCAACTAAAAGGGCAATTCCAGTTATCACGTTAGTAATCGCTGCAATCACATTACTACTACTGCTACTACTACTGGTACTACTACTACTACTACTACTAATAATAATAATAATAATAATAATAATAATAACCTTTATTTATTTTTTGCAGGAAGGAGGAGCCAAAAGCGAATGCCCGCAAAAAACGCCTTCCTCATAGAGGAAGAGAGCCAAAATCAAGGTCCAAGGTTTTCGACATGCCTGGACACACTGCGTTTGAAAGCTTGGAGGTCAGAGACAGGAGGAAAGATGGATTGAGGAATATTGTTCCAGAGTTACAAGTAGTTACAAGGAAAAAAAGTACCTCAAAAGGCCTTGCGGCCCATACCGAGGAGGTACCAATGGCAACGGGTGCCACGGAAAATTTTCTACACACTTAAATAGTGTGCAAGATTTGATCTAACCTTTTCTTGAAATGATCCACAGAGGAACTGTTCACAACTTCTGAAGGTAAACTGTTCCACGTGTCACAGATCTTATACGTAAAGTAATTCCCACACACACTAGTCCTAAACCGTTTCAAATCCAACTTCCAACCATTGTTGCGAGTTGGGTTATCATTTAAACTAAACATGCTTCTAAAATCGACATCGTTGAACCCGCGTAAGAGCTTGAAAACCTCGATGAGTTGACCGCGCAGCCTCGATTGTAGCCCATATGCCTGACGGAAGGGATTAACTTTGTGGCCCTCGCCTGCACTCGCTCCAGCCTCTCAATATCTTTCCTGAGGGTGGGCGACCAGAACTGCACAACATACTCCGGGTGCGGCCGAACCAGGGAATTGTACAGAGAGAACACAATCTCCTTGTTCCGAAACTGAAATTGTCTCCTGATATAACCCAACAACTTCTGGGCTTTCTTTTCCACCTCTACGCACTGTTTGGTAAACTTAAGGTCGCTGCTAATTAGCACACCCAAGTCCTTTTCCAAATCAGTCGCCTGAAAATACCAATTAACCTTTGCATTAGATAGTTGGACAGAAAAGGAATGAGAAAGTGTAGAAAGTCTGGTACTGCGTGCTCTCCTTAAAGGAGGAGGCATGCAGTTAGAGAGTTCAGAAGAGCAGTGTCCGTTATAATAGCGATATTAAAGAGAGAGTGAGGCAACATTGCGGTGAAGAGGGAGGGATTGAAGACAGTCAGTAAGAGGTGGGGAATTGATGAGGCGGAAAGCCTTTGATTCCACTCGGTCAGTACCGCTGTGTGGGTTCAGCCACCACACACGTACGAAGCGTACTTCATACAAGGACGGACAAGACCCCTGTACAGAGACAGCAACTGAGTGGTGATAAAGAAACTGCGGAGCACGCATAACTTCTTAGAAGCTCTTTTAGAAAGAGAGTATATGTGATCTTACCAGGAAAAATCATGAGAAAATGAAACGCCAAGAATGTTATGAGAAGAGGAAAGATGAGTTGTGTATTATTGAAAGTAAGGGGATAGTCGTGTGGAAGATTGTGACGAGTAGACAGATGAAGGAACTGAGTTTTTGGGGCATTGAAAGCAACAAGGTTTTTCCTACCCCAATCAGAAATAAAAAAATCAGAGGTCAGGTGCATCATAGCCGCCCTACGCGAAGCATAGAGTGACTTTTGAAAGGGCTGGTTTGTAAAATGGGCGGAGAAGTGAAGAGTGGAATCATCGGCATAGGAGTTGACAGGACAGGAAGTGCGATTTAGTAGATCATTGATAAATAAAAGGAAAAGAGTGGATGACAGGACAGAGCCCTGATGAACACCACTATTAATAGTTTTAGGAGAAGAGTAGTGGCCATCTGCAACTGCAGCTATAGATCGACCAGAAAGGAAATCAAAGATGAAGGCACAGATAGAAGGAGAGAAATCGAAGGGGGACAATTTGGAAATAAAGAATTTTTGCTACACTCTATCAAAAGCTTTTGATATGTCTAGCGCAATATCAAAGGTTTCACCGAAATCCCGAAAGGAGGATGACCAAGAGTCAGAAAGATATGCAAGAAGATCTCCAGTAAAGCTCCCCTTGCGGAACCCATACTGACGATTTGAAAGAAGATCGTGAGTAGTGTTGAAGAATCTTACTGTTAAGGATAGATTCAAAAACTTTAGAAAGGCAAGAAATTAAAGCAATTAGACGATAGTTGGAGTGTTGAGAGAGGTCACCCTTCTTCGGGACAGGTTGAATAAAAACGAACTTCCATCAGCAAGGAAAAGTATCAGATGAAAGACAAAGACGAAGGAGTTTGCCTACGAAGCTTGTTAGCTACTATTATACCAAATCATCCACAACAAACAGTACAAACATGAAAGTATTTACAAAGTGATTACTGGAAATAAGATTAATTACAATTATCAAAACTTCCAAAAATGAAGGTAAACTACAATAAAAAATATTATAAATTAAAAGAGAGAAAATCTCATCAAACAATTTCATCTTCAATAATTTTGCAGTAAACCTATTTTTTACGTCTTTCGACACTTGCAAGGTCCAGCCTTTAAGAGCGTTGGAGATAATAAAAAAAGATTCATTAGTCCAAGTTCAGCGTAGAGAAGATGAGTTCATAGCATTTCTCTACTAAACTGACATTAAAACTTCGCCTAAAAAAGGAAATTTCTTTACTTAGAAGTTTGTGTAATATTTTATCAAAAATTCCCTAAGTTTCAGAGTTCTAATGGATGAGAATAATTAATAATAAACTGCATCCGAGGTAAACCTTATTAACGATGTTGTGCGTAATTTTATAGTTAAAATTTCAAAGATATTAGATGTAAAGGACAGATAAGATAAAAAATTGAATATCAGAAACGTCTCGTCTCGAAATTGTTTATGTGAGAAGGATCTTGAAATTACCGTTTAAATGAGGAGGGTCAGGAATTGATACAACTCAGGCCACACTAATGGAGGCCATTGCCCCTTAATTATTATTTTTAATACCAGCATCATCTGGATTCGCACCCCTGACCTAAATATCTTCACTTCAGTTAGAGGGAAAAGGTGTTACCCACTTATCTATGGAGACTATTAACTAGTGTGTTTATTTAACCAAATTGCCATAATAATTATTAGAATTAATTTTAGCTCCACAATGTTAAGAAAAGACATCCAATAAAGTTCAAATTATTCCTTAAACTTCGAATATTAAAAGTAAACAAATGAAAACTGGAATAGTTAAGCTACTTTTAGCATTAATTACCCTACACCAGTGGTTCTTAACTCCTTTGGGTCGCCAAGCCATTTGGATTGGGTCATTAAATTGTCATTTATTATTTATTTATGTTATCTCTAATTATTTTACCATTAATTATTTATTTTATTATCTATTACGAGTGAACGTTTGAAAGCATGGGTCGCCGAACTAGCCCCGCGACCAGAATTTGGGTCGCAGCCTAAAAAGGTTAAGAACCACTGCCTACACTGTAGTATTGATAATATATACAAGTGGTTCCCAAACTTTTTGAGTCATTACCCCATTTTCACATGGATACCTTCATGATGACCCACACCCTACCTGTATCCCACGTAAAGCCAGTCACAGTATTGCCATGTCGTTTATTTGTGCACTTTCTGTACTTTAAAAGTATTTGCAGAGTACCAAATTACCCTACTGAAAAAGCCAAATTCCCCAAATGGGATAATTTACCCATAGTTTGGGAAACGTTGAGCGAACAGTCCCTGTGCACCTGCAAGAAGTGTAGTGAACCTGTACCTGCACTGTGTTGGAAGTGGAACAGGTGCACAGTGACTTTTCGCTCACCCTGTATTTGGAGTTTTAAAAACTTTTAAATGTAAATGAGTAAAAATAAATAAAAATAATCAAAAATAAATAAAAATGAGCAAAAATAAATTAAAAATGAGGAAAAATAAAATAAAAATAAGCAAAAATAAATAAAAATGAGCAAAAATAAAATAAAAATGAGCAAAAATAAAATAAAAATAAGCAAAAATAAATAAAAATAAAGATATACTACGTTAAAACAGTTAAATTGGTTATAACATGTTTACATAAATTTATACGAAATCATTGTCCTATAAACCACTGAATTACAACCAACAATCACATTCAGATAGAACATAAATTGCCAACAACGTAACTTGTCAAAGTTTGTTATATATGTTCGTACGTTTGTTTTAGCTCATAAAAATTACCTTCATTATGAGTTATATATATATATATATATATACACACAAATTCAGAATGGTTCCCTGAGACAATTATATGTTAAACACAGACCGTGCATGGAACAAGGAACTCTTCTGGGAAAATTAAATCCACTATAGTCCGAATAAGTAATGGTAACTGACAAATACCATAGTTTTTCTTTTTCATGATTTTAGCCCGACGTGGGCAACGGGTCTCTCGCAAAGAGATCCCATAAATATAGCTTCCCTCACCAGCTATCTGCAAAGCAGACAGGATACAGCTTTGGGACATGGATCTAGGGTTTAAAGCAAGCCTAGATCCCTACATTCAGAACCTCTATATAAGTAAAAGACTCGTTGCATTCACGTCGGGTTGAATAAATCAAAGAAAAAGGGGGTTAACTATTGTATTTTTAGCCAAAAAAAAAACCAAAACTTAAACCTCAACCGGGACATTGAGCGTCCACTTTTCAAGGCACGTAACACGTCCGTTTAATATACACAAATTCAGAATGGTTCCCTGAGACAATTATATGTTAAACACAGACCGTGCATGGAACAAGGAACTCTTCTGGGAAAATTAAATCCACTATAGTCCGAATCTGCTTCGCAGATAGCTGGTGAGGGAAGCTATATTTATGGGATCTCTTTGCGAGAGACCCGTTGCCCACGTCGGGCTAAAATCATGAAAAAGAAAAACTATGGTATTTGTCAGTTACCATTACTTATTCGGACTATAGTGGATTTAAATTTCCCAGAAGAGTTCCTTGTTCCATGCACGGTCTGTGTTTAACATATAATTGTCTCAGGGAACCATTCTGAATTTGTGTATATTAAACGGACGTGTTACGTGCCTTGAAAAGTGGACGCTCAATGTCCCGGTTGAGGTTTAAGTTTTGTTTTTTTTTTGGCTAAAAATACAATAGTTACCCCCTTTTTCTTTGATTTATTCAACCCGACGTGAATGCAACGAGTCTTTTACTTATATAGAGGTTCTGAATGTAGGGATCTAGGCTTGCTTTAAACCCTAGATCCATGTCCCAAAGCTGGATCCTGTCTGCTTTGCAGATAGCTGGTGAGGGAAGCTATATTTATGTGATCTCTTTGCGAGAGACCCGTTGCCCACGTCGGGCTAAAATCATGAAAAAGAAAAACTATGGTATTTGTCAGTTACCATTACTTATTCGGACTATAGTGGATTTAATTTTCCCAGAAGAGTTCCTTGTTCCATGCACGGTCTGTGTTTAACATTATATATATATATATATATATATATATATATATTGTGAAAATAAAAAGTTGAGTACTTATTGAATTACCCTCGTATATATATGCACAATATATATATATATATATATATGTGTGTGTGTGTGTGTGTGTGTGTAAAATAAATCTAACATTTTCAAAGAAATTTTAAGATATGCTATACGCTGAAAATAACTCCCATCTTTGTCATGAAAGAAATAAATGTTATCTGATACTGTGTTCAAATGAAGCCCTTTATATGAATAGATCTCCTATCGTGTTCATCTTCCAATATTGCTCTAAATGTATTGATGTATTCAGGTAAAAAATATTATATACTGAAATTAAAAAGAACTTTTCTGAAAACACTCGTATATACATAGAGGGTGATTCAAAAAATGTTAACACTTATATGGGAAAGAATTACAGATGTCATCCAATCAGTACCACCAGAGGTGTGCCTTAGGGCTCTGGAAGCAACGTTTGACCGCTTTCATACTTGCGTAGATATCCGTGGACAGCAAATAAAGTGTATGAAGCACTGTTTGCAACACAAAAAATGTTTACAAATAAATTAGAAATGAAAAGTAAAACCCCCCATATAAGTGTTAACAATTTTTGAATCACCGTGTATAATTTAAGTCCTGAAGCTTTGAAATTGCGGGTAACAAGCGGTCCAACGGTGTTCTTACCTGGCACGCGAGAAATGAAATTAGTCCTCATTGTTTCACTGAGAAAACTGTTGGACTGTTGGTGACCCGCAGTTTCCAAGCAGTGTCGGATCTAGGATTTTTCAAAGGGGGAACGGACCACTTTAGGGTCACCGTCGGATCCAAAGCTCCTTATACCTTTACAATACTATTGGTAAGCCTGAAAACACATTGTTTTACATCGGATTTGGCGTGTGTTAGTGAGGCTGATTTTGAAAAACTTCTAACAGCGATGATCCTTTGCTTTCGGCTTTAATTGTTACATATTTGCCCAAAGTTTAACATTATTGCCATTAGTATAACCTCTGTTACTCAAGTATTGTCGCCAATTAAATCTGGCGTTCAAATCTGGAAGTAACTAGTTTGAGTTGAGTATTAACAAACTTCCGAAAATATAATATCATTCATGGCCCATGGAGCGCCATTCCTTCTGATAGGGGCACCAAAATAGGTACCTAGAGCCAAGAGGGGGTGCCCCCCCCCGACCCCCCTTAAATCCGCTACTGTTTCCAAGCATGTATGGAATCGTATCTATTTTTTATCCTAAACTGCCTAACAGAAAAGGATGAAAGAATAAACAAATTGGAAGAAGAAAACAAAGAATTAAAACAGTGTATAAACGCTCTTAATGAGAGAATATCCACGATAGAAGATCGACTACAAAACCCAGCAATAGAAAATGAGAGGTTAAACAGCGAACTCAAACAGGAACCTCGCAAAAACCTATGCTTTATCGGTGGAACTGGAGTTTCTCGATCCCCAAGTGAAAACTCCACTGAAATTGTCAGAAACGCCATCAAGGAAAAACTCCTTATAACCATTCCTGAAAAATGTTATTACGGTGGCACACCTAGTTGGGAAAAATAATAATGACACTGACAAAAAATATCATAAAATTTAAATTGAGCGACCGGCTGTGGAAATCGAAAAAAAGTTCATTTATTAATATCAAACCCAGGGGTGTCCAACGTTTTTTCATGAAGGGCCATATTTCAATTAATGACCCACACCGAGGGCCAATGTGCATATTTTAGCTAAAATTTCAGTGAAATAAAATATGACATTAGATAATGAATTTTCAGTATCCGCCAGCCGGGCCTGAGAGAAATCTTTGGCAGGCCGGACTCTGGCCCGCGTCCCGTTTGTTAAACAAGCTTGATCAAACCTAATATATATATATATATATATATATATATATATATATTAACGAATCACTCTGTGAATACAGAAAAGAAATTTTTGATAAACTATTAAAACTTAAAAAATAAAAAATAATTTATTCCTGTTATGTACGGGACGGCATAATATATGCCCGTAAGTCACATGAAGGCCAAAGAGTGTCGATTCATACTCAATACGACTTCTACAAATCAGCATAACCCGTGTATTAAATAAACCTATCACTACATAACCTATCATTATGTATCATTACTCATATATAATAATAATTTTAAAAATCATATAAATTTATGATGTTTTGAAATTTTATAATTTTATAATCCTTATAATCATATAATTTTGCTATTCTCAAAGTCCTTGAAATTCTATAATCGTTAAAATTAAAGTTTTATAATTTAATTTTTAACTTTTAATTTACTTTTTAATTTTAAGTTTTTGCAATTCTATAATTTTCTAACTTTCAATTCTACAGTTCCACTGTGGATGCGTGTATGATATCACGTTCTTACATCCCTTTTTGCTTTAATACAACCGCTTATTTTATTTTATTTTTTATACATTTTTGGCATTAACTGTTGTGTGTGTATATATATATTAATATATATATATATATATATATATAGTGTGTGGTGTGTGTGTGTGTGTGTGTGTGTGTGTATTACTTTTTACCTGTTATTATTTCTATTACCGTATTACCCTAATCTTCGCATCATGATCAATATTTTTAGATACTCCCAATACTGTAACTGAAATTAGTGAAACTGAAAACATAACTCCGATTATGTCTCAGTAGACAATTTTTAAACAAGAAATACAATAATGTCAACCTTTCTTTCCAGACTTAAACATTCGCAGTCTCCCAAACCACTTTGACGAATGACAGCTAACCTAAAATTATTACAACATAAATTCACGTGCATTATATTAACTGAAACTTGGTTAAATGATAATAATAAGATCTTTTTTAACATTCTAGGGTACACAAGCTACCGTGTACGTAGGGCTATCAATAGGGTAGGAGGTGTAAGTATATTTGTAGACTCAAGCTACAAGAGTAAAAGTATCGAAGAATTGACAAGCATAAACAATACCTCAGAAACACTCGCAATTGAAATGTTTATTCATAACACCTATTATTCAATTTTAGGCATTTATCGACCACTAACTGATAACGTACCAACTTTTATTACAAATATCGATAGAATTCTAACTTCCAATTATATTGGTAAGTTCCAGGGCCGACCTTAGGGTACGGCGAATCGGGGCGACCGCCCTGGGCCCCACGCCTACGACATCACAAACAAATGCAGAACACAACACGCAACAAAAACACACAGTCGGCTCTTTGAATAGACTCACCAAAATAATTCGTTCATTTTATTATACAGTATATACTCGTATATATATAATTTCCTTTTGTTTAGGCCGAGGTCCTATAGCCTAGTAGCTAACCGCTTAGGCTGCCGTATAGATAAAGCACTTATTTTACCTTTTATATATATATATACACTGTACGGCGAGTGTACATTTCCTATGTTTGCAGTCATTTTTCAAAAATCATATGGCGTTTTGTTTCCAGCCGACTGAGCCGAGAGCTGACTGGCTGTTCTGCCAAAACCGTTTTTTGGAGTCAGTTCTTCAGCCAGGTGGGTGGCTGCTGTCAAAAATTTCTTTGACAGAACTTAATTCCAACGTAAAAACCACTAAAATAAAATTCATACTTAAAAACAATTTAACAAAACGCAAAAATCAGAGAACAACAAGTGAAGTAGAAGCGAACACAATTTCCATAAGACGAACCAGCAAATTCGCCTGAGAAAGCATTTGAAACGAACTACTTTCTGGCCGTCGTGGACCAAGCGCTCATGTCACTGACCACACGATTCGAACAAATGCAAAAGTACGCCGGCTACATCAGTTTCCTGTATAACTTGAAGCAGCTCCGAGAAATGACAGAAGAGGACATGACGAAGCACTGTATGAATTTGAACAATGCAGTGTTTGACGAAGAATCTTACGATATTGACGGCACAGACCTTTTCTCAGAGCTGCGGGTGCTCAGAGAACTCATCACCGGAAAAACAAGAACTGATCTTCAAGCCCTTCAGTTTCTTAAGTCACTGGACGGTTCCTTCCCAAACGCAGTCATAACAAATAGGATTTTGTTGACAACCTCAGTTACAGTGGCTTCAGGGGAACAAGTTTTTCAAAATTAAAAATAATAAAAACTACCTTAGGACAACCATGTCTCAAGAGAGGCTGGGTGTACTCGCCATGCTCTCCATCGAGAAGGAAACAACATCACCATTAGATTACAAAGATCTCATAGCAGAGTTTGCTGCAAGAAAGTCGCGGAAGGCGGATTTTAAAAAGTTGGCAGCTCATCACTGATCGGTGAGTTTTTCTAATCATAAACATTTTTAAGGGGAGCCCCCGCACAGACTGATTTGTCCCGGGACCCGCACCCATTTGAGGCTGGCCCTACAACTGTGTTATTGAAGGAGACTTAAATATTAATCTCACAAAAAAAAAAACATTAAAATAATAACGCAAGCTTAAATTAGCTGTTACAAAGACAACTAGATTTCACAATGACATTAGAAATTCGACTCTGCTAGATTAAATCTGGTTGCGATCCTCGCTTGACTGCATCTCGGGTATAATTATATTAGATATCACACATCACTTGCCTACGTACACCATGCTAATCACCCAGCTTTGGACTGGACAAGAATAACCGAAAGTAACCATGACATTGGAACAAAATTTCAAGCATTCTCAGACACATTAGTGGATATATCCGACATGAACTTTACTCCCAAATCAAAAGTAATATCTAAAACTAAATACAACAAACAATGGATCAAACCAGCACTCATTGTGAGTATTAAATGCAAACATATTCTTTTTAAATTATGGAAAACTGATATTATTACTGAACAGACATCATCAGTACATCAAATTAAAAGATAATTTATCAGACAAGGCGATACTAACTAGTGGAGTCCCACAAGGATCTATTCTTGACCCATTATTATTTCTAATGCACGTCAATGATTTTCATCTTTCAACCACATTAAATTGGGCATAATACGCAGATGATACCACACTTACTTCCCTCCATTATAACGCAGATTTTCTGATTAATGAAACGAACAGGCAATTAGAAAATGTGTATAAATGGATGTGTGCTAATAAACTTTTATTGAACCTGACAAAGTCATCTTTTATGATTATTACCACAAAACATATTTAATACAAACTGTCACGTAAAAATTGGGATTGCAAGGGTGAATGAGGTTAAAGTACTTGACATTAATTTCAACGAAAAATAAAATTTTAAAAGTCATACACAACATATCAAATCCAAAATATCGAGATTTCTTCTCGTATTATTAAAATTAAAAAAGACCCTTACTCAAAACGCATTCCTTACCCTATATTATTCCTTCATCCATCCACATTTATTACATTGCATTACAACGTGGGGTAGCTCAAAGAAATATATAAAACATCAGCTCCACATCGGAGCTATTGAAGAATAGGGTCCCCAGCCTTCTTTAGTTAGGCTTATAAGGCTAACTAACGAAAATATCACGACCTAACCTAACCAATCGTTAGGTTAACTGTACGCCCTTGACGATTGGTTAGGTTAGGTCATGATATTTTCGTTAGTTAGCTTTATAAAGCTAACTAAAGAAGGCTGGGGTCCCTATTCTTCAATAGCTCCAAAACATCCTTTGGAAGTAATTCATAAAAAATGTCTTCAAACTCTCTCGAATAATGACAACAAGCAAAGTCACACTTCCCCAATGTTTAAAGAGCTAATAATATTTTAAAACTAAATGACTTATACAAATTCAATGTTGCTGTCAATATGTTCAAAATTATCAGTAAAAATCAACATACATCACCCATTCAAAGAGCAATCGGATCTTTTCGGTTTGACGGCCTGTAATATTTTTTAACATTACTTGTTTTTTATTGTCCAGTTTTAATTGAGGATTTCAAAAATAACACTCATATTTTAGAGAAACAAATTTAAAATATATATTTTTAAACCGTATTGGGATCTTTTTTGGTTTGACGCCGGCGGAAAAAACGAGTCATGGCTACGGGACCGTCAAATTCTAGACTCTACCAACTGGTTAAGTTAACTGAATGCCCAGTTAGGTTAACAGAAAGCCCGGTTGGGTCAACTGTACGCCCTTGACGATTGGTTAGGTTAAGTTGTGTTATTTTCGTTAGTTTTAACGAATTCATTATGGGGTACCCATTCCCGGTTAGGTTAATTGAATGCCCGGTTAGGTCAACTGTATGCCCTTGACAATTGGTTAGGTTAAGTTGTGTTATTTTCGTTAGTTTTAACGAAAATATCACGACTGGTTCTAACCTAGGCCTAGATGACGTCCCACTCGGACTGAGTTTCTGACGGTTAAATAGGAATTAACCAATATTTCCAACTAGGTTAGGTTAGGTTACTTTTGCCGTGAATATTACTGACGAAAATAGGTTTTCCTGGTGTATTTAATGCTGTTTCAATTGATTCTGGCCTTTTTAGCTCACATTTCCCTCCTCTTCAAAGCCTTGGGGGGGGGGGGGAATCTCCATAACATAACGGTGCATTTGCGCCAAAAATGAAGGTCAGATTCAAGTGAAACAGCATGAAATACACCAGAAAAATCTATTTTCGTCACCATTTTGGGTGGATGTGTTCTACCGAATCTTTACCGCTGTTAATTTTGTTAAATTATCTTAATACTTATTTTATTAATATTAATAATGAGTTTTCATTTATTCATTCAATCATTCATTTTGAATATGCTTGTTAAACGACATTGGGTATGGGCTCAGATGATGTAGCGATCTGTGGTTTGGATTTCACGTTAAGTGTACGTCTTGTTTGTTAATAGCTTTCGTACCTGATCTCTCACAACATATATATATATATATAATATATATAATATATATATATATAATATTGAGGATGTTTAACCTCTTTCTTGACAACAAAGGTTATGTGGCGGGGGGAACTTACATCTTTACCTGGAATCCGAACGACGCGTCGGTACATCATCTGAACGCAAAGGACAGTATCAGCTTCTCAAACACTCTTAAATGACTAATAATTAATTTATAGTTAAGGCCGGTATTCATTATTTAGTGTGATCTCCTCCAGCACCATGATAGTTTCATATTTCGAAGGCATCGAATCGACCAAAGTCTGTAAGCCTCTCCATACGAATTGTTTGCTATTTCGAATGAACAATATACGCCAGAGGTTCTATTGGCTTAACTTCATCATTTATGAGACTATTTTTTAGCTGTTTCACAAATGCTCAGTAGGGTTTAGCTCAAGATTCTGTAGTGGAAACTTTAGCACTTGGACCCACCCAATCTTCTTGTGCCTAAACAAGTAAGCCTTGTTGAATATTGCATTATGTTTTGGGTCGTTGTCATGCTGGAGGATGAATTCGCTCCCAATTAAACAAACTCCGCTCGACAGTGCATGCTCTGATAGAAATTTTTTTTAAAAGCTAAAAAATGTTTTTTTAAAATAATTTTTTAAAAACGAAAGAAATTATTTTTTATATCAGTGGTTCTCAAACTAGGGTAAGGCGTACCCCCAGGGGTACGGAAGAAATCTTAGGGAGTACGCGAAGGGGTCCTGAAAATATAACCGTTTTAATTTTATATACGATTAACAACCGGCCACGAGTCACACACTCGTAAAGAAAGTAAAAATCGTCTATTTTTCTCGAAAATCCAGGAAATCCCGTGAAAGAATTCAAGGGGGTACAGAAGAAGGAAAAGTTTGAGGGCCACTCTTTTCTATAAATAAAATAATTTCTGTATTTTTTCATAAAGTTAAACAAGTTTGACTGTTCGGAGTTTAAAAAGCAGTTATAACCTACCTCTCAAGAAGACCTTCTTTAATAAGAGCCCAGTAAAGCCTAAAGTTTAAGGGCCAAATTAAATAAAATAAATAGTCCAGCTTCACAATTATTTATGTCATTGTAAATTGTAAAACGAATGTATTTATTTTATTATTAATAAAGGTTATTCAATCAATCAATCAATGTGCTGAACCAGAAACTCTGATGTAAAACACCTCCCACCATAATTGAACCACCATCATGCTTCACAGTCTTTCAGAGTGAAACTTTCCATGGCTACGTTGTTTAAACCCATATTTGCAAAAGCTCAGTTTTTGGTCTGTCTCATCCCTTCAGAGAACATTCTTCCAATCAATACACCAGTTTTGATTTTCCTTCACAAACTCAAACCTATTTTTCGTATTCACATCACTAAATATGGTTTTCTGAGGACAACTTTTCCTTGAAGGGCACATTCTTGAAGCTTTCTTTCCACAGTGGACGTGTTTACAACGATTCCCAGGTCCTCTTAAATATTTAGATTGCACATATTTCTGGATCTGTTTTCACTCGATTTGCTAAGAGTCTTTCAAATAATGCGATCCCGTCTTTCGGTAGTTATTTTAGGCAAATCCTGTTTGTTACGAGTAGCCAACCTGCCATTTTCCTGCCGCAGCCCCAAAACGGTTCTTTGAACTGTTCCTTTTGGATATTTTGAGTTCCATTGTAATTTCTCTTCAGTTATTACCCAGTTTATACAAGGAGGCCGAGTATTTACATGGGCTCATAATTCGTGCTAACTCCCTGTTCACTCCGTGATGGAGAGGATTATCACGAGCAATTTTCCTGAAATATCTGAAAACGATAAAAGGACCATAACTCACTGATTATTTCTTTGCATATCTGGCCTCGTATAAGTATTAAACAAGACAGTAGAATAAATTGTATGTGGTAAATGCACGGATGCTATCAATCTTACAAAATTGCTGAAATATAGGCTGCATTTGACCAGTTTTCCCACACCGTATGAATGTTAATGTAGATATAACAAGCTTTATGGGTCACAAATGATTTTCGTTCAAAATATTATATTATTATAGCACAGCGTATGTAAACTATTTTATAATAAAGGTACTTTGTCCCATATGCTTACGTATGTAGGTTTCAATCCCTGGAAAAGAAACTGCACTCAGACATACTGTGTATATACATATATATATATACATAAATATATATATATATATATATATATACACACACACACACACACACACACAGTATATATATATATATATATATATATGGGATGAATTTCACACTTAAACACGTGAAATTAATGAACGATGTAAACCACAAGAAAAAAAGATTACTCCAAGTGCTTTCGTGTATTAAGCAATACACCTCGTCAGGGAATGACCTCGACGAGGTATATTGCTGAATACACCCAAGGCCTTGGAATAATATTTTCTTTCTCCTTGTGGGTTTGCATTATATATATATATTAGTGGTGGACCGGATGTCAGTTTTTCAACATCTGCGGATGCGGATGCGGATATTTACTTAATCTATCAATATAATATAGAATTATGAATATATTACTATTATGGCAGGCAATGCATAAGAATTAAAATTAATATTAATGTTTTCATTATGATAAAAATAATAACTTTCTCAAGAGTTTCAGCCACAGAAAATTCAATGAAACAAGTTTCATTCAATTTTCTGTTACCAGGTATTTATATTTTGAGGTTTATATATTTGTTTGTTCATTAATAATTAATACTTTACATGAAATGCACATGACTGGGCCTTATAAACTACTTTATTAGCTAATTTAATTGTAAATTGAATAATTTCTTAGAGGTAATATCCGCATAACATCCGCAGTCAAAAGTGCGGATACGGATGTCCGGTCCACTACTAATATACAGGGTGTCCCATAAGTCCGGCATCATAGGAAAAATAATAAAAAAAGGCAAAACAAAATCTTTTATTTACAGAACGTGCTCAATATGTCCACCATTGTTTTCAATACACAAATTCAGACGTGATACCCAGTCAGCAAGCACACGGTGAATGATGTCAGGAGTAATGGTGTTACATGCTCCAATAATGCGCTGCCGCAAGTGTTCAACACTCCTAATTTTCTCCGCGTATACCAGCGCTTTCAGTGGCCCCAGAGATAAAAATCTAGTGGCGTGAGATCCGGGCTTCTAGCTGGCCATTCCACAGCCCTCGACGTCCTATCCAATGACCAGGGAATTGTTGGTACAGGTATTCCCTTACTTGGGTGCTGTAATGTGCAGGAGCGCCGTCTTGCTGGAACCATGTTGGGAAATTTCCTTCTTCGTTTAAGACACTGGGAATGCTTCTTCCTTGAGCATACGTAGGTAGGTGCCTCCAGTGACATGTTCATCGAAAAAGAGGGGGCCTATGATGCGATCCTTCCAATGCCACACCATACCATCACCCGAGATGCACCTTGTTCCTTTGAAGAGGTATACCAATGAGGGTTGTTTTGAGACCAGTAGCGGGTGTTCTGTCGATTTACCTCACCATTTCCATAAAAAACGCCTCGTCACTGAACAGAATGGTGGACGGGAAATTGGCATCCCGAGCATATTGTTCCGTAGCCCATTCACAAAATTCCATCCGCCGGTCGGAATCATCATCTTCACTTAATTTCTGTAGGATCTGAAGTTTATATGGATGCCATTTGTGAGCCTGAAGAATGCGATGGATGCTACTTTTCGACACTCCTGTCTCGGCGGACAATCGCCGAAGAGACTTATTGGGACTTCTGTTAAAATGCCAGGATAGCAGTCGCTGTATCATCGTCAGTGGACCTCCTTGAAGGTCCACTGCGTGGTTTTCTTCTATGGATCCTGTTTCCTTAAACTTTGCAGCAAGTCTGCTAACACAACTCTGTGTTATTGGCTCGCGGTCTGGATGCAGTCTGTTAAATTCAGCAGCGGCCTCTCTTTGACTCCTATTTCCTATGAGTAGAATTATCTGGATTCGTTCTTCTTTGCTCACAGACATTATGACCTGTAGAAAGAGAAAATATGAATTATGGTTTGTAGAAATAGAAAAAATACGAATTTCTCCTATGATGCCGGACTTATGGGACACCCTCTATATATATATATATATATGTTACACACAGACCGTGCTTGGAACAAAGCACTCTTCTGGGAAAATTAAATTCACTATTGTCCGAGTAAGTAATAGTAATAACAAATATTAAAGTTTTCTTTTTCATGATATATATATATATATATTATATATAGTTATGTATATGATATTTTTTTGTTTCCGGCTGATGATATATATATATATATATATATATATATATATATATATATATATATATATAAATAATATTTTTTGGCTTCCGGATGTTGCATTACGTAGCAGTAACAGACACGTACTCGGGACGTGGCCCACCGGAAGCGGGGGCGAAACATTCTCTGGACTGCGTGTTTTACTTCAGTCTCTGTCCGCACTTCAATCTTTGTGTGTGTGTGTGTGTGTGTGTGTGTAATATATATATATATATATAAGTTCTATCCCATATATATATATATATATATATATATATAATATATATATATATATATATATATAAGTTCTATCCCATATATATATATATATATATATACACGGTGAACCAAACGTAGGTGGACAGTAGGTTGAATACGGTTTGTGTTATATTATATTATAACTATGGTGTTCATTATAACTATGGTGTTTGTGTTTTATTATATTAAATATTATAACTAAATTTATTTAAATTTTATTTTGTATTATAGTATACAAAAAAATTAAATATGTATTCTCAAAATAAACGTTATCATTTACAGTCCACCTACATTTGGTTCACCCATATATATATTATATATATATATATATAAGTTCTATCCCATATATATATTATATATATATATATATATATATATACACAAACTCAGAATGGTCCCTTGAAAAGTGGACGCTCAATGTCCCGGTTGAGGTTTAAGTTTGGTTTTTTTTGGCTAAAAATACAATAGTTACCCCTTTTTTCTTTTTCTTTGATTTATTCAATCCGACGTGAATGCAACGAGTCTTTTACTTATATAAAGGTTCTGAATGTAGGGACTAGGCTTGCTTTAAACCCTAGGTCCATGTCCCAAAGCTGGATCCTGTCTGCTTTGCAGATAGCTGGTGAGGGAAGCTATATTTATGGGATCTCTTTGCGAGAGACCCGTTGCCCACGTCGGGCTAGCATCATGAAAAGAAAAACTATGGTATTTGTCATTTACCATTACTTATTCGGACTATAGTGGATTTAATTTTCCCAGAAGAGTTCCTTGTTCCATGCACGGTCTGTGTTTAACACACACATATATATATATATATATATATATATATATATACATTTATGCTAGGTGTCCCATATAAAGGTCCCTATTTCTAAAAATATCCTAAGCTAAAAAAAAGGAATTTAGACACAAAGACAAACGCAACAGGTACGTGAACCATACGAGTTTATTAACCTTAATTAAGCAACATGTTCAGTGTAATTACCATTTTTTCTAACACAATATTCAACATTATACAAATGTTTGACGGAATTTTGGGGAATAGCTCAGCTCGGATATGGCTGATTACTTCATAAACGTTGGTATTTAGGTCTTTAAGTGTCTTAAGCTTCATAGAATAGATTTGTCTTTTATGCAACCACACACAAAAAAAAGTCAGTGGGTGTGAGGTCAGGTGAGTATGGAGTCCATTCCACTGGCTCATAAAGGGAGATTAGTCGCCTGGAAAAATGCTTCTTCAAAAAGTAATTGCGAGTTTTACAAACAATGGGTGGAGGTGCTCCATTTTGATGGAGATTTTTGAAGACTTAACTTTCCTTAAAGACTATATCAGGCGTGGGCAACCCTTGGCACGCGTGCCAAACGTGGCACGCCAACGACTTTTTTTCCGGCACGCGATTCCCCGGGCACACCTTAAAAAAAATTAAAATAAATAAATATACAAATTCTTCGCTGAGTTTTATATTTTAACTTAATGTTTTCTGCTAAAAAATGGTAAAGATTAACTTTTGCATCAAAGATTTGACGATTTTGGCACGCTCACTTAAAAAGGTTGCCCACCCCTGGACTATATAGCCTAGTAAGGCCTTCTATCACCTTACTAGGCTAGGCTAGGCTAGGCTAGCCTTACTAGACTAAGCTATAGTCTTTTTGGTAGCGGTATCGTCTTTTCCTAATTTATACTTAATTTCTAAGAAATTAGAAGTTATTGCTTTAAGTATGAAATGGTGAAAGAATGTTTTTAATATACGATATTTATTAGTTGTTAAGTAATGAAAGAATAGTATGGGTATATGCATATAGTTATATGGGGAATAAAACCCCAAATGTTACTTTTCTGAAGAAGAAACCCCCAATAATAAAATATACATCCATTATAAAATAATAGGCAAATAAAAATAGGGAACTTTTTTTTTTGTGTGTGTGTATATATATATATATATATAATATATATATATATATATATATATATATATATATATCACCAGGATTTGAACGCTGTTCCTCTGACGCGGAGACACGGGCGTCGATTATTCGGATACAACAGAATAAAGTTAATAAGAACCTAGCGATATTTCGTCACCCGAGGAAAACATGTAACGCTTTTGCGTGCAAAGGTATTTTCACGTTATTAACCCCCCTGCACTCTATCTAGTCTATGAAGAACATTGAATTAAAATTTGTCTGGCATAAACGAGGTACCATTAGTTGGAAATATAAACGCAGAACCGCACATTTTTGCGCCGGGTTGTTATTCATTTTTATCATGTCGTAGGTGTATACAGTGGCGGTTCCTTATATGGGCAATATGGGCAGCCGCACAGGGCGGCATTTGTGGAGGGGCGGCATGAGCGCCTGCAAAAAAAATAAAAATAAAAATAAGAATAAATAAATAAAGAAATAAATAAAAATAAAAATAAAATAAAATAAATAATAAAAGATCAATAAATATATTTTTATTAATAAAAAACCATCTATTGCATTTTCCATAAACCTTCCCATAAAAGACCTAAACAATGCAAAATGCTTCCAGATTAATATTATTGGGAATAAAGGCCCATACTTTAACATATGTAATGTTATTTTTCTGGGTTTGGTTAAATAGTGAAATGTATATTATGAAGCATCTGATGAGCCCTTGATTGATGCTTTGAAGAAGCTGGAGGTGACATTTTTCAATGCAGTGGTTGATGCTGCAACATCAGCCATTCAGGAAAGATTTTCCACGTTGGAAATTGTGGGAGAGAAGTTTGGAGTGCTGACACATTTCCAAAATCTCACATTTGAGGAGCTGACAGAACAATGTGTGAACCTTAGTACTACACTACACTTTAAGGGACAATCTGACTTGGATGGCAGAGAGCTTGCACAGGAGCTGAAGAACTTGCCTGACTTGCCATCAAAGACCATATCCTTGCTTGAACTGCTGACATTTATCCATGAAAGGGAGCTCTCTGAAATATATCCAAATTTGTGGACTGCTCTCAGAATTGGTCTTACTCTTCCAGTCACTGTTGCTGAAGCAGAGAGGAGCTTTTCAAAGCTGAAGCTCATCAAATCCTACCTGAGGTCAACTATGTCACAGGAACGCCTTACCGGTCTGGCCATCATCAGTATAAATCATACAATTGCTGAGCAGATTTCATATGATGATTTAATTCATGACTTTGCATCAAGGAAGGTAAGAAGAGTCAGGCTTTAGATGGCAGTTGTGCTGTGGTGCAATTTATTTTGTTTCTTGTTCAAAGTGTAGCATAATAATTACCCTCTCTTAAGTGTCTTATTCTATTTATGTGATAGAGCATTTGTACAATTTAGAAATTTGATTCTCTAGTTTATTTATGGCAGTTGTGCAATTTAATTTGTATTTTTCCTGTTCATAGTATCATAATTACATTCTCTTAAGTGAGTTATTCTATTTACGTGATGAAGGATTTGTAAAATTCAGAAATTTGAGTCTTTGTTTTGGTTCTGAAGTTCCAACAATTAGTCCAATAAAAAGTTATTTTGTGAAAGAGTTATGTCTGTCCTTTATTTTGGGGGATTCGAATGTGTGTGTTGGCGAACAGGGGGGGGGGGCGCTGAAGGTGAGGTTCGCCCAGGGCGTCATGTAAGCTAGGACCGCCACTGGGTGTATAGTCAAAACCCGTGTCTCCAACTCAGAGGGCCCGGGTTCGAATCCTGGTGAGAAATAAATTTTACATATCTATATAGATACCTCACTAGCACTAGTTCCAAACTTTGAGACAGACAAAGCTAAAATATTTATTATGAAAAACTTAACTAGGTTTAGAACACGGAGATAGGACCAAGATACTCAGAAACCAATAATTTTCTTAGCTACAAGATCAAGCCAGATGTACAGTTACAATTATTTATGATTGATGCCAAAGACTTCCATAAATCTCAATTGCAATATATTTTTGTTCGATTTGCAAATCAATTTTGAACTTTGGCAAGTCTATTTATTCTATATGATTATTTGACGATAAATGACTAATACTGAGTTATTTTCGGAATCTATCTTGACTGTATATTTACACTGTTTCATCCTTTAGGTCATAGTGAGTTGTTAACAGTCTCCCCAACTCACGCACGACCTTTACACAATCATGTATTACCCGCATTATATTTCTACTGTCAGCTCTTTGTAAGTATATTGTAGTATTTGATAGTATTTCAAAAATGATACTACTACTACTATCAAATATAATAGTATTCTTATGTTATATGTAAAAATTAAAGTTATTTTTCATATGCCTTAAAACTAGTCCAAATGTTTGCAGAGTAGATACAAAAAAAAAAAATTTAGTAAAGTGTATTTGGTGGTATAGCCTACAAAATAGAATAGCATTTATGGTAGGCTGAATTACAAGATTGTGTCATGAAAATAGAAGGATAGCCTACATTAAAAAACTTTCATATATCTTTTGCTATTCCATTATCATAAAGAGGATTACACACTTTTATACAGAATTCGCAAAAGAAACGCAGTAAAACCTTATCTTTTGACGGTAGTCAAATGATAAGAAAAATAGTTTTATAAGGAACTTTCAACTGGAGGGCTTTACGGTTATACAGGGTGATAAAAGAAAAATGTTAACACTTATATGGGAAAGAATTACAGATGTCATCCAATCAATACCACCAGAGATGTGCCTCAGGGCTCTGGAAGCAACGTTTCACCGCTTTCATACATGTATAGATATCCGCGGACAGTAAGAAGAGACTATATATATGAAGCACTATTTGCATCGCAAAAAATGTTTACAAATAAAGTGGAAATAAAAAATAAAACCCCCATGTAGGTGTTGACATTTTTTTTTAATCATCCTGTATTTCATACAACGCAGTTTTATAGTAGAGTCGTTTAGTTTATATATATAAACCCCTTCCGTTATAACGTTCGCTATAAGCACTTTCAATTATAACCTCGCTAAATTTTTCATTCCTTTGTTATCCGAGTTCTCACTGATAATTAAAATTCAGTTGAAGACTCTTTTTCTCTCTTATTAAGGAAATCACTGAAAATAATAACATTGACTCTGTAGTTATGACCATCTTTGATGCAACATCTTTGTTCACTAACATTCCTCTCAATGAAACTATCGACCTGTGTATCAATCTTCTCAAATCGCATAACTCTACAGCTCTCGCCCGAGGTGAAGATAACGTACGCTCGCTCCTTGAAATGTGCTACTAAAAGACTGCGTCTTCCTTTTCAATAACGAACAATACGTACAAACGGACGGAGTTCAGTTGGGAGGACCTCTTGGAAACCACCTTTGCAAATTTATTTCTTTTTTACAATGAGAAAAAGTGGTCGGAGGACTGTCCCCAGCACTTTAAACCAATTTTCCTCCGCCGTTATGTAGACAATTGTTTTGTTCTATATTTAAATCTCCCGAGGGAACTTTTTCGTAAATACTTAACTTCAAAACATAAAAACATTAAATTCTTTAATGATAATTCTTTACTATTCCTCGTAGACAATTGTTTTTGTTCTATTTAAATCTCCCGAGGGACTTTTTCGTAAATACTTACTTCAAAACATAAAAACATTAAATTCTTTAATGATAATCTTTACTATTCCTCGGTAGACAATTGTTTTGTTCTATTTAAATCTCCCGAGGGAACTTTTTCGTAAATACTTAAATTCAAAACATAAAAACATTAAATTCTTTAATGATAATTCTTTACTATTCCTCGGTAGACAATTGTTTTGTTCTATTTAAATCTCCCGAGGGAACGTTTTCGTAAATACTTAACTTCAAAACATAAAAACATTAAATTCTTTAATGATAATTCTTTACTATTCCTCGGTAGACAATTGTTTTGTTCTATTTAAATCTCCCGAGGGAACTTTTTCGTAAATACTTAACTTCAAAACATAAAAACATTAAATTCTTTAATGATAATTCTTTACTATTCCTCGGTAGACAATTGTTTTGTTCTATTTAAATCTCCCGAGGGAACGTTTTCGTAAATACTTAACTTCAAAACATAAAAACATTAAATTCTTTAATGATAATTCTTTACTATTCCTCGGTAGACAATTGTTTTGTTCTATTTAAATCCCGAGGGAACGTTTTCGTAAATACTTAACTTCAAAACATAAAAACATTAAATTCTTTAATGATAATTCTTACTATTCCTCGGTAGACAATTGTTTTGTTCTATTTAAATCTCCCGAGGAACGTTTTCGTAAATACTTAACTTCAAAACATAAAAACATTAAATTCTTTAATGATAATTCTTTACTATTCCTCGGTAGACAATTGTTTTGTTCTATTTAAATCTCCCGAGGGAACGTTTTCGTAAATACTTAACTTCAAAACATAAAAACATTAAATTCTTTAATGATAATTCTTTACTATTCCTCGGTAGACAATTGTTTTGTTCTATTTAAATCTCCCGAGGGAACGTTTTCGTAAATACTTAACTTCAAACATAAAAACATTAAATTCTTTAATGATAATTCTTTACTATTCCTCGGTAGACAATTGTTTTGTTCTATTTAAATCTCCCGAGGGAACGTTTTCGTAAATACTTAACTTCAAACATAAAAACATTAAATTCTTTAATGATAATTCTTTACTATTCCTCGGTAGACAATTGTTTTGTTCTATTTAAATCTCCCGAGGGAACGTTTTCGTAAATACTTAACTTCAAAACATAAAAACATTAAATTCTTTAATGATAATTCTTTACTATTCCTCGGTAGACAATTGTTTTGTTCTATTAAATCTCCCGAGGGAACTTTTTCGTAAATACTTAACTTCAAAACATAAAAACATTAAATTCTTTAATGATAATTCTTTACTATTCCTCGGTAGACAATTGTTTTGTTCTATTTAAATCTCCCGAGGGAACGTTTCGTAAATACTTAACTTCAAAACATAAAAACATTAAATTCTTTAATGATAATTCTTTACTATTCCTCGGTAGACAATTGTTTTGTTCTATTTAAATCTCCCGAGGGAACGTTTTCGTAAATACTTAACTTCAAAACATAAAAAACATTAAATTCTTAATGATAATTCTTTACTATTCCTCGGTAGACAATTGTTTTGTTCTATTTAAATCTCCCGAGGGAACGTTTTCGTAAATACTTAACTTCAAAACATAAAAACATTAAATTCTTTAATGATAATTCTTTACTATTCCTCGGTAGACAATTGTTTTTTCTATTTAAATCTCCCGAGGGAACGTTTTCGTAAATACTTAACTTCAAAACATAAAAACATTAAATTCTTTAATGATAATTCTTTACTATTCCTCGGTAGACAATTGTTTTGTTCTATTTAAATCTCCCGAGGGAACGTTTTCGTAAATACTTAACTTCAAAACATAAAAACATTAAATTCTTTAATGATAATTCTTTACTATTCCTCGACATAAATATTACTCGTAGCAATAATCACTTCGTGGCATCAGTTTTTTGTAAACCTCCTTTCACGGGCTTGGGAATGAAATATGATAGTTTCGCACCACTTAAGTACAAACGCAACGTTATCCTTACTCTCTTAAACCGTCTATACGAGATTTGTTCCAACTACTCTTTCCTTCATAACGAATTGGACCCCCTTAAAAAGTTTTTACTGGGTAATTAATGGTTTCCCTTCCAAACTTATGACGGTGCAATAAAAAGATTCATCAACTTAAAATTTTCTAATAAACTAAAACCGTCGTAACTACAGTACGGAAGAAGGTATGCGCCTCGGTGGTGCGGTGGTTAGCGTCGCTGACTACAAATCCATCGGCCCGGGTTCAAAACCCGATGACGGCAGCCGGCGCGCGGCAAAACTCAGCTGTTCATCCTTCCACACAATAAAGAAAGTGATTGGTAGATAAATGGGTACCCTGTGTAGCCTAGTGGTTAAGGCGCTGGGCTGCTGGTGGGGCGTGGTTCGGATTCCACGTTAAACTGTAGGTCTAAGGTGGAGTGAAAAGTTTGGCCTTCGTCAGAATAAACAATTCGGGCGGAAGCTAACCAAAAGTATTCTTTAAACTTCCCTATTGTGCACCTGAAAATCTCGTATTAAAAAGGAAAATTAAAAAAATTAATTAATAGATTTTATCCACAGATTTCTTTTAAATATATTTCCACATTAGAACGTAAATTACATTCTTTCTTTAAATTTAAAGATCAAATTTCAAAGCCCTTGCGCTCGTCGGTTATCTACAGATATACGTGTGCGATTGCGCATCGTCGTATGTTGGCATAACTACACGCCAACTCCAAGTTCGTATCGATGAACACAAGGGTATTGGTACTCGCACTAAAAATAGACTTACAAATCTCTCACAATCCCATCAGTTAGACCACCCAACTAGATCTAATAACTTTTCAGTAATTGCTAAAGCTAATAAACACGATCTACCCCTCTTAGAAACAATACTCATTTTCAAACATAATTTTCAAACATAAACCAAATATAATTCATCATCCCCCATTTCATAACCTCAATATCCTTCAATACAAATTTTCTTTACCAACAAACCAAATTAGCGGCTTTCATCCATCCTTTCCATCTCTATTCTCTGCTGTGTCTGTGATCGAGTAAGTTGTACCTAACTTGTTTCTTTTAAGATTTTATTGATTTTAATGTTTTATATTTTAAACTTATCCATAATAATGTTTCCCTAAATTATTTTATAATGTTTTTGCTTAAATTTACTCTCATCGTAAAGGTAAGCCCCTTTTAGGGGGTTCTTTTATAATATTTTATATTTTAATTTTATTACTTTATAATTTCATGACCTCTTTTTAATTTTTAATTTTTACTTTGTGGCATTTGTGCTGTCACTAGTTAAAAATTGTTTAAATTCATATTTAGGTTTTTAATATTACTATTAATATTACTGGTTTTTAATATTACTATTTTAGTATTAATATTTGGTTTTTAATAGTTTTTTAAATCTTTCATTTTAGCACTGAAGATGACATTAGAGTATGTTGAAAGTTTTGACTATAAATGTTTGCATAAGGACTACTCTTGTTGTTCCTTTTATATATATATATATATATATATATATATATATATATATATATATATATATATATATATATATATATATACATACTTTTGCTTACTTTTGTTACTTTTGTTGAGTTTGAACGACGGTTCAGGATCGACCTGCGGTCGACCCCTCTGCAGCATCCCGCTTCATTTGCTGGATTTCGTGAAGGAGGGAATTGCTGTCTGATCTCCTCCTGCCCTCGTAGCCAGCCACGCATGGCTGGTCAGGGATTTTGCGCAAGAATCTGTCCAGCTGGTTCTTGAAGTTGCTCAGGTCGGTGTGCTGGAGATTCCTCACTTCTTTTGGAAGGACATTGGAAAGCTTTGGGCCTAGTATTCTGAGGGTATTTTCCATCCTCGTTTTCATGGCTCCTTGTCCCACCGCAGCTGGGACCGTACAAAATCTGCCTCTTCTCTCATTCCAGTTTGTTTCTATTTAATTTCTGAGGTTAGGGACAGAGCCCTCAAGTATTTTCCATATGTATATTATTGTGTACCGCTCGCGCCTTCTTTCAAGAGAGTAGAGTTCCAGGGATTGTAGTCGAGACCAGTAGTCTTCACCTTCCATTTCCTCTATCTTAGATGTAAAAGTCCTTTGTATAGTTTCAATGTTCGCAATGTCTCTTTTCATGTGTGGGCTTGTGAGTACTGAACAATACTCAATTATTGGTAGGACTAAACTCTTCCATAATTTGAGCATGATGTTTGCTTTTCTGCTACGGAAGCTCCTCTAGATTATTCCCATTATTTTTCTAGTCGTTGTGATTTTGATTTTATAGTGCTCTCTGAGTTCTGCATCCGACGACATTATTACTCCAAGATTCCTGACTTGTGGATTTGATGTTATTTGTTTGGCTTGCAGAATTTTGTATCCTTTTTTCTGTAGCTCTTCATTATTACCATATCTTAGAAGTTGGAATTTTTCTTCGTTGAACTTCATATTGTTGTCTTCTGCCCAATGGAATAATGTTTCAATGTCGTTTTGTAATTTTCTTATGTCATCTTCGTTCGATATTTCCTTACACATCTTTGTGTCATCCGCGAAGCATGATACAATACTGTCCTTAATATCTGCATCAATATCCGCAATCATTATTATGAACAGCAAGGGAGCTAATACTGTCCTTTGTGGGACAGAGCTCACGACTTCCGAGAGTTCCGATTTAACTCCGCTTACCACCACTCTTTGTGTTCTTTGCTTCAAGAAATTAAATATCTATCTTCCTAGCTTTCCAGTAATTCCTGTATCCTTAAGTTTGTGTGCTATGATTCCATGGTCACATTTATCGAAGGCTTTAGCAAAGTCAGTATATATTACATCAATGTTTTGTCCTCGACACAATGTTTCTAATATTTTCTCCTAGTGGTCTAGTAGCTGTGACAGGCATGATCTTCCCGCCCTGAAGCCATATATATACAGGGTGGGCCGAAAGTCTGGATCCATAGGAAAATATTTATTTTAATACATAAATTACAACAAATGTTAAATACTTAAAATGAATATGAACTTTAACTCGTAAATGCGTATCCGTGATACTGTACAGTAGTTCGTACTCCAGTATAAATACTCAAATACTTTTTTTATTTCAGCCCAGAAATGGCTTCGAATCTAACAACAGAAGACCGGGTAGAACTTGTGCTCATGTACGCAAGACAGGGCGCTACACACAGAGAAGTTGCTACCGAATTCAATAGAAATCATCCTGATAAGCATCCAGTAACACATGCGACTGTTGGCAAGTTGTTTAAACGTTTCAAAGAAACAGGAAGTGTACATGATCGACGGCGTTCTGGTCGTCCAAAAACTGTAACTGATGAAAATACCTCTGCAATGGTATGTGAAACTTTAACGAATAGTCCAGTAAAGTCAACAAGAAGATTATCAAATGAAACACGCATCTCGAGAACGTCAATTCGAAGAATTATTAAAAATCATAAATTCCATCCCTAAATGTCTCGATGTCAGAGGCCGCCAATTTGAGCATTTGTTATAATTTGTTGTTTATACTGGAGTACGAACCACTGTACAGTATCACGGATACGCATTTACGAGTTAAAGTTGATATTCATTTTAAGTATTTACCATTTGTTGTAATTTATGTATTAAAATAAATATTTTCCTATGGATCCAGACTTTCGGCCCACCCTGTATATATATATATATATATATATATATATATTTTTTTTTAAGTTCAGGAAGAACCGATTCGCCTCTATTTAAAAGGGCATATCTCAGCGGAAAAACAAAGAAAAAGGGAGAGGAAAGACAGAGGAAAAAGAAAGGGTGGAGGGGACAGTCGAAATGGAAAAAGACCAAGGATGACAAGGACTGCAGGGTCGAGCCCCATCATCCTTGGGTGCTAGGGCCGGGAGGGTGCACGTGAAACCTCCAGGAACAAGCACGTACAAACGAGCACAAAGAGCACTCAAGAGCACGAGCTTAGAACCCCCTTGCGGGGATATATATAATATATATATATATATATATATATATATATATATATATAGTATAGAAACGACGTAAGTATAGAGGAGTGTTCTGCACACGAGGAAGAGAAATAACGAACAAATGAAAAATGAGGTGACCGCCCGGGAATCGAACCCAGGATCTTCCGATTGCCGGTCAGATATGCTACCACTACACGTGGTGTAGTGGTAGCATATCTGACCGGCAATCGGAAGATCCTGGGTTCGATTCCCGGGTGGTCACCTCATTTTTCATTTGTTCGTTATTTCTCTTCCTCGTGTGCAGAACACTCCTCTATACTTACGTCGTTTCTATACATTAATATACTGCGTGGACATTGCAGTTAAATGTATATATATATATATATATATATATATATATATATATATATATATATATATATATTATTAACACATAGAAAAGACATTCACAGATTAAGTGTTCAATAAAAAATAAAGTCTTCACTGTTTTTACAAAGAATCGCTACACCCATACACTCATTCAGGGCACGAGCAGCTCGCAGCATCACTGTCAAGTAGGCCCCTGTACAGAGGTTCATTTTAATAACGAGATTTTCGTCCATAGTTCATCCCCGATGGAAGAAACGATACTTTGATTTATCATAATCCAGTGAGTAGTGAAATTATAATCTTTTCCTTGCTTGAATCGTTAGTTCGCATTGCAGACATTCCAAACTTTATTGGTTCGATACGTGACTCATCAGGAGCAAAACGCACCGCATATTTGTGTTTCTCTTCCGAGGCAACGTGAATACACCCGTTCTAATTACAAATACATTCGTGTCACCTCACGTATGCTCTACGCAAACAGGACCAAGCGCTCAAAATATATCTGCAATTTCAAACCTTCAGTATATCTATGCATGCCTTTTTTTCTATTGATTCATCTGATAGTGCGCTTCTATACGTATAATGTGAAGTAAATAACAAATGGAACTGTGTATATCATAAAACTCTTCCCCTTATCTTGAACTCGTTTGTGAAGACAAAAAGAGAGAATATTGTGTTTTATGTGTAACGTCATTACAAGGGTACTGGGAACTCTCTCTCTCTCTCTCTCTCTCTCTCTCTCTCTCTCTCTCTCTCTCTCTTTATATTATATATATATTACCGGATCTTTTCCATTTGGCGGCAGGCGGTTTTTTTTAACCAAATTTTCACCAGTAATACTTTTTTGTGCTAAATACGAATCTAACATTCTTTTTTAAGAGAACTGAAAGGAAAATATCGAAAAAAAAGATTTTAAATACGAACTACTTTATACGGCGTACGAAAGGGAAATATTTATTTGAAATCAGCTATATCCTTTAATATTTTTCTAAATATATCTTCGTTTTCATTACGCTTCCGCCAAATAAATTCGCATCATTTGTATAATTTAGGTCTCGGGGGTACGGGGGCAGAGCCCCGTAAAGATCACGCATCACAAATTGATCGGTATCGGGTTATATTTTTTATTTTTGAATTTCCGACGCTAAAATGTCGTTCAATCGATCAATTTGTGATGCGTGATCTTTACGGGGGCTCCGCCCCCGTACCCCCGAGACCTAAATTATACAAATGATAATGTAATAACATATTCATGTTAGGTAAGGTTAGGTTAGGTTAATTAATACCAAAATACATTTTCCTAGTAATATTTGAGGTGTTTTGCTTAGATTTTGACCTCCATTTCCCTTGAAAATGGGCCAAACTTCAAAGTACTATAGCTTTGTTGGATTCATTTCCGACGAAAATGGAGGTCATATTTGAACAAATCACATCAAATACTACTAGAAAATGTATTTTGGTGTGTAAAATGACTGAGTTACTTAAAACACATAATTACCGAAAATTTCACTGCATCTTCTTCTGATATAATATTCACAAAAATCCACTGTAAATTATAATTCACGTCCATGAATTACTCGTATTTCCAGAAACAATAATGAATCGCGCGGAATGCTTAATCATATCGAGTTGCCATAATTATTCTACAGATTTTGGAATAATTAAATTTATATAAACAAATAATTAATATTCATAAAATAATTAATATAATATAAATTAATAAATTATTATATTATAATACAATATTATAATTATATTATTGCAAAACCGCAAGAGCACACGATACAAGAACGTACTCTGGAACCCCAATATGAGAATTTTGATTTTGAAAAGTGAACATTTTCACGATCAAGGTTTAAAAGCTAAGTGAGAAAAATCCTTTTTTGTGGTCGTCGGAAAGGAAAAGGCTGAAATAAGGGGGAAAAAAAGGGCCTAACTTTTGGGAGTGCCTTTTGGAAACTTGAAACATTACACTATTTTTTAACTTCTGAAGTTTCCGAAACCAAAACCAAATTTGAAAAAAAAAAATTATATATATATATATAGCTCCCTCGTGGCCATTGTCGTAACACCCCTTCCTATCGATCAGCGAAGTTAAGCGACAGTGGATATGGATAGCATTTGGATGGAAAACCGTCTTCTGGGTTCAAATTATGTAGCGGACTCGTGGTTCGGATCTCACGTAAAGCTGTAGGTTCCTTTCGTCATTTGACCTTAGATGTTGTGAAGGAGGTCAAACAACCCGATTATCTTATTATATATATATATATATATGTATATAACGTAAAGAACGACGCTTGTATAGAAGAACGTTCCGCACGTTCCGAGGCATGGTGTAGTGGTTAGCATATCTGACCGGCAATCGGAAGATCCCGGGTTCGATTCCCGGGTGGTTACCTCATTTTTCATTTGTTCGTTCTTCTCCTCATCTTGTGCGGAACGTTCTTCTATACAAGCGTCGTTCTTTACGTTAATTATACTGTGTGTTGTTTGCAGTTAAAATGTATATATATATATATATATATATATATATGAATCAATTCAGTGACTACGAGTAAATAAAAATATATTTCCCAAAAGAAATTGTTTAAGAAATCTCGCGAAAATGGCGGAATTTGGTACTCATTTGCGAACCTGAAATTAGCACTTATTTAGAACACAAGTTCAAGTTTTTATTTTAACAATTTTAATTTATTTATAAAAACATTTCCATTATTTTTTACAAAGATGTTTAAAATACATACGAAGCTAATAAAAATGTCTCTCATAAAACGTACGAATGTCATTATTTTAATGGAGAAAATTTTCTGATAAATAAATGGACATATATATATATATACAAATGCAGACGTATGCGTGCTAAATTTTATTTTATATTATAAAAAAATTCTCCTCTTTTCTTTTTTTGGAAAACCATTTTTAAAGTAAAAAGTCTATTTAAAAACGACATTAAAAAAAAAAAAATGTCCCTCAATCTCGACATCTCGACTGGCCTTCCATAAACAAAATTAGAATATTTAGGAGTTTATTTTTGCACTTAAAATAAAGCCTCTTCTTCATTTTAGATTCCACTTTATAATTAATGTTTGTTGTTTTTGTTTTTTTTTTTTTTTAGGTCTGTGTTTACTCCTAGTTTCAGTGCCAACTTTACACCTCCGAATAGCACCTTTGGCATCCTTAATTTATATTTTTTTTGGCATAATTTACGCTGCTCGTAGCGAATAATGTGGCTTTTTTTTTTTTAAGCCAAGTCCTTTTACCCAACATATTATAAGCCTTTGGTCGCAAATTGTAGCTTAGTAATAACGTTTAATTATGTTTAAAACAAAATACTTTTAAAATTAACAATTCTTTTCCTTATTACCAATATGCATTAACATTCTAAGGTCTGTTAAAAAAAATAGGTTAACATCAGATGGTGCCATAAATTTAATCTGTCAAATTTTGTGAGTCATTTGAATCTATCTCAAAATATATATATAAATAAATAAATGGCTACGATACACACACACACACACACACACACACACTGTGTGTGTGTGTGTGTACATATATCGTAGCTATTCATTTATTTTTCGGTAACCGAAGTCTACAAAGAAATAACAGGATCAACACAGCGGAAAGTATTTCATAAATTTACTTAGTAGTCCAAACGTTTCGGCAATACATTTACCATCTTCAGTGGACGCTAAGTTAGAAGTCCAAAGCAAAACTTTTTAAACTTTTTAAAAAATAAAAAAAATTAAAATGGTGATATAAAATGACAGGTGAGTAGATAGATATGACAAAACTTAAAAGTATAAGATTTGTCAAAAATACTTGCAAAGTAATACCAAGAGCAGGAGCATACGTCTGCCGCCACAGCTGACATATGACTAAACAAAACAAAAAAGAGTGCAAGAATGAGTAGGTATTTTAGTTGGTTGGTTGGATTTGGATATGGGGACATTACTTGGTTGAAATAAATTGAATTTGAAGGAGGGGTTATTGTTATTTAGTGTTGATTTATTTCCATAAATGTAAAAGGATTCTAAAATCCTTAATTTGCCCAGTAAAGCCTAAAGCTCAAAGGCCAAATTAAATAAAATAAATAGTCGAGCTTCAAAATTATTCATGTCATTGTAAATTGTAAAATGAATGTATTTAATTTATTATTAATAAAGGTTATTCAACTCAATTCAATTCAATATTAAGATAAATTTCTTCATAAAAAACAAAAATGAGTTAGCTAAGGTAGGCCCCATACCTCACTTTATAGAAAACAAACTTTTACGGGTATGGACACTAATTACACGAGTTGTATATTTTACAAATATAAAATGAATACCATTATAACACTATTACAAAGGAGTTATAGACTTTTTCATTTTCATTTTTCATTTTCATGTATTCTTTGGATCTTGAGTTTAAAATTTTGAGTCACTATTTCATAAATAACAAATATTCTTCTCGAGTCTTTGATATCAGTTAAAAATATTCTTAAACAACATCTTTTGTGACAAATTCCTTCCTTTTGCAGTAGAAGAAGAAGTAAGATACATATATTACACTTCCATGCCATGGTTACCTATTGAAAATTTCAAATTTCTTTAATTTAAAGACTGACTCCCAAAGAATACTTGTCCAAAGGTTATTTATTAATACACTTGCGATAGTTGTAAGGCTACGTATATTGGGAGCACGCACTACAGACTTAAGGATTTTAGAATCCTTATACATTTTTAGAAATAAACCAACAATAAATAACAATAACTCCTTCAAATTTAATTTATTTTTACCAAGTAATGTCCCCATATCCAAATTCAAACAACCAACTAAAATAGCTACTCATTCTTGTACTCTTTTTTGTTTTGTTTAGTCATATGCCAATATGGCGGCAGACGTATATATATATATATATATATATATATATATATAGAAGATATAAATTGTGAATGATATTACAGACCCACAAATTCTTCAGAATGTATTGTATCGTAAATTAAATCTAAGAGCGATACGAAACGATAAATATATACAATACATCCCACTCTACATTTAATACTTGTACTTTCAATTGTGTGTTATTGCATTGTCGAAACTGAATAAAGTTTTGAGTTACGCAATAAAGGCCTTTCCCGAAGGAGATCATTACAGTTCGATATTTATTTACTTATATATTAAGGCTCATTTTTCGAATACTTCATGCTGTGTATGCGCACATTTGTGTATACAGAACACTTTCGGACCACCGTCTGTTACGGAGATGTTCGTTATTGACTACAGTTGATAATAATAATAAATAATAATAATAATAATAATAATAATGCGTTTAAAAGCGTAATTAATATATTGATTAATGACATATTAAAAGTGTTATTAATCTGTAGTAAATTAAAAGTCAGCTTTATAATTTAACGGATAATTTGAGCTTAGGATAATAATAATAATAATAATAATAATAATAATATAATTAGGGAAGAAGGCCAGAGACTGGCGCACGGCGCAGCGTTCAGGTCAACTAAAACGACCCATTGCTCTAACGCCAGCATTATTATCACCAGCATTATCGGGATTCGAACCCCCAACGTCAATATCTTCATTTCCTATAGAGAAATGAGCTGCTGTTTGAACTTAGTATGGTACAGTCAGTGCTGTGCCCGCTAACTCCTAAAGTTAACGCCGCTAACGCTAACGCTAATTTTGTCGCTAATTTTTTCTGAAACCACCCCAATTTACATCTGTTCTGCCTTCCATAATTTACTTACATTACAGTATTAGCACACACACCTTGATGTAATTGTTGACTAAGGTAGAAAAATGTGACGTTGTAGTCTACGATAGTGAAAACAGTTTTATGGAGGGGTCGAGTTCCTTTCGTATATATTAATAGGGAAAACAAACCAACATAAGAATAAATTCTATTCAATTTATACGCCTAAATTTAATTCCAATACACAAACTGAAACTCAAAGTAATTATAAAATACTGACAAAGGGTAAATCATACCAAAACTTGAATGTTCCAATGATACAACATATTATAAAATAAAAATGGATATCACTGAAACAGTGATGTGGCGAATTGCATTAATTTTCAAAACAAACATACATTAGGTGGTCAGTACTCTACAACTGTTAGGAATTTTATCGCTACGCACCTTCCGTAACAGGCAACAACATGTTTTGCTATAACCAGAGCAGTGGATATACAGAGTCTGTCCAACAAATTACAGCTTACAACCTCTACTTGCTATTGTCATGATGAACTTGGAGTTAGTGCTGCCTCAGTCTTTTATAATGGAGATTATAGTCGGCGAACCAAATTTTACAGTAGTGCAAGTGGTTTGGAAAAATTAGCGATTGACTTTCTCCAAAAACTTAGCGGCGCTACCTGTTTCGATACTAATTTTGAAAATTACCAGCGCTAATAATATTGCTAATAAAAAGTTAGCGGCGCTAATTAGCGCCTCTAATCCCAGCATTGGATACAGTAATAGCGAAGTGGTGAAATATATAAATATATACGCGCGCGCGTGTGCGTGTGTGTGTGTGTGTGTGTGTGTGTGTGTGTCTCAAATAAGTAAATAAATAATTACTTAATTAAAGTTAAACAAATTGAAAAGAAAATTCAAAATCAAATAGTTCAAAGAGTGCATTTGATAATTTCATAAACGCAGAAATTAGTTACTTGGTTCGAATCCAAATTTGCGTTTGATTATTATAAAAACCAAAATACTTTCATAAACAGATGTTCCCGTTTTTTTAATTCGAAAAAGCTTTTTCTTTTTAAACGAATTTAATATTAAAAGAAATATTCTAAATATTTTAATGGACGCATTCTTAATAAAAAATAGTTAATCTCACTCGGGACTTGGAGAAAATCTTTTAGTTCATTTACACGATTGATTTTTCTCTTGTATATATATATATATATATATATATACACGGTGAACCAAAAGTAGGTGGACAGTAGGTTGAATACGGTTTGTGTTATATTATATTATAACTATGGTGTTCATTATAAGTATGGTGTTTGTGTTTTATTATATTAAATATTATAACTAAATTTATTTAAATTTTATTTTGTATTATAGTATACAAAAAAATTAAATATGTATTCTCAAAATAAACGTTATCATTTACTGTCCACCTACATTTGGTTCACCCTATATATATATATATATATGTATATATATATATATATATATATATATATATAGTCTCCATTTTAGAGCTCGGTAGATATTCTTTTCTTGTAAATAAGTTCATAAAAGTTACATTACGTTGCATGGTTAATATAGATTTTTAATTTTTAGTAAATAGTAAATTATTTTTAAAATAAATTAAGATCTGGCTGTCTGTCTGTTTGCCTGTCTATCTGTCTGTCTGTTTGTCTTTCTGTGAATGTAAATGTTTTGTATGAGATCGAAACCATGTGTTCGAGGTTTTCGTAACGATACCAAGTGGTTGATGCGTTATTGGCGCGAGTATATTATTGATTTGTTTATACAGTGGTGCTATCTAGTGTACGATCTCTATGTGTGCATAGCGTAATTGCAGAGCTAGTTTATATATTCAACTTTGTCCTCTAAAATTCATTCTAAATGGTACTAGACGTTTGGTTATACACAGTATATGAAACGTCTACTCAACATCTCGGAGTGAAATTAGCTTTCTAAAATGAATAATAGCTAGTTTGAAATGTTTACTAGATATTTCAATTATCTGAAAACGGTATTTAAGTGTTTCAAATATATAAAAGCACAGAAATGAAAAAAAAATCTGTACAGTATAATAGGTTATTTTTCTATTCTTTGCGTCTGGAGTAGACGCATGCGTATTGTGGATAAAAATACTTTGAAGTTGTGAGGCAGTTTATTTAGTGTTCGTATTGATAGGCTATCTCTAAAAGAGGAGAAAACAAGTATTATTTTTGTGGGATCACCTGAAGATTAGGGCCCCCAGCCTTCTTTAGTTAGCTTTATAAAGCTAACTAACGAAAATATCACGACCTAACCTAACCAATCGTCAAGTTGACCTAACGATTGGTTGGTTAGGTCGTGATATTTTCGTTAGTTAGCCTTATAAGGCTAACTAAAGAAGGCTGGAGGCCCTGATCTTCAGGTAATCCAGTTATTATACTGGGACACAGAGTCAATTGCAAGAAGAACTAGCTATAAATTGAAAGTCTTTAAGATTAATGCTGTGAAGCAATTCTTTCTTTTCATCTAAAGAACTTAAACTTACGCTTAAACTTGAACTCGTTAAACTTTCATGCATTTGATATTTCTTTGTTAGACAATTCATTAAATATTTCATTAGCATTTCACGTTAGTCTTTTCAAATATTTAAAAAATTGGGACTATTTAGATATTTCAATTGACTGAACGAAATGTTTAACTAATGTTGATGTTGGTAAAAGTTAATAATAGTGAACAATTTTTTTGTTTTATTTAAAAAAATTAAATGATCGATAAATTCCAAATAGCTTTTCATGCCATGAATAAGTGGTTTTGGTAAATAAATCTATAAATAATAGTTAAACATGGGATTAGTTCGTGTAGCGTATAGATTCATTAGATATTTAAATATTTGGGCGATTACTTATATTAGCCGAAATCCATATTGGGCTCCAAATAAATTTAACAACCTAACCTAACCTTTCTTTATGTAGAAAACCTAACTTACAACTTATGTTACCTAACCTAACTTACAAAAAGACGCTTACATGTGGTTGTATGCTCTGTTGGCGATTTATTTTGAACCCAATATGGATTTTGGCTACTATAATTAATCGCCCAAATATCTAAATATCTAATGACTATACCCTACACGAACTAGTCCTATATTTAGCATAGGAAAACAAAAATTCTGAGGTAATTACTCTAACCTAACCTACAAAAAACCACTTTCATGTGTTTGTATGTCTATCAAAAGTCTAATAAGCAATTTATCTTGTAAAAATAAAACAAAAAAATTGTCCACTATTATTAACCTTTGCCTAAATTTCTAACGAATTAGACATTTCAGAATTTCCAAAATTGGGACACTGAAACGTCTAACGAAACGTCTACTCCTATTTAGTCCTTGGCTACTTTTCCAGGGTCAAGGTATTTTCTTGAACCTTTTCCCGTACCCCCCTCCGGCGGGGAGGAGACGGAGGGTGGGGGAGTCTTATGCTTTTCTATCCAATTTTCTGCTACTGCTAGAATGATTAAGAAATGCGGTAGTTTAATAACAGGAACCTCCCCGAGTGGACCGAAAGGTCTCTGAGGCTTCCTCTTGTCCTTGTAACTCCTTATAACTCTCGTTGGCTAATTATTTTTATGTCGGTTGTCAAAGTAGGTCAAAGATTGTGTCTGAGGAACTTAAGTTTGGGGTTGTTTAACCTCCTTCGTAACGGCAAAGGTCATGTGACGGAGGTGACCCGCAGCTTTACGTAGGATCCAAACCATCTAAGGGTCGCTACATCATCCGAAAGCGGAAGATGGTCCTCATTGTATACAGTTTGTATGAAATAAAATGAAAACCTTTGAAGCCAAATGAAGAATTAGAACAATTTGGATTTTAGATTCTATCTTAATCCATGAAGTGGAACGGATGTTCCACAATGTCTGCTTCCGAAGTTCATCCATTTCTAATCTTTAAACTTGGATATACCGAAGACTATTTCTCTCTTATGCTGAACATAGTCACTCGCAAGTCAACGATCGAGTGATGCTTGACTGCAATTCAGGTTTTCTAGTGGTGAATCAATAAAAATATCATAGAAGGAAAGTGAAACAAAGATTCACCACAATTTCAATCATCACTTACGTCTTCAGGACCCCTCTTCAGGTAATTTTTTGTAATGAATATGGTGTAGTGACTAACCCTTTCAGGGTTTTTGAAATTATATATATATATATATATATATATATATATATATATATATATATATATCAATCCCTCGCCAACCGCGGGGGTTACGTTCCTGAAAACCCCGTGGTTGGCAAAACCGCGGTTGGTAAAACTAAAGGCTTATGGGAAATAGGGGGTTAGGTTCCACGGCCGTGGTTGACACACACTTTTTTCCTTAATTACGCATCATATTCACTCAGTAAACATGAGAAATATGTACCTGTACGAACAAAACAACATTAATATATATATATTAACATTAACATAAACATTAACGAACAAACCAACATTAAATATTAATAGTGAATAAGAATACTTTTATTTTAATAATGATGGGATGACCTTCACCTCACTATCAACATCAATTCGACGCTTAGAGGCCATAATTACGCTTATAAGTGCAAATATAAACGAAATAATAAATGATTGCTACGGTGCGGAACACGAAAAACCGTGGTTAAGCAAAACTGTAGACCACGGTAGCCAAAACGGTATACAGAAAATTTTTCGTATATATATATATATATATATATATATAACTTATATACAGGATGTCCCAGAAGTCTGGACTCATGTGGAAAATAGGCATTACATTTTTAAAGTGAAACAAACACATTTCTAATGTCAGTTTTACATATTTCAGGAAAGAAAATACCCTGATGGGGCAGTATACCAATCAAGAGAAGGTGGAACTGGTATTGATACATGTTTCCGGTAAAAACCAGATGTAGGCATGTTCGTGAAATAACTGACGTGCCTCCGGCTTTTTCTGGAAACATGTAGCAATACCATTTTCACCTTCTCTTCATTGGTATACTGAGCCATGAGGGTATTTTCTTTCCTGAAATATGTAAAACTGACATTAAAAATGTGTTTGTTTCACTTTAAAAATATAACGTCTATTTTCCCTATGAGTCCAGACTTCTGGGACACCCTATATATATATACACACACCTTTGGTTAGCTTCCGCCCGAATTGTTCATTCTGACGAAGGTCAAGCCTTTCACTCCACCTTAGACCTACAGTTTAACGTGGAATCCGAACCACGCCCCATCAGCAGCCCAGCGTCTTAACCACTAGGCCACCTAGGGTACCCATTTATCTACCAACCACTTTCTTTATTGTGTGGAAGGATGAACAGCTGGGTTTTGCTGCGCGCCAGTTGCCGTCGGGTCTCGAACCCGGGGCCGATGGACTCGTAGTCAGCGACGCTACACCACTACACCACTATATATATATATATATATATATATCAAAAGGGAAAAGTTATTACATGTATACAAACAAAAATAGGGCGTGGCTATTATTAATAAGTTAATCAATTAATAATTGTTTCGAATTTAATCATTAATTAATAAAAAAAAAATACTTGTAGAAAATGATGAAAAAATGATTAATTTTCTCCATAATTTCAACATCATTTTACCCTAACTTTTGTAATGTGGCACTTGAATTTGGCACCCTTTTACGTGTATAAACTGGCTAATCCGCTCATGACTTAAACTAAAGCAAACTAAATGGATGAGCAAATTAGGTTTTCTTCAGTCTTATCTCATGCAACAGAAACAATACAACTCTTTCTTACCTTTTTCACGAGTATTTATTTTTTAATAATTTTTAATTAGTTAATCAGTGATTAATTAGAAAATTTCATCATTCATCACTTTTTCCCAAAATAATTAATTAACCATACTCTAGAGCAGCGGTTCTTAACCTTTTTCGTGTCATTTCCCCTTTCGACCAGTTCGCCCTACCCGATTTCCCCCTCCATTAGGATACGGAAAAAAGTAGCCTCAAAAACAAAATTTAATAACATTAACAGACTTATAATGCACACTAATTATATGATCACCAAACAAAAATTCTGCCGTAAATCCCCCCTGGATTCCTGAAATTTTTTCCCCTGGCGGAAATTTTCCCCAGGTTAAGAAATGCTGCATTAGAGTCTAGACTCTAGAGACTAGACTAAAAGTACTCTTAATGTTAAATGCAATAACGCTCAAATTCAAATGTGCTTATTGAATCACTTACTATGTTTGACAAATCTATCTATTTATCAGTTGAATAAGTAAACAGAATAGATAAGAAGATTATCGGACCTGCACCACATCGCATTTGGAGTAAGGCGATTTGTGAACGTTATAATAGAACGGTAAAAATTTCATTGCAAGAAAATGGGTATATTACAGAGAGCTCCAAAGATTATAGTGTTAGGCGACGCATTTCAGGGTCTTAGTCTGATATTTTAATAATTCAGCTATCTTATTGAGGAGTTTTTCTTCTTAATACAAATATATAATAGTTATATAATAGTCACCCAGAAAAAAAGAAAGTTTGTGAGTGATGAACGATGTCTCGATCATTCAGCGCTCATGACGTATCGCCATTTACACGTGGTCGCATCAATGAACAATGAAACTATAATCAAAGTGAGAGGCACACAGGTTGCTTGCAACATTTCGGTAACTGAACGTTTCAAATACGTGCCAAGGTTAGGTTAGGTTAGGTTAGGTTAGGTTAAGTTATTAGAGTGTTAGTGAAATGTCATATCGATAAAATGAGAGGTTCGCAGATAGCTGAACGAAACTGTGGGTTTGCAAGATCCACATTCCGTAACATCATCGCAAATTTTCGTTGGACAAAATACCCTGTTTCTCATCGTGGATTTACTGCCATACTTCAACTTCTCGCATCTAAGAAGATTCACTTGACAAAAAACGGAAAGCCAACCCGTAACCATCGACCAGGAAGGCCATCCATGGTTACAGAACGAGTACGAGAAGCCCTTGCTCGCGAGGCAAGGTTCGATCCACGCACAAGACTTGTAAACATCGCAAGTAATGCCAGTCTGCCATAACTAACAGTGCAAGATTATTTGCATGAACTGGAGTACAATGGACGTGTGGTTTGTCAGAACCCCTATTTACAGGAACCAAGGAGATGATTCACAGATCAATAGCATTTTGGAGGTTAATTCTTCTTCTGGTTTAATGGTGTATAAACAACAGTTTGAGATGTTGGAAATTCTTCCCTAATTCGCTGAAGGAAGTCTTAATTCTGTTCTGCAAATACAGATCAATTCTGGAGAATGATCAACTTCGATTGTTCCAACGGTGCTTTGGCCAGTTGTTATATATCTCACCTCCAAAATCCCCATTCAGTGGAAGAGACAAAAGAGTCTGCACATCCTTCCCTGGGTACCTATAGAAGCCCTGATAGACACTTTATTGAACACTTTTGGAGGATATTGATCGCCATTTGCATGAAAACACGAAGATCAATTCCTTTTATAAAATCTTTATCGTGTACTGATAAAGAAAAGTATCTCAGGCTTTCATGATATGGTGAACAACAGTTAATCAGTATTATTTCACTATTTCCCTATTGACTACGTCTTAAATATGCATACTGTGCCATATTAAAATTCACTTCTGTCCTTCAAAGAGCCCATTTCATATTTCTGGCAGAGTTGTGTTTATTGAAACGCATTTATTACCTTAATTTCAACTTATATATTTTATACATACATACCCAATTATTATTTTTTGCATATCATAAACTTTAAGGTCAACATTTTAATTAGAAATATATCGACCTAATTTCGCTCATATGGGTAATATATGGACTGAACAGTTTCTTGCAATATTCGTAAGACGTGAAGCAATAAAACTCCAAAATTAATGATAAATATAATAACGTGATAACTGAGAACGTCCGAAAATTGTATATATATATATATATATATATATATATATATAACTCCCCCACCCTAGTAATATCTTAAATATGCTATGAAGTTTATTAAACAAAATTAGTCTCTTCAACCTCGCATCAAGGCAGATAAAATAAACCAGTTTATGTAATTTGAAGATGAAATATTGTTTCATCAACAGACGTTGAATTGTCATTTCATTATCTTTTATATTCATAATTTCTTGGTTCGTTCTAATTAATGGTTCATTAAAGAGAAGAAGAGAAGCCATAGTCACGAAGCCATATGCTATTTCGCTTAAGAAAGATGCATAGCGCCACTATTTTAGATTATAATATGAGCATTATAAGGGAGATAGAGTAAGTTGAGACTTAATTTTGAGTTTCTCGCTAATTAGGAGAAATGGCGTTCACGCAAGCTATGCCAAAATTGCGTGGGTAGAAAAGTCATTTGAGTTTGCTTCACTGAGATCATACGTCATTTTCAAGTTATTAAATGAGGTAAATTGAAGGTAACGTCCCATGGTGGAATATAATTGGAGTATAGTCGTTTGTTAGTAATGGCCAAAGTGCTGCACGCCTACTTATTGTGCCACAGTAGAAGGGTTAAGGTGGCACTTATTTTTATTTCTAATATAAAAACAAGATAGGAGGCTTATATTAATTTTGTTATGGATCTTTGTGGCAAGCCAGCACGACACAACTTTAGCCATGGCACAGTTCTCAAAAAAAAAAAAATTGGCACTACTTTTGTAGAAACTCGCTATTTTTTTATTTCAAGCTTAAATCTAATCCTAATTTAATCCTAATCTAATCTAATCTAATCCTAATCTAAATCTAATCTTTAATCTAATTCCTCTCTATATTTCGCATTTATGAAGTGGTTTCGTAAGAAAACATTTAGTTTTGAAAATTAACAAGATTCAAAACTATATTTGAATTCATACTAACGTAAATAAAGGAAAAAATCATATATATATATATATATATATATATATATATATATATAAATGAATAAATAAATGAAAATTAAATTCATTTAAAAATATTTTTAAATTCAGTAATACTTGTGAAAATAAATTGTTGATTATTAAAATCGTTATTAAAAATCGTTATTAAAAATCGTTAATCTGATATATATAAAAATAAAATAAAGGTTTATTTCGCTTAAATCGAATCCAAATCAAAAGAAATTTGAATTTCTAGTTGAAAAGAGCGGCCATTTTCTCTCTCTCTCTCTCTCTCTCTCTCTCTCTCTCTCTCTCTCTCTTTCTCTCTCTCTCTCTTTCTCTCTCTCTCCCAAGTGATCATAAAAGTACTAAAGTTCTTGGTTTGCTTTTTTAAAAAAATACTTTTGTTATAACTTTTCGTCAATTAGTATTTTTGTTTTGTTTACTTTGGGGTTGTTTAACCTCCTTCGTAATGGCATACGCTATGCGATGGAAGGGACTCGCAACTTTACGCGGCGGGATCCGAATCACGGGTCGCTACATAATTTGAACACGGAGGACGGGCAACTATCAAACTACTACCAAAACCCAATGTCATTTAACTTTGCTGATCTGACGTGAAGCGATGTTGCGACATGACCACGACGTAGCATGTCATTAAATAGTAGTTACCCGTTAAGCGTCATTTTTTTTTCCACTTTTGTACGCACCGATAGACGATATAAATCGTCGATAACGCTTAACAGATGAAGTTAAATACCAGATGAAAATGAGAGGGTAAATTAAAAATTAATATATTTTTAAGCAAGGTCTCTCTCTCTCTCTCTCTCTCTCTCTCTACACACACATAATTATTACTAATTATTACTAATTATTACTAATTTTAGTAAAAGGTATCAATAATCCATATTTCTCTCTGTTTCTAAAACTTGGGTAGCTCTTTTTGGTTCAGGAAAACCAAGTGTACGGTCGAAATTTTCCATACATTTAAACTTTCCACACAGTAAAAATAAATATATAATAATAATAATGATGATAAATTTTAATACCGGCTGCTGCTTTTTTATGGAGGAAGGAGGGGCCAAGGGCGAGCGCCCGTAAAAATGCCCCACCCATAGAAGAAGGAGTAGCGAGCACCCGTAAAAATGCCCCACCCATAGAAGAAGGAGGAAGTCGAAATGAAGGTCCTTAAAAGCGGTGCCTTTTTTTTCTTAATTTGGAAAAGATTGTGTAGTGTGTAAGATGCATGTAGATAGACAGATAGATAGATAGATAGATAGATAGATAGATAGATAGATAAATAGAATAACCTTTATTAATAATAATAAAATAAATAAATTTTTTCAATTTATTTAATTTGGCCCTTAAGCTTTAGGCTTTACTGGGCTCTTATTAAAAATAAGCAGCTAGTTGTTATAAATTTATAATAATGGAGGACAGTGACAGGAGAAGCGGGAGTTCCAGCACTCCCTATCTCCTGCCTAACGTCCACCCCGGAGTACTTCCCTGGGCAATTGGTGTCTACAATCTTTTCCTTTGTTATTTCAGTATTATGTATACGTCAAATTTACGTTAGTTTCGGCTGCATACCTTCCCTTATTAAGGGAATCTCCTCGAGAAATGCCATACATTACTGTATAGTCCTTTAATAGTGAGATGTTATTTTAAGATTATCTTATTATAATTCAAATTATGTAAATAGTTCCTTTAACTCGTGAGATGCTTAACATAATAATGATTAGTGAGGAAAGCCGGAAACTGGCACAGCGCTCAAGGCAGGACGAATGTGACTCATTGCGTTAACTCCCGAATTATTATTATTATTATTATGATCACCAGCACCATCGGGAATCGAGTCCACGACCTTAGTACTTAGTATGACGATTATGCGTAGACGATGTTACCCGCTGAACTACTGTACAAGGGCTGGCGAATGTTTAACGCGCGGATATAGAAGAGCGAAGGTGTTCGAAATGAAATGTGTGCCATGTCCTAAATTTAGAATTAAAGAAAGTCCCTCTTTCACGCGACCAAATTAATATTTCAAGTGGTTTTCAGTGTATTTATTTGCCCTTTTAAGTAAAATGGTGACATCACTCTTTTCTCGCTCCGTCAAAAGGAGAGAATGAAGACAGGCGACATGACCTGACCTGCACTGAATTAAAGTAAAAGTTTTATTAACGTAACTTCTCATAACGAAAATAGTCGAAATTTGTCCGTTTTGTAAATTTAAGAGAAGAGTTTAGTAGAGGAAGATACACTGTAGAGAAGTTAAGAAGGTGCTCAGCGCTAATTTTCTCAATACCTATGATGTAAATCTTGTCTTTATACATCAAAACCATTTAAAAGCAATTCGTTATTGGTTTTTATTCTCTCTCTCTCTCTCTCTCTCTCTCTCTCTCTCTCTCTCTCTATGTGAGTGCGTATGTATTTAAGTCTATATGCGCAAGAGATTGAGCATGGAAGGGTTTTATTACAGAATCTAAAAAGAGGTACTCATGCCAACTATATTACTTTATCATGAGTGACAGACTGGTAATGGAATGAATGTTTCAGTCATGAACTCGAATAATATCACTAAAGGAAATCCTTCATGCAGTTATTTCAAGCGCGTATTATAACACGCAAATCTACACAAAAGATTATGAAGAACGTGTTCTACTCCATTCAGAATTCAACATTTATTTGAACCTGGCACTTATAGACAATTTTAGGTTTGGAATTTAGCTTCAAAATGTTTCATTCAACGGACCTGAATACAAAACTTTTTAAGAGTAGCTCAATCTCCACTCCCCCCCCCCTTCAAAAAAAAGGGTTGGACACCCCCGCTGTAAACTTTTCATAAACTGAGACGAGTTCCCCATCTCATACAATATACCTTCACGTTTTTCAGTCATAGGTGTTCACCTTTCTTCTCATCGGCGCATTTGTGGCACGTAATAGTGTCAAACACGTACTCTTATAATGCTAATTAAACCTTTCCTTCGGCTGGAAGAGGATGTAGTGGTTTAGGCTCCGAACGAAAACGTCATCAGTTCGATCATTTATTGACTAAGCATGTCCACAGTTCGTGATGATCTCCGCATTTATTTTCGTTTAGGGAGATAAAATCAGTAGCTACTTGCAATATTTTGCTAATATGTAGTTTTGCAGCCACTAGATTTTTTGACAGACGAAAGCCAAGCCCATTTATATTTAACATCAATTAGGGTGAATGGTTATGCCCGAGTTAGGCGAGTTAGGAGGTAGAACGAGATTTGTTAGTAGTGTCCCACGTCATCAATTTTCGCCCAATCATGGTTCATGGGCGTGGTTTTCGACTTTGCCAGAAAAAAATGTACAGTATCTGCAAAATTACATATTTATCCAACATTGTTGGACTAAATAGTGTAAGGTAATTATAAATTCATAAAAATCATTCTTTGTAGACTAAAAATGGACTAAAAACTTCTTTTTTATTTTACTTTTTAATCTTTTGACGTCCAAGTGTTTCATGACTTAAAAAAAATAAATTGGGATTTAGATCTCTGAATCAACGAGATGTTATTTTGTAATAATAATAATGATAATAATAATAATAATAATAATAATTAATTACTTATCATTATTATTATTATTATTATCATTATTATTATTATTATTATTATTATTGTTATTATTATTTAGGTCAATAAAATGTGAAGCACGTATAATAATTTTCGTCCACCCATCACTAAATTTAATCTATTTTCAGACCTACAAAACCAAATATATATATTCTTTAATTAAACGTAAAATATAAATAGAGAGATTTAAACCATAATAAAATTAGATTTGCAGACTTGCAATATATACACAGTATATATTATATAAAAGAACTTTAAAATTGTGGACCCAATTGAATGCCAAAGAATACAGCAATAAATCTACATCAAGATAGTCTCACGCGTCTCCTAAATTACCCATATGATACCCACCTTTCAGGTTCATTATTTGAACTCATCTCACAAAGAGATAAACCCATTAAAAATTTAACAATTTATTGTTGAGCAGAAATTATCTAAGTCTCGGATAAATAACTTCCTGGTCTGATATGAAAATAATGAAGGCAAAAAAAACTTGCACGTAAATTTCTAGTTCATTAATTTAAGAAAAATGGAGGACGTCGTTTCTTGAGAGGTTATTGAGTTCAGCATATTCAAAGATTATAATTTGTGCACTTATATATATATACACACACACACACACATATATATATATATATATATATGATGAAAATAACCACGAAGGAAAAAGGAAACACAGAATGGTGTTCAAGCGCTTTCGTCTAATGACGAAGATATCATTAGAAGAAAGCGCTTGAGCACCATTCTGTGTTTCCTTTTTCCTTCGTGGTTATTTTCATCATAAATATTATTCACGTGTTACTTTCGTGAAATAATTTTCATATATATATATATTATATATATACAGGGTGTCCCGTAAGTCTGGACACATAGGGAAAAATAATAAAATTACAAAATAGTCCAAAAATTTATTACATAATCTGTTCAAAGTGTCCGCCGTTGTGTCGCACACATAGTTGAAGACGCAATCTCCACTGCGACAGCACTTTCTGAATCACAGTCGCAGAAATTTCTTGACACGCCTCCACAATGCGTGCTTTAAGGTGGAAAATGTTCTGAAGTTTGACCTCGTACACTTTGGCTTTCAAGTGGCCCCACAAATAAAACTCCAGCGGAGTAAGATCATAATAAAAAAATAATAAAAATAATAATAAAAATAATAAAAAAATATATTATAAATAAATTTTTGGACTATTTTGTAATTTTATTATTTTTCCCTATGGGTCCAGACTTACGGGACACCCTGTATATATATATATGTATATATATATATATAAAAGTCACTGCTGTGCGTATACGACAAATTCGACGCGAGATATTTTGTATGCTTTCGGATAAAAATCGATTTACGAACAATCCCAAAGGTTCGTCATCAAAAGGAAGAATGAATATTAGAGGCTTTGCGTGAAGCCGAGAATTTAGAGCCGCCAATGTAGGGATTTCCATCAGGGTCTGAGAATCTCGGAAATTGCGAGAGAGGGTTCAAACTGAGGAACACTCCCCTAGATTATGCGAAAAGTTGAAAAACGAACGTAAATCCTTTTACGGAATAAAGTTGTTTTGAGTATAACTGAATAAAGCGACTTTCGATGTTAAAACTGAAGTGAAACTGCAAAAAGTCAGAGAAGAACAAAGGAGAACGGAAGGGGGAGGATACATTATTTGTACGTTAGAACAGTACCTAAATCTGGCGTCATTAAATAACACTTTTAAATGCGTGATCATTAGAATTATTAAAGCTACGCTATGGCTTAAAAACTTGTAACTTTTCATCACTTGAGTCTGCTTTTACCTTAATTACAAACATTAAAAATTAAATTATGTGACGTTTCTACACACATAAAGAATTATGAGAGAGAGAGAGAGAGGAGAGAGAGAGAGAGAGAGAGAGAGAGAGAGAGAGAGAGCAGCAGAAAAAAGGACCGCTTCAAAGATATTGGAATATATATATATATGCGCCTCGGTGGTGTAGTGGTTAGCGTCGCTGACTACGAATCCATCGGCCCCGGGTTCGAGACCTAGTGACGGCAGCCGGCGCGCAGCAAAACCCAGCTGTTCATCCTTCCACACATTAAAGAAAGTGGTTGGTAGATAAATGGGTACCCTGGTGGCCTATTGGCTAAGACGCTGGGCTGCTGGTGGGGCGTGGTTCGGATTCCACGTTAAACTGTAGGTCTAAGGTGGAGTGAAAAGCTTGACCTTCGTCAGAATGAACAATTCGGGCGGAAGCTAACCAAAGGTTTAAAAGGTATATATATATATATATATACACACACACCTGCATTTCCATATATACTATGGAGAGAGAGAGAAACTGGTATTCGTTAAGATATCTAAATTCCAGCTGATACGTATCCATCTAAGCTTAATTGAGAACCATTATCTTCCATTGTTCTATTAAGAAAATCTACAATTTAACTCGTATACAGTATGTTGCAAGAAGACGGTGTAACCTGCCATATCTCACTATACACCGCTCAGTGGACGAGACAAATAGGATCAGAAGTTTTTAACATGTCTGGGATAATCTTGACTATCATTATTATATATATATATATATATATTGCATAATATTTTCACCCATTTACGTTTTCTCGATAATATTTTCATACCAAGAGGAAGATACGTTGATGAAAATATTTACTTAGAACGAGCGAATAGCCTGTTTACCTGCATTTCTCTATTGACACTATCTGCTACGCGGTATATTTTCGGTGTTGAAGATTTCAGGAATAATTTTTTCTTTTCTATATATCCGTCGATCTGTCGGTTCGTTGCAGTAATATACAGGGTGTCCCATAAGTCCGGAATCATAGGAGAAATCCATATTTTTCTATTTCTACAAACCATAACTCATATTTTTCTCTTTCTACAGGCCATAATGTTTATGCTCGGGATGCCAATTTCCCGTTCACCATTCTATTCAGTGACGAGGCTGTTTTTTATGGAAATGGTGAGGTAAATCGACAGAACACCCGCTACTGGTCTCAAAACAACCCTCACTGGTATACCTCTTCAAAGGAACAAGGTGCATCTCGGGTGATGGTATGGTGTGGCATTTGGAAGGATCGCATCATAGGCCCCCTCTTTTTCGATGAACATGTCACTGGAGGCACCTACCTACGTATGTTCAAGGAAGAAGCATTTCCCAGTGTCTTGAACGAAGAAGGAAATTCCCCAACATGGTTCCAGCAAGACGGCGCTCCTGCACATTACAGCACCCAAGTAAGGGAATACCTGTACCAACAATTCCATGGTCATTGGATAGGACGTCGAGGGCCTGTGGAATGGCCAGCTAGAAACCCGGATCTCACGCCACTAGATTTTTATCTCTGGGGCCACTTGAAAGCGCTGGTATACGCAGAGAAAATTAGGAGTGTTGAACATTTGCGGCAGCGCATTATTGATGCATGTAACACCATTACTCCTGACATCATTCACCGTGTGCTTGCTGACTGGGTATCACGTCTGAATTTGTGTATTGAAAACAATGGTGGACATATTGAGCACGTTCTGTAAATAAAAGCTTTTGTTTTGCCTTTTTTTATTATTTTCCTATGATGCCGGACTTATGGGATACCCTGTATATATATACTTTTGAAGAGACTGACTCTTTACATTCGGTCTGTAAATATAGACAAATGCTAGTAGTAAATTTTACCCAATATTGAATTATTAAATATTATGAAATCCGACAAAATGGGTCGAGAAAATAGTTTGAGAGCAAGAAAACTGTTTGAGATTCTCGTACATCTGGCATTAAATAAATACCCCCAAAAACCCTATAATTTAATTATTTTCAAAATTTTATTATTTTTAATTGAAGAAAATAAATTTGAATGCGAAATTTTTTATTCGTTTTGAAGAGAGTTGAATTGTTTTATCCCAATTATTACTTTAGGAAATTTCAATTAAGTCTTTATAATATTTAGAATATTGAAGATAACAGTAATATTTTATTACATTAGATAGGCATACTCTTCAACTTTATAAGTACACACACACACACACACACACACACGAGACCGGTCTCGAGTCCTACATCATTGTTGATTATACCTTACAAAACGAAGTCCCTTTTCACATTTTTAATTGTGGATTAAACCTAATCTAAATAACCTAAACCAACTCAACCATCATCATGATATTTAATGATTTTCAATAAGAAAATTGTGGAACTATGGCGACACCACTAATGTGGAGATCAAAAATCTCGGAACAACATTTTCTAAGAATCGTTCAAATGAAAACTTTTTTGAAAAATCTTATCAAAACGCTTACTTTCGTTTATCTGTTATACCCTCCAAAAGCGTTCACTCGCCAAAGGAGGTCGAGTGGTGGCGGCGGGCCGCGGAATCAAGTAGATTTACAAGCAATAAAGTTAAATCGAAGTAGATCTCGTTCGCGCACGATTTCGCATTTAGGAAATGGACAGAAAATGAAAAAGTTAAAGGCTTAAAATTGATAAAATATAAAAATCCCAATTTGCCTATCTTTCTCTCCTTAATCGCATTCTCTATATCTTATCAATGAAGTTTTTTGCGACACTGCAACGCAATTTAAATTGAATTTCAACTTCCCACATAGAGTTTGTTTATATATATAACGTAAAGAACGACGCTTGTATAGGAGACATTCCGCGCAAGATGAGGAGGGAGAACGAACAAATGAAAAAATGAGGTAACCTCATTTTTTCATTTGTTCGTTCTCCCTCCTCATCTTGCGCGGAATGTTCTCCTTTCCAAGCGTCGTTCTTCACGTTAATTATACTGCGTGTTCTTTGCAGTTGAAATGTATATATATGTGCGGCATGTGGAAGGTGTCCCCCTCGGGGCATTGGTTTCTGCGCGTATGTAGGAGAATTACGACTTCTGATCGAGTGAGGACCATGGTTATCATATCTGACCGGCAATCGGAAGATCCCGGGTTCGATTCCCGGGTGGTTACCTCATTTTTTCATTTGTTCGTTCTCCCTCCTCATCTTGCGCGGAATGTCTCCTATACAAGCGTCGTTCTTTACGTTAATTATACTGCGTGTTCTTTGCAGTTGAAATGTATATATAGGTGCGGCATGCGGGAGGTGCCTCCCTCGGGGCATTGGTTTCTGCGCGTATGTAGGAGAATTACGACTTCTGATCGGGTGAGGACCATTGTGTAGTGGTTATCATATCTGACCGGCAATCGGAAAATCCCGGGTTCGATTCCCGGGTGGTTACCTCATTTTTTTCATTTGTTCGTTCTCCCTCCTCATCTTGCGCGGAATGTCTCCTATACAAGCGTCGTTCTTTACGTTAATTATACTGCGTGTTCTTTGCAGTTGAAATATATATATATATATATATATATATATATATATATATATATATATATATATATATATATATATATGAAAAGTTACAAGTTTTTAAGCCATAGCGTAGCTTTAATATATATATTTTTTTTTTGTAATCTTGGTTTTGATTCCACCTGAATTGTTTATTCTGATGAAGGTCAAACTTGTTGCCCCCCCCCCACTCTCTTAACATGGAATCCGAACACGGAATCCACCCACCACGGGTCGTCAGAAATTACAAAGTCCTCACCCGAAATCGATCTCACGCCCTCCTGATCAGCAGCTCAGCGTCTTAGCTACAAGGTTACCCAGGGTACCTATTTATCTATCAACCAATTTCAGTGGTGATGAACCAAGTACGGAATCTTCGTCAGTACATTGACCCCTTATGTGTTTGGCAATGTTCCTGCAAGCTGCTCGTACCCTGAAATAGGCGTATGGGCGGAATGATGTTATAGGTGAAAAAACGTTACATTTTTTCATCCTGTTACTTAAGCTATGAATGCATCGATTGATATATATATATATATATATATATATATATATATATATATATATATATATATATATATAGGGTGATCTAAAATTACCTAGTAAACTTTTATATGTCTGTTGATCAGTAGTCGGATGTTGTGAAAAATGTGTTCAAGTTGGAGGAAGACATTTTGAACATCTAAAATAAACAATTATTGTTGCTTTTCTTGTTGTTGCTCTATTTGTAATAAAATTGTTCAATATCGCATAAATTGTTAAGATAGTGTGTTTATATAAAAGTTTACTTGATAATTCTAGAACCCTCTCTCTCTCTTTCTCTCTCTCTCTCTCTTTCTATATATATATATATATATATATATATATATATATATATATATATATATATAATAATAAAGAAAAAACGCACTCTGATGAGATTTCATTAATTTTTTTTAATTTTCATCCAGTCAGAGTTAATTCATTACCACACGAATAAAGAGGTAATACCTTACCCTTCCCCACACTTATCTCGCTCTCTCACCCTTGCCATTCCCTCTTTGCAGAGGAAAAGTTTCCTGATTTTAACTTTATATATATATATATTTTGCGAAATTTGCCCTCACCTATAAAACAGAAGGAGGTGTGCTCGAACCCTGGTTGTGGCAAATTTTGCATTATGCAAAATCGTGCGTGTTCATGCAGGATATTCCATATATATATGTATATATATGTGTAGAGGCAAACGAAATTCCTCTTCCTCGCCTGTTTTTTTCATGGCTGGAAGTTGTATATAAAACTCAAACACGTGGGCATGGAGCAGGCCCACGGAGGAAACACAGATTTTGTATTATTTTCCGAAATGCCCGCCAGAGGACGTCACCAAGGCCTATAAAAATGCAAGTTCTTTTTCAAATCACTATCACTTGCCCTTTTCTTGTATTTGTCGTCACATCTTGCTCTCAGCTCCTTCGTCAGTAGCGCCACTCGTCACGCCACCCGCTCTCTGACCTTCGCCGGAGAGCGGCCCGCCGTCCTTCAAGACTCCGGTCGAGAATACATGAAGTCTATCATCAAGTAAGGCCCTGTACAATTTCATCCCGCAGGAAGCAACATCACTGTTGCAGGATTTTCCGCTGCCCCCCTTTTCAACAAGTCTCAACCGGCCCTCAACACTCATCCTCACCACCGGTAGTCCCAGTCCGCCTTCAAATTCATCTACTTCGAAGCCCAAGTCTGTAAACTTTCTCGTAGGCCACAAACCCATGTGGCCTACCCTTCTGCCGGCGTCTTAAGCAACTCCCGCGTAGCCTACAAAACTTCAGTGTATACCCTCAGCGTAGCGAATAGATTATCTTCAAAGTGTCCCCAAACAACCGGCAAGCTAACTTTCCCAATACAACTGCAGTACGCATGTTCAATTATTTATCTTGCTGTATTTGTGTCCGCTTGTTTATTTGCTCATTTAAGTATCTTATTTTACTTGCCTAATCCGTTTACTGTACCAGTGCCGTACTTTTATTACTTCAGTTATGACTGGCTTAATTACTTATTATTGCGTGTTCAGCACCGTATATCTCATTACCTAAATTAGTGTTTCTTGTTATTAGTGAATTCACTTAACTCTGATACTGTATAAACCATTTCTTATTGTTAATAATAAGTCACTGTAATATAGCATAATTACTGTATGCATAATTGTTAATCATTGTGAACAAGTAATTAATTTATTTTTCTAATTAAACAAAAAAACAAAAACACGAAATCATTTCTATCTCCATATTAAATATTGTTTGTCTCAATTTTATTTCATGAATTAAAGTAAGCCTACTTTCTAGGCCACTAAACATTTCTTCTCATATACTATATATATATATATATATATATATATTAGTGATGTAGGTCACATCCGCATCCGCATCCGCGGAACATCCGCACATTTTCTCGCGTCCGCGTCCGCATCCGCACTTTGGGCTCCGGATGTCGTGCGGATGTGGACCGTTGAGATAAAACGTCATTAATAAGCGGAAATTATCAAATTCTACTATATTAATAGAACTAGTTCATTGTGCGCAAAAGTGATGCAAGCGACAAGACGAGAGGCTGTTCTTGTATGAAGTTACTCTCTTGCAACCTACTTAGATCCACATTACAAAGCTAAGTTATTTTCACCTGCTTGAGTCAAGCAGCAATGACGAGACCTACGCGATGTCAAAAGATGTAGTAAAAATGATCGAGAGCTATCACCAAGAAAAACGCCTGGCTGCATGTGACAATCCTATTAGTTGGTGGAAAAATACGCAGAATATCTATCCATACTTGAGTAAACTTGCAAGGAAACATTTAGCCTGTCCTCCAACAAACGTACCAAGCGAGAGATTATTTAGCAGTGCTGGATTAATATATGATGAAAAGAGAAACAGACTGGCAGCAGAAAAGGCAGAAAAGTTAATGTTCCTTAAGCATAACCTTCCTATAATTAAGTTTGAACATTAAACGATGAACATCTTAGTTTACTTTATTTTAATTACTCATTTATAAATATGCCTAATAAAACTTTAAACTTAATATAAATAGTTATCAAGCTAATTAAAGATCTCTTTCTATAAGGGTGGAGGTTGGGGAAAGAGGTCGGTGGGGTGCATTTGAGTTGGGTTCACGTCCCGCATCCTGGTAACACAATTATGGTTTCTAATTGTGGCTGAAACTCAACAAAATATAACGAATTTATTTGCAGACGAATTCACTAATTGATTTCTATATTAGTTAGATGCTTGATATTATTTTATATGTTCAGAGAAAAGTACAGCAATTATTGTACAATTAATCAATTATACTACATTATAGCTACAGCTCTCTCTACTGTATATAATAACTTATTATATACGTTAAACACAACAAATCTGGAATATATCCTAAAAAATAACGAAAATGCAGACATCCGCATCCGCATCCGCGGATGTGAAAAAAATGACATCCGCTACATCACTATATATATATATATATATATATATATATATATATATATATATATATATATATATGATACACACAGACCGTGCATGAAACAAGGAATATATATATATATATATATATATATATATATATATATATATATATATATACAGGCGACCCCCGCACTTACGACTTAATTGGTTCCTGGAGAGCCGTCGTAAGTCGGGCCGTCGTAAATCGAACCCCTTATTTCCCAAAGGCGCAGTGTTATAAATGGGGGTTCCGTTCCTGGGAATTTCATACCCTATAAATAACAAAATTGACTACGTAAATGGAGGAAAACTAAATACTAATATATGCCTTTACAAACATTTATTAACTAAAAACAAACGTTCAATATGAAAATAATGCACAGAAAATACATTTGAAAATTCTTACGTTTTATACTGTACATATTACAAAAGTTCCATTTACAAAATTCTTTCATCTTCTGGAACTGCGTCTGGGTTATCTGGGCTTTTCTCAACGGACTGGACTGGCTGAGGCTTCTTAAAATAGGAATTCAATGTGGTTTGGACTGAAGACGCCTTCTTCCTTTAATAGAAAATCTCCCTGTAGCAAGCCTAGGCGTTCTTAATTGTTGTGTTGACTTTCGAACTGCGTTCGAAATTAGGATCTTCTGTCTCGAAAATTTTCATCGCTGACTGGAGACCCTTGAACGCCTCCGAAAGTCTTTGAATGATAAATGCTGGAGGAGGGAGAGTCTCGACGGTAACCTCTTCTTTAATGACTCTTTGTCGATCGTTTCATCATCTTGAGTGTTTTGTGAGATCGTCGCTTGACTGCCACAAACGTCCGCAATGAGCTGGAAAGGTCTCGAAACGTCAGTGTATCGGAGCGAACCGTTAGAAGGAGACTTACGGAAAGTGGTTTACATGCTAGACGTCCAGCAATGGGCCCGGAATTGCTGCCACACCACCGCAATGCCCGTCTTGCTTTCGCTCGTGAGCATGTCAATTGGATTATGGTCCAATGGGGACGAGTATTGTTCATGGACGAATCAAGATTTAATCTTCGAACATCCGATGGACGGGAAAGAGTGTGGAGAAGAACAGGAAAAAGATTGGCCTCGTGCACTTTTACGGAGAGGGTTGCTTTGGAGGAGTCCAATTGACATGCTCACGAGCGAAAACAAGACGAGCATTAGGGTGGTGTGGGAGCAATTCCGGGCTCATTGCTGGACGTCTAGCATGTAAGCCACTTTCCATAAATCTCTTTCTAACGGTTCGCTCCGATACACTGACGTCTCGAGACCTTTCCAGCTCATTGCGGACGTTTGTGGCAGTCAAGCGACGATCTCGCAAAACGCTCAAGCGACGAAACGATCGTCACGGACAGATGTGCAGCGCAGCGCGATCTTCCAGATCATGGTCTTCGGGTACTCTCCTGTCTCCACATAACGTTGGTAGACACGTCGAACCGTTGTTCTGGGAATTCCTAGCGCATCGGCGATGTAACGCTGGCTCCGACCATCTTCAATTAGGGCGACTCTTGCGACGTTCACGGCACTCAAATCCATTGTAAATGTCCACTTCTGAAACCCAAAAGAATTAGAAGTCTATCTTTTACTAAACGCAAATGCCTACTCCCACTAGTGGAAGAAAAAAGTGGCACTAGCAGTCTAAGAGCAACTGAATGTCAGACTGTCGAATTCTTAAAAGAAATCGAAAATTCGCTACAGCTAGTGTGTTCGCAGCTGACGTTGTTTTGTCTCGTTATTTGGTTGCCTCATAGACTATATTTTCGAATTTTGAAACTTTTATAACAGAAGCTTGCCCACCACTTTTTTGCTTTTCGCGATATTCCAAGTGGGCCGATTTTTCTGCCGCTCAGGTTATATAAATCTCAAATTACGGACTAAGGTAATAAATAAAAGTGGAGTAAGGGAATGAATCAACATTAAACAGTGTATTTATTAAAAGCCGAATAAGCTTTCGGCCTAAACTTAAAAAACTATTTAATTTAAACAAAGAATTTGTTTAAATTTTAAACGAAACAAAATTTAAATACATTAAAATTCTAAGACCAACTTTTGTTAAAATTTAATTATTAAATAAATGATGTTAATTGATAATAAATTTGGTTTACATAAAATATGTATAAAATATTTCACTTATTTTTAAATTTCTCGCGTGAAGTAAAGGCCAATTCTTTCCATAAATATAATTTTATACGTGTTTAATCTAAACTTTTTATGTTTTTTAATTTACTTCATTTGTTAAGGTCAATTTGAACAAACCTTGACGTCATAATTTCGAACTTAGTTATACTTTGTCTAGTCTAAAATCCAAAAAAAATTTTTTGTTTAAATTAAAAAAAAAAAAATTCTGCTTTATTCTAATTTTACCTTCAAGTACCAGAATGCAATTTATGAGAGGAAGAAACGCACCTGACGAATACCTTAGAACCTTTGACCTTATGACCTTTTCATAAAAGTCTAAAATAACACAACACAGGATCAAAATTTTTCATCTTAATTGTACGTTTGGACACATTTCTCAGACATCATCTTCACGATGAAAAGGAAATGAAAAAATTAGAATTGATTAACACTTACAAAAATATAGCTAAATATTTACATATTTCTCTTTCACATACTCGTGTGTATATATATATATATATATATATTAATATACAGGGCCGGCCTTAGGGCAAGGCGAGCTAGGCAGCCGCCTAGGGCCCCGCGCCTAAGAGGGCCTCGCGCTGCCAGCGGGGCTGGGCAAATAATTTTTTTATATATTTCGCTTCCACCAGATTCCCCGACTCACGTCGGCTGTCGTAGGAAAGGGGAAAATTAAGGACAGTTTTAATGAAATATAAAACGATTGCTCTAAGAATATTTTTAACACTTCCTGTGACGGTAGCATCAGGAGAAAGAAGCTTCTCAAAATTAAAATTAATTAAGAACTGCTTAAGGTCTAATATGGGCCAAGATAGGCTAAATAACCTTGGAATATTGTCAATTGAACATGAAGAAGCAAGGGGTTTAAATTTTGAACCCCTTTTAATGGAATTTTCAGAAAGGAAGGTTAGAAAAATTAGTCTTTAAAATATATTATAAATTTATAAAGTATGGTATTTTTTTAGTATTCTTAATGAAAGCATTTTTTTTGTTATTCTTAATATTATTAGACAGATGTCTACAATAAATGTATAGCACTTCAGATTATTTTTTTGCCTTTTTACATGAACTAAAATCTTTTCTGGAGTGGGGCCCCGTATTATCAAAATGACTAGGGCCCCGCACTTGTTAGGGCCGGCTCTGTATATATATATATATTATAACGTTATAAAGTTTCAGACCAATAAAGACCATAGGATCCACTCTTGAGTCTTGGCTGGTCTACTTAATTGTGTTTGTAATTGTGTATTGCGCATGTCCTTCGTGTTGGCGGAGGGGATCTACAACTTTACGTGGGTTCCAAACCATAAAAACCTTAATTTTACTACCTCAAAACTATACCCAACCCACTCTATCAACATATGCATCTAATCGATTTTTAAACATGTTTATAGACGTGCTACTAATTACTTCTACCGGCAAACTATTCCAGCTATTTACTATTTTATGCGTAAAAAAGTTTTTGCCAACTGCTGTCTCGAACCTTCTACTTGTCAACTAAACACCCGTTATTTCTAGTTCTATTATATTGTGATATTTCAAAAAAGCTATCTCTATTTACCTTATCGGCTCTTTTTTGTTCTACCCTAGCAACAAAAGATGAAAATATATTATTTTCGATACTTTTGCATTATCCTCCCAACACTAATTTTTTTTTATAACGGCTAACGCCTGCGGCGGGCTGTTTTTACCCTAACCTAACCTAACCTAACCTAACCTAATACCAACACTAATTTTTTTTATAATGGAAGGAAAATAAAGTACCATAACCAAAACCAAACCAACATTATATAAAAAAATTAGTGTTGGGAGGATAATGCAAAAGAACCTTATTTTCTACTGTAGTTTTACTTGCTGAATTCAATAATATACAGTATATCTTAAATTGGAGAAATTAATAACAAAAGAGTTATAGTCCGTTTATTTTATTTAAAAGTAGAGATTGCATTTAAGATTTCAATAAAATGTCCTTTCCTTTTTGTCTTCTCCTCCACAGAAATTCACATAAATAAGAATCTATCATATTTCTAGATGTTCCCCAATGTCTCTCGTTCCTTTGTTTAGCTAAATCAACTGTACGCCCTTGACGATTGGTTAGGTTAGGTCGTGATATTTTCGTTAGTTAGCCTTATAAGGTTAACTAAAGAAGGCTGGGGTAGAACGTTATTTCCTTAACTATGTTTATGAAATTCCATTTATCATCCACAACAATATTTACAAAAGAGAGAAAAAAATAATAATTATAACCATAACTAATTAAAGCACGAATACTTTCTCCAAAATAAAATATATATTATTGAATTCAGCAAGTAAAACTACACTAGAAATTGTTGCTGGGGTAGAACGGAAAAGATCCACGTTATCGAACTCATTCATAATTTTGAAAAACCTGGATTAGATCACCCCTCAGCCTCTTAGTCTCAAGTGTAGTAAATTTTAACTCCTTAAGCCTATCCTCGTACGACTTCAACCTAAGCGACGGAATCATCTTAGTTGCTCGTCTTTGAACTCTTTCGATTTTGTCTACAGGGTGATTCAAAAGTCAGGTTACATAGGGAAATCATGTATTATGTAATGATACAGGGGAATAGTCACATCACATGTTCGATATGGCCACCGTTAACGGCAATGCACTTGTGCAGCAGCTAGGAATATCAAATCAATGCGCTCCTCCTTCGATAACATCTCATAACTCATTTACCTGCAAAGAAACAGAAAAGCCCTATGTAACCTGACTTTTGAATCACCATGTATATCTTTTCACATATGCGGATTCCAAAATTGGATCGCGTACTCCAAATGGGTCTAACATGATTTATAAAGAGGAACAGCAATATCACGCGATATATATATATATATATATATATATATATATATATATATATATATATATATATATTTTATATTTTGAATAGCGTAAATGGCGCTATTTTTAGATTCAAATCAAAATTGTGACGTCAGTAAGAAGAGAAAAGTTTTTGAAAAATAATTTGATTTAAATAGTTTCAGTGTGTAAAAAATATACAGGGTAGCACGAAATTACCTAGAAAGAGAACTTATTAGGTAATTTTTGGGTACCCTATATTTATTTCAATGGCACTTAATAAATTTTCGTTGTTACTCTATCTGTCTATTTATCTATACATACATACATACATACATGCGCGCGCGCGCGCGCACACACACACACACACAGTATATATATTGTTTTTGATGGTTTGGCTTTGAACGCATATTCAAGATCGAACTGCGTTCGACTCCTCTGCAGCATCCCGCCTCATTTTTGGGATCTGATGGAGGAGAGAATTGTTTCCTACTTTCCTTCTGCTCTTGTAGCCAGCTCTGCATGGCTAGTCGGTACTTTGTATAAGAACCTGTCCAGTTGTTTTTTAAAATTATTTAGGTGGATGTGCTGAAGGCTCCTCAGTTCTTCCGGCAACGCGTCAAAGAGTTTTGGGCCAAGTATTCTGAGGGTATTTTCCATTTTCGTTCTCATGCCGCCTCCCCCCACCCTCTTGTCCCCACTACAGCTAGGACAGTACAGAATGTACCTCTTCCATCATTCCAATATGGTTTAATTTAAATCTTTAAAATCTGGAATTACTCTCAAATATTTTTCACACACGTCTTATTGTTAATCGCTCACGTCTTCTTCCCAAAGAGTAGAGTTTCAGGGTTTGTAGTCGAGATCAATTGTCTTCGTATTTCGTTTCCTCCTTCTCAGACGAGACCTTTCTCTAGCTGTTATAATTGTAATGTTATAGTGGTCCCTGTGATCCATGAGTTCCGCATCCAGTGACATTATTACTCCAAGTGAGTTTGGTGGGTTGGTGTTATCTGTTTGTTTCGTGGTTCGTGTCGTTTATTCCGTAGCTCCTCCTCGTTGTTACCACATCTTATGAGTTGGAATTTTTTCTATGTTGAACTTCATACTGTCGTCTTCCGCTCACTTGAATAACGTTCCAATGTCTTTTTGCGGTTTTTCTATGTTACTTTCATTTGATATTTCCTTCCATATTTTTCTGTCATCCGCGAAACCTGGATACGATACTGTCATTAATATCTGCATCAATGTTTGCAATCATTTTAATAAACAGCGAAGGAACTGAGACTGTACCTTGTGGAACAGAGATGATGATTTTTGGGACTTCAGATTTAACTTCATTTACTAATAATCTTTGTGTTCTTAGAGTCATAAAAATAAATAGCCATCGTTCCAATTTCTTATTATTTCTCGTATTCTTAAGTTTGTATATTAATAAATAATAATTTATCGAAGGCTTTAGCAAAACCAGAATGTATATTACATCTATATATTTTTACTTCGACACAATGTGTCCAGTATTTTCTCTATATATATATATATTATTATATATATATAATATATATATATAATATATATATATATATATATATATACACACACACTCACACACACACACACACACACAACCACCATCAGAATTATGCTTTTAATTGAAAAAAAAGAAGAGATATTCACCCTCTGGAACGCCCTTCATACTTACTCCTGTATTAATGGACGCTAAAAAGGAAAAGCCGTTCATTCCAGTGAAAAAAATCTCATTTTATGAATGAAAAATTTTCAATTTCAGCAAAATATTTGCTTCAAAAAATTGAAAAAAATATACATTAAACTGGAGTCGATTCAATAAAACGTTCATGAACCAGTTTTTCAACGTGGATTTTTTGTTTTTATTGAGTTTATTCCACTTTATTCTGTAAATAAAATTAATTTTAAATTACAGTTTAGCCGTCAATATGAGGGTTAATTAACGAATTTGTTGATTCGTTACTTTTTTGATTGTTAATCTGCTATTTTTTTAAATTTCTCTTTCTGTTGAGGTTTGTCAGTCATCATATACTGTTGATGTTTTTAATTAAATTACACAAGGCATCATCCGCTAACAAAGAAGGTGTATATATATATAATACACACACTAAACACACTGCTTTTAAAACACTTGTAAACGACCTAACTTGTTCTCGTATACCCAAATTTGAATCCTCCAAATTCTACACCTTCTGGCTACGGCTTAATTGCCAAGCTCAAACTAAATATTCTGCGCTGTTTACCTTTCCCCTAATTCAGGGGTTCCCAAATTGGTGTTCCGCGGAACACAATTTGGGAACCCCTGCCCTAATTCTACTGAATATCCAAAACTCTTTGACTACCTCACTTTTAAAGTGAAATACATCCTATCTCACTTTCCTTTCGCTGAAATCTCCATTTTAGGAGATTTCAGTGTTCACCACCACCTTTGGCTTTCCTCCCATTTTATTGACATTCCTGGTGAACAAACTTACAACTTTTCTATCCTGGATGACCTAGAGCAGATTGTACAGCACCCTACTCGTATCCCCGATCGCCTTGAAGATAGGTCCAACATTCTGGATTTATTTCTCACCATTCATCCTTCTTCTTACTCTGCCCTCCGACCATATTCTTATATTTGTTTCCTGTCCTTTCACTCCAATTCGGCCTTTGGATCCTCCCAAGAAGAGACGCCTTTGGCACTTTGGTGCCGCTGATTGGGAGGCCCTTGGGCACTATGGGCAGTGCTTCTCTGATTTCCCATGGAATGATTACTGCTTCTGTGGCAGGGGCCCCTCCGAGTGCGCTAAGCGATTCACAGAGGTGATTCTTTCAGGCATGGAGGCGTTCATTCCATATTCTATTCTTACTACTAATGAAAAAAAAACAAAAAAAAGAACATGGTTTAGCTTTGGTTGTTCTAATGCTATCCGCAACAGAGAGGAGGCTTTCAGGAAGTATCTTCGCCATCCAACGCCTAACTGTCACTTACCTTATATTTCTGCCCAGAATCGTGCAAAATCTGTTTTTCGACTCGCCAAAAATTCCCTCATCAGACAAAAATGTGAAACCTATCCAATTCTAATTCTTCTCGCTCTTTCTGATACCTAGCCAAGAACCTCCACAACAACTTTACTTCGTCTTTCCCTCTTCTTTTCTATTCCGATGGCTTAGTTGCCGTCTCTTCTCCTGATATAGCTGAATTCTTCGTTAAAACTTTCGCCTCCAAGTCAACCCTGAACGATTCCGGTGCCGTTCCTCCATCTCCTCCTCCCTCTGAATTAATTATGTCTGAAATTATAATTTCTTCCAAAGATGTTTTTTCCTGACTTATCTGACCTCAACTCTAGCTTTGGTCTTTGTCTTTCAGCTGATACTTTTCCTCGCTAATGGAAGTTCGTTTTCATTCAACCTGTCCCAAAGAAGGGTGACCGCTCTCAATCCTCCACCTATCGTCCAATTGCTTTCATTTCTTACCTCTCTAAAGTTTCTGAGTCTATCCTTAATAGGACGATTCTTAAACACCTCTCTTCTCACAATCTTCTTTCAGATCGTCAGTATGGATTCCGCAAAGGACGCTCTACTGGCGATCTTCTTGCATATCTCTCTCTGACTATTGGTTATCCTCCTTTCGGGATTTCGGTGAAACCTTTGATATATTTTCAATCTTTCATCTATTCAACCGGTCAACTCTGGAACAATTACTCAATCTATCTTTCATCCTCTATCTATGACCTCCAATCTTTCAAACGCAGAGTGTCCAGGTATCTCGAAAACCTAGGACCTTCGTATAGGCTTTCTTCTTCCTCTATGAAGGAAAGGGGGAGCGTTTATGCGGGCATTTGTATTTGGTCCCTTCTTCCAACATAAGAAATATAAAGTAATTTTACACTGTATTTTTTCTACAAAGTGCTCAAACTATACACTAATTCACCATTAATTTTTTTTTTTTGTAAATTTGTGATGTCAAAAACGTAACATTTTTGGAATTAAATTCTGTATTTAAAATAAGATAATAAATTTGTTAAATTTTAATTGAAAGAGACACCGTCACTGGTTCTGTGCCATAACACTTTAGCGAATCGTATTTAATAGTTGTAATGCTAAAAATAAGCCATGGTCGTAAACACACACAACACACACACACACATTATAAGAATTAATTAATAACGAAAATAATGGCAGGTAAAACCAGAACAATTCCCCACTCCAACTTGACAATGATTATGGCAAAGACCAAGTTTGAAGAGAGAGAGAGAGAGAGAGAGAGATGCTGAATTTTATTTTATGGCCTGTTTTCTTGCCCATTACAAATCTTCTTTTCATCTCAAAAGATTCAGGGTCAGATTTACAGATTTTGCTTATTTAAAAGGAATTTAACAGATAAGAACATATCAAAAATAGATAAAATATTATACCTAATTAATTCCTTTACATTTTTTAGCATATATATATATATATATATATATATATATAATATATATATGTATTATATATATATATATATATATATAATATATATATATGTATATATATATATATATATATATATATAATATTATATTATATATAGAGAGAGAGAGAGAGAGAGATAGAGAGAGAGAGAGAGAGAGAGAGAGAGAGAGAGAGAGCTTTTTTCTTCTACACGGTCAATTAACATTTTATATAGCATAATAAATTCAAAAGTTAATATTCTTTTTTTTTTTTTTTGTTAGTTCTATTCCGATTGTTAGAAATCGATAGGGTGTACCGGTTAGTGCCAGTTTGCAGTCTCCCTTGGCATTGCTACGGGAAACAAGGAGATTGGCTCGTCATAACAGCTATGACGTCGCCAATGTTTTTCGTGACATTTACTCGTGGCACGTAATCAGAAGCACAAAAATGAACATTGTGTTCTAGTCGGAAATTTAGGACAACACACACACACACACACACACACACACACACACACCCACAACATATATATATATATACCTTACAACCTTACAACCTTACAAAGGTTCCGCGCGATGATTTCTCATTTCGCGAAGGTCAAGCTTGTCGCCCCTCCTCTCGAGTTGGCCTGGTGAAGTAGTGAGTTGGATTCTTGCGCTCTCCACCTCACATAGCCAGGTACGCCCGGCTCATCGGGGATTGTTCTGAGCCAGGCGTCTAGTCTTCTTTGAAGATTTCCACTGCAACTCCCTTCGTGTTTCTTAGGTCTTTGGGCAACTGATTAAACAGTTTTGGTCCTCTCACTACAAAACTATTTTCTTTCAGGGTTAAGGATGTTCCCTGTCTCGCCTTCAATTGGGAATACGACACAGTCTACCGCTTCTACTTTCCATCGTTGTTTGGGGAGTTATGGGATTCAGAGAAGATTAGGGACTAGTTTCTCCATTATTTTCCAAGTGTAAATAATGGTGTATCTCTCTCTTCTCCTTTCCAGTGAATATAGGTCTAGTTCTCGTAACCTTTCCCAGTAATTTAGTTCTTTGCACCCATTGATCTTGGCTGTGAAGCTTCTTTGGATCCCCTCCAGCTGTCTAATGTCTTCTTTTTTATAGGGGAAGTTAGGACCGAGCAGTATTCTAATTTGGGTATTATCAGGGTTTTCAGTAGAGGAATCATTACATTCCTATCCCTTCGTTTAAAGGTTCTCAATATCTGACCCGTTATTCTCTTTGCTCTGTTTACTGCAATCTTATTTTGTGTTTCAAATTTCGCATCATCTGTCATTACAACCCCTAAATCTTTTGCTCTGGAATTTCTCTGAATTTCCTGTCCATTTGGGGTATAATATTCCATGCACTTTAGGTCTTCTCTTTTTCCGTACCGTAATAGCTGAAATTTCTCGGTGTTTAACTTCATATTGTTGTCTTCAGTCCACTTGTAGATTTTGTTTATGTCGGTTTGTAAAGATCCTATGTCTTCTGGGGTTCTTATTTTTTACTGATCTTTGTGTCATCCGCAAAGGATGTACTGTGCTGTCTCTGGTAACGTCCTCATCTATGTCAGTTAGCATGATTATGAAGAGTAGTGGAGCTAATACTGTTCCTTGTGGTACTGAGCTGAGGACCTCTGATTCTGATGAAGATACTCCTTGTACTGTAACGACTTGCCTCGCTCACTAAGGAAATATATATCCATTTCCCTACTTTTCCTGTTATTCCCATATATTTCAGTTTATGTATTATGATTCCGTGGTCACACTTGTCGAACGCTTTAGCAAAGTCTGTGTATAGTACATCATAGTTTTCATTACTTTCAAGTGAATCAATAATGTTGTGTAGTGTTCCATTAGTTGTGATAGGCATGATCTGCCTGATCGAAACCCGTGTTGGTTATCATTGAATTTTTCTGAGTTTCCAAAAAGTCATAGATTTTCTGTCTAACTATTCTTTCAAATATTTTAGTGAGATGAGATGTAAGCGACACTGGCCTATAGTTTTTGGCCTGGGATCGATCTCCCCTTTATACTGTATATTGGGACTATGTTCGCGCTCTTCAGGATGCCCGGTATTTCTCCCCTGTCTAATGATCGTCCATATCCAGTATAGGGGCTCAGCGATTGCATTCTTGCAGTTTTGATCAGTGTGCATTCCATTTATCCGGTCCTGCCGCTGAGTGTGTTTTTAGTTTCCCTATGGCTTGTGTAATATCATCCGTCGTGAAGTCGAAATCCGTTATACTTTCCCCTTGTGGTTCTTCTTCAAAGAACGCGTTTCTATCGCAAATCAATTTGTCAGTTTTTGGGATACTGAAAGATGATTCATACTGAGCTTTTAATATTTCAGATACTTCTGTTAGATCATCAGATAAATCACTGTTCTCATTTTTTAAAGGTCCGATAGTCGCTTGGTTATATATAAACCCCATGTGAAGTATTTTTTAATTCAGTAAATATTTAAATTGTAGGCTTTGAAGCCATTTGCATATGTCAGTTCTCTTACTTAAACTTCTACGAATATTACATAACACTCTAGTAGAGACGTTGGCACACTTTTTTTTAAGTTCATCAATGGTGCGTGACCGTGAGTTGTATTTCAAATAACACTAGAAACAGGACACATCCAAAAAGGGCTGTTATAAAAAATGTTACGCATTGACCGTACTAGTTTATGGAGAAGAAAACCAATCTATTTAAATACGTCACAGTCAGTTGCTTTAATAACAAACGTCAAGAAATTTACTCTTCAGCGCACACTGTCCACTGATGCCAGACGATTTTATTCATGCGGTCTTAGAGAGGTCCTTCATGGAACAAAGGTTCCAAAAGTTTTATTCTTATTCTTTATAGGGATTCAGCCCCCTATAATTTTATGGGTCCGGGAAAGAATATTTTCGCACAAAACCAATTCGGGAACGACTCGACCGGATAAAGCTCAACTCAAGTGCGGGAAATTAGCCTAATTTTGTGTTGGCAAATAACTTTTTTAATTTATGTTTAAATTAATATTAAAATTTCATTAAATATTTGCGGGTGTTTGCCCTTGACCTCTCCTTCCTGAATAAAAAAAAAAAAAAAAAAAAAATATATAATATATATGATGAATAAAACCACGAAGGAAAGGAAACACAGAATGGTGCTCAAGCGCTTTCGTCTAATGACATCCTCAGGAACACTGAAGTACATAAAAGGGTTACAGCCTATATATAGGTTACAGAAAGAAAAAAATAAAAAAATAAAAAAATAATATATATATATATACACACGGAGAAGTAAAAATAAAAATTAAAAATTAAAGGATTATCAGAGAGGCATACAGATTTGTAAGGAAAAATATCGATTTTTAGCACAAGCTCAAATGAATTATAAAAATACAAATTTATACTGGAAATCTGCCAGGGTTTTAACACTCTGCCTTATATGGTTAAGGTTCGATGTATATAAAAATAAAATGAAAATTAAAAGTTAATAGAGTAGCATACAAGTTCACCAAAGATTTAGAGTTCTACCCTTCTTATCTAAATCTGTTTTGAAGGAATTCAAAACAACAGGATCGAGTTGAAAAAGACCTTTGCTTATGTTGAAGTTATTTGAAAGTTGGATAATAGCAGACTCAAGAAATTCTATTAACAATGTTGCTAGAGTGAAATAAAACTGAAGCATTATTCCAATCAATACAGTGGGATAACTCTGACAAATGGACAAAAAGGGCACTGGACAACTGTCCTGTTCTAACGGAATATTGATGCTGTTTTATACGTGTGTGCAAATCCTTTCCTGTCTGACCTATGTAAAAGGAATCACATTGTTTACAACCAATTTTATAGATAATGCCTGAATTATTGGTAGGGCTATTTTTACTATGATATTTTTCACAATATTGTTATATGAAAATACTACATTAATATCCAAAAGTTTAAGTACATTAGCCATGCCTAAAAAGCCAGTGAAAAATGGAAGTACTCAAATATTTTTTGACAAAGTACGAGTGTTATTATTGACACGATAGAAAGTTCGTTTTGCCTTGTTGAGACAAGATTCCATAAACGCAGATGGATAACACAGATCACTTCCAATACCGTTGATTTTTTCCAATTCGGCACCGATGTATTCCGGACTGGCGATCCTAAGGGCGCGGAGAAACATTGAAGAAAAAATGACCTTCTTAGTGGGGGTGTCATGTCCCGAGTAAAAGTGTACGTAGGACAAATTGCTTGTTTTTTTCCGATAGATACTAAACTTAAAACCTGGGCTTTCCCTATGTACACGCACATCCAAAAATGGGATTGAATTGTCTTGTTCCACTTCTAAAGTAAACTTAATGGAGGGGACTTGATCATTTAACTGAAGGAGGAAGTTATCCAGGTCACGATTCATGGGCCAGATACACAAAATATCGTCGACGTACCGCAACCAAGGGATGCCAACCCCCAGGATTCTCGGAATGTAAGTAATTTCGAAAAACTCCATATAAATATTGGAGAGGAGGGGCGATAAGGGGTTGCCCATGGCCATCCCAAAAACTTGTTGATAATACTCGTTATTGAAAGTGAATTTACAGTCTTTGATGCAAAGCTTAATAAGTTCCAAAACAATGTGTGAAGGTAGTGGCAGGTCATACTTATGTAATTCTTGGGAGAGAAAGTCAAGCATATCGTTAATCGGCACTTTTGTAAACAATGAAAACGTCAAAACTGATCAATCTATCGTTAGTTTCAGTACGTGCATTATTCAATTTTTCAGTAAGATCCATGGAATTTTTTACATGTGAATCAGAAATAGTTCCGAGAATGGGGGACAAGACTTTGACAAGCCATTTGGAGAGTTTATAAGTAATAGAGCCCACCGCTAATAATAGGGCGCATAGGGTTGCCAGGTTTGTGGGTTTTAATAAGACCGTAAAGGTAGGGCAGAGAAGGTGAAGTGGACATGAAAAGCGGAATTAAGTCCTTACGATCTTTGAGAATGCGTTTCAAGCCACTATTAAATGATTTGATGACGTCATCCTGCGGGTTCTTCCTAAGTTTGCTATATGTGGCGGGGTCCTAGAGAAACTCGTCATCTTTCCGATGTAGTCCACTTTGTCCATAATAACTATGGTGTTAGCCTTGTCTGCTTTAGTAATATGGAGCTCCCCATCTTTTTTTAATTGTGAGGGGCTATTGCGAAAAACGTTTAGGAAAGTTATCTTCGTAATTACTATTCGCCGCACGAAAACAAGGCCTGTAAATTCACTTTCAATAACGAGTATTATCAACAAGTTTTTGGGATGGCCATGGGCAACCCCTTATCGCCCCTCCTCTCCAATATTTATATGGAGTTTTTCGAAATTACTTACATTCCGAGAATCCTGGGGGTTGGCATCCCTTGGTTGCGGTACGTCGACGATATTTTGTGTATCTGGCCCATGAATCGTGACCTGGATAACTTCCTCCTTCAGTTAAATGATCAAGTCCCCTCCATTAAGTTTACTTTAGAAGTGGAACAAGACAATTCAATTCCGTTTTTGGATGTGCGTGTACATAGGGAAAGCCCAGGTTTTAAGTTTAGTATCTATCGGAAAAAAACAAGCAATTTCTCCTACGTACACTTTTACTCGGGACATGACACCCCAACTAAGAAGGCCATTTTTTCTTCAATGTTTCTCCGCGCCCTTAGGATCGCCAGTCCGGAATACATCGATGCCGAATTGGAAAAAATCAACGGTATTGGAAGTGATCTGTGTTATCCATCTGCGTTTATGGAATCTTGTCTCAACAAGGCAAAACGAACTTTCTATCGTGTCAATAATAACACTCGTACTTTGTCAAAAAATATTTTAGTACTTCCATTTTTCCCAGGCTTTTTAGGCATTGCTAATGTACTTAAACTTTGGATATTAATGTAGTATTTCATATAACAATATTGTGAAAAATATCATAGTAAAAAATAGCCCTACCAATAATTCAGGCATTATCTATAAAATTGGTTGTAAACAATGTGATTCCTTTTACATAGGTCAGACAGGAAAGGATTTGCACACACGTATAAAACAGCATCAATATTCCGTTAGAACAGGACAGGACAGTTGTCCAGTGCCCTTTTTGTCCATTTGTCAGAGTTATCCCACTGTGTTGATTGGAATAATGCTTCAGTTTTATTTCACTCTAGCAACATTGTTAATAGAAATATTCTTGAGTCTGCCATTATCCAACTTTCAAATAACTTCAACATAAGCAAAGGTCTTTTTCAACTCGATCCTGTTGTTTTGAATTCCTTCAAAACAGATTTAGATAAGAAGGGTAGAACGCTAAATCTTTGGTAAAGTTGTATGCTACTCTATTAACTTTTAATTTTCATTTATTTTATATACATCGAACCTTAACCATATAAGGCAGAGTGTTAAAACCCGGGCAGATTTCCAGTATAAATTTGTATTTTTATAATTCATTTGATCTTGTGCTAGAAATCGATATTTTTTCTTACAAATCTGTATGCCTCTCTGATAATCCTTTAATTTTTAATTTTTATTTTTACTTCTCCGTGTATTGCATATATATATATATATATATTATTAATTTTTTCTTTCTTTTTTCTTTCTGTAACCTATATATAGGCTGTAACCCTTTTATGTACTTCATTGTTCCTGAGGATGTCATTAGACGAAAGCGCTTGAGCACCATTCTGTGTTTCCTTTCCTTCGTGGTTTTTTTCATCATAAATATTTTTCACGTGTTACTTTCGTGAAATAATTTTCATATATACAGGGTGTTTGAAAACTTTCTGTACAAATTGTAATGGGGGATAGGCAACACCAAGACAAACCCTTTTCGTCTATAAATGTATGTCCGCTGACGTCACCATTCGGCGCGAGAGGGCGCCGCTGCAATTGGCTAAAAGGTGAAGTGGGCTAGACTCGCGCTTGCCGCGGGCATTCTTAAATCGGACGTAGTACGCGTAACATGGAGCGCTTCACGACTGCTGAGATGGCTGACATGCATATGGTGTATGGGGCTGCCAATGGAAACGGAAGAGCTGCTGCTGAGGTTGTACCGACAGCGCTTCCCAAACAGACGTGCGCCAAACCATCAAACGTTTGCGCATTTGCATCGGCGACTGCGAGAAACTGGAACATTCCATGCAAACATGCATGACACTGGTCGGGAGAGAAACGTGCGCACTCCTGACATGGAAGAAGAAATCCTACGGCGATTTGAGGACAATCCAAGCGCAAGCACGCGAGGTGTTGCACGTATCCTCGGTGTGAACCACGACCTGGTCTGGAGAGTGTTGCACGAGCAGCAGTTACATCCGTTTCATCGTCAGAGAGTCCAGGCATTACAACCTCGGGATTACCCTCTTCGTGTGGAATTCGCACGCTGGTTTCTGCGGCAGACATCGGTGCAGCCTAATTTTCCCGCTTATGTGCTGTTCTCAGATGAGGCCTGTTTCACACGTGAGGGTGTGTTTAACATGCACAATTCTCACGTGTGGGCGCACGCAAATCCACATGCTACACGGGTGCATGCTCATCAAGAACGGTTCGCCGTCAATGTTTGGGCGGGTATCGTCCATGGCAAGTTGCTGCTCGTGCAACACTCTCCAGACCAGGTCGTGGTTCACACCGAGGATACGTGCAACACCTCGCGTGCTTGAGCTTGGATTGTCCTCAAATCGCCGTAGGATTTCTTCTTCCATGTCAGGAGTGCGCACGTTTCTCTCCCGACCAGTGTCATGCATGTTTGCATGGAATGTTCCAGTTTCTCGCAGTCGCCGATGCAAATGCGCAAACGTTTGGTGGTTTGGCACACGTCTGTTTGGGAAGCGCTGTCGGTACAACCTCAGCAGCAGCTCTTAAGTTTCCATTGGCAGCCCCATACACCATATGCATGTCAGCCATCTCAGCAGTCGTGAAGCGCTCCATGTTACGCGTACTACGTCCGATTTAAGAATGCCCGCGGCAAGCGCGAGTCTAGCCCACTTTAACTTTTAGCCAATTGCAGCGGCGCCCTCTCGCGCCGAATGGTGACGTCAGCGGACATACACTTATAGACGAAAAGGGTTTGTCTTGGTGTTGCCTATCCCCCATTACAATTTGTACAGAAAGTTTTCAAACACCCTGTATATATATATATATATATATATGTGTGTGTGTGTGTGTGTGTGCGTGCGCGCGCGCGCGCATGCGCTTAAATATTTACATGTTTTATATTTCAGATACACCTTAATGTGTAATGTGGGTGTCATAGCAACGAGACTGAGAACGCAAATTGTTTATAAGGTCCTTCGTCAGAAGAGATTTATTCCAAACGCAAAAATAATGTGGGAATCGTTTGAAACAGTATTTTGGACTATAAATGAGGAATGTGTACCGTACAAGTTTAAGGGTGCGAAAATAAATAACAAGCCCTTGTGATTTACTTCTAGAGTAGGGGTTATTATAAGGAGTAGAGACAGGGCGTATAGGCTACATAAATGCGATAAAGACAATTTATGGTTACGAAACAATTACATATCTCTAAGGCGTGAAGCGAAAAGCGCAATAAAAAAGTCCAAGCGTGATTTTGAAATCTCCATAGCTCGTGACGGCAAAGAAAACCCCCAAGCCGATTCTTTTAATACGTCAATAATAGGAATCCAGTGAAGAGTGTCTTGGGACCGTTGAAAATTTTTGACGGAGAGCTAGTTTCTGAAAACAAGCAAATGACTACCTTGCTAAACGAATTTTTTACGTCAGTTTTTACTATAGAAGATGGTAATACTTTAGATAATATTGTGGTTAGTGAAAAGAGGGTAGTACGCTATATTGATAAAATGGAAATGCGTAAATCACCGGGTCCGGATTCCATATATCCCATACAACTAAAAGAATTAAAAGAAAGCATTGTTGTGCCGCTAACAAAGATTTTTAGTGCATCTATTTCTGAGGGGTGCGTAGCAGATAATTTCAAGTTAGCAAATGTAACACCTATTTTTAAGAAAGGCGATAAAGGTGCGGCGGGAAATTATGGGCCAATCAGTTTAATGTCTGTTGTAGGTAAGCTACTAGAATCAATAATTAGGGATCGTATAGTCGAACACTTGGAATTACATAACTTGATTAGAAATACGCAGCACGGTTTTAGGCAAAACAAATCTTGCTTAACTAATCTTTTAGAATTTTTTCAAAGCGTGGTTGAAGTTTACGATAGTCATCGGGAGGTAGATGTAGTGTATTTAGATTTTCAAAAGCGTTTGACACCGTACCGCACAAAAGACTCATTGAAAAAAACTAAGGCTCATGGAATCAGGGGCGTAGTAATAAATTGGATAGAAGAGTGGTTGAGAGGTAGGAAACAGAGGGTGGTCGTTGATGGAGCGGAATCGTGTTGGGCTAATGTTGCGAGCTGCGTTCCTCAGGGTTTTGTATTGGGCCCCTTGCTTTTTCTTATATATATATATATATAACGATTTAGATGTCGGCCTAGTCAGTACAGTTTCAAAGTTTGTAGATGACACGAAGTTGGGTGGTAGGGCAATTAATGATGAAAGAGGTAAAATCCAGGAAGATCTGAACAAAATCGATGATTGGTCAGTCACATGGCAAATGAGATTTAACGTCGATAAGTACAAAATTTTACATATAGGTTCGCGTAACGGTAATTTTGCGTATGGTATGTCGTGTAGTATAGTATGTCAGGGAAGGAGTTGGCAAGCGTGGAACAGGAAAAAGATTTAGGAGTTATCGTCACTGGTGATTTAAAAGTGGCGAAACAAAGTATAGCAGCGATCAATAAGGCGAACAAGGTGCTCGGTTTTATAGCTCGGAATTTTGAGTACAAATCGCGCGATATTATTGTTCCTCTTTATAAATCACTAGTTAGACCCCATTTGGAGTACGCGATCCAATTTTGGAATCCGCATATGCGCAAAGATATAGATAAAATCGAAAGAGTTCAAAGACGAGCAACTAAGATGATTCCGTCGCTTAGGTCAAAGTCGTACGAGGATAGGCTTAAGGAGTTAAAACTGACTACACTCGAGACTAGGAGGCTAAGGGGTGATCTAATCCAGGTTTTTAAAATTATGAATGGGTTCGATAACGTAAATAGAAATAGCTTTTTCGAAATATCACAATATAATAGAACTAGAAATAATGGGTGTTTAGTTGACAAGTAGAAGATTCGAGACAGCAGTTGCCAAAAACTTTTTTACGCATAGAATAGTAAATAGGTGGAATAGTTTGCCGGTAGAAGTAATTAGTAGCACGTCTATAAACATGCTTAAAAATCGATTAGACGCATATGTTGATAGATTGGGTATAGTTTGAGGTAGTAAAATTAAAGTTTTTGTGGTTCGGAACCAACGTAAAATTGTAGGTCCCCTCCACCAACACGGAGGACATGCGTAATACACAACTACAACCACATTTAGGTAGACCAGCCATGAGTAGATCCTAGGGTCTTTGTTGGTCAGAAACATTATTATAACATTATAACATATTATTTTATACCATTTATCAAATTATCGCTTTTTATTTTTTATATTTTTTTACTTTTTAAACTTTCCATTTTCATTATTTTAATCTTATTTTTAATTTTTATTCATTTCTACATATCAGTGACATGATTTCAAAGGTCAGTGTAATTTAAGGAGCATGGATAACAAGGGCTCAGAAAGTCTTACATAGGCCGCAAATTAACCCTTAACACGAAAGCGGAGAAGGTTGTACACAACGATAATGTTTTACACACACACACACACACACACACAGAAAAACAACATTGTCTTAAAATAATATTATTAATTTTATTATATCTTAAATTGGTTGTTTATCGAGCTGATTAACGCGTAATTTACTGAATTTTTGTATTGTTTCGTTAATAATGGTTACGTAATAACAGAAAAGATAATGTCGCCATCAGCTTTCTTACGAGGTAAAATGATGTAACATACACTTAAGATTATATGACAGAGTTGAGAGTGTTTTAAACTGTTGTGTGCACGGCCTCCTTTAATATATTTGACAATGAAGACTGAATTTTGGATTTATTTTAAATTAGGACAACCTTTTCACCATTTATCTGATAAGAGTCGAGGGGAAGAAAGACTTTTAAAGTTAAATAATCTTTACATGCAATGAAAACCACTTTACGACACGAAAGGAACAAGGAATTAAATGCATAGGGTGAGTCGCGGAGGGAAAACTTGCCATAGAAAAACTCTACGGGAAATGTATTGCAGTTTTCAAAAAATAAAAGAAATATTGAGGTCGTTTAACCTTCTTTGTAACGGAAATTGAAGGGGATCTATACCTTTACGTGGTATCCGAACCACTGTCCCATCAAGGGAGATTCAGAGAAACATCTTAAGCCCTGAAATCTGAAGTCCGATCCGAGACTCGAATCCAGGTTCTTTAGATTAACAGCCAGGCGATCTACCACTAGGTTACTTTGTTGGATAGTTTAAAAAAAATCAAAACAATTTATTAATGGTTGGAAAACAATGTTATATCACGCTTCTCCTTTTTACTATTGGGTACCAAATACACTTCCGAGAGACGACCCTTTTTCGCACAATAAAGATAAAAACCATTCCCCATTAACCTGTTGAATTCGGCGGCTTTCTCTCCCGGGGTGACATCCCTTCCCCGGTGATCCCCCGGAATGTTACCTGTTCAGACTTTCTATTCCGTACCATTGCACCGTTCCTAGCTGGGCACTGACTGACCACAGTAATAAACGACGATAAAGATGTTAACATATCACTAAATGCACGACAACTGTAATGGTAGTGTAGTCATTTATTTAGTTTTCCTTGTGTTGTTTTCCATCAAAACTTTAACTTCATTCGAGTTGGCTGACATTGTTTATCGTTTTAATTTCCAAATTTTCCTTTAACTGTCTTGTGATAAAACACTATTAAGTTTTTATGCTTTCAATCTTATGTTTCTCACGGGTTAAATTAAATTAAACTTACGTTATGCAGTTAATAAATAAGGATAAACCTTCATCGGAAATCAAGAAGGCCTAAAGAAACGGGATAGGCCTCGCGGTTGACATGAATAAAAGCCTAGGGTCGAAAAGAATTTTCTTTAATTCAGTCCTGTGGGAAATGAAATTTTACTTTACTGGTCTAATTCATCTTACAAGTGGGTCCCCATAACAATACGTCACATTTACAAGTAAAAGCGTTGAAACCTGTTCGTCTGGTTTCATGCACAAAGCCACTTAGCCTTTTCTGGGATTTACCTTAGGCTAGGGTTGCCAGATTTGCCAAATAGAAATACAGGACACCCTGTTCAAATTTAAATTCAAATGATTTCTAATTCGCATATACATACGTAAATTGAGATAAAATAATATTACTGCATGGGACAAACTTATATACTAAAAAATATTGGTAACACGGTCATCTGGGTTAAATCAAAAACTTAATCAGCTTAACTTTACGCAGGCGAGACCCTGTTACCAAAATATCAATTTCTTATCTAAGTAAAATATAAGTATTTAACTCACATACCTTTAATTATATTTCACTGATGACTTGGCTCTCCTTAACAGGTCCTTGTTTTGCAGAACTTGCTTATAAAATTCCTTGCACTGGCAGTCTATGTTCCATTTACATTGTAACATAGCTTCTACTGTGGTCACATCCAACTTATTTCGTTCTTTTGTCCATTGAACATTCATTAACGAGAAAACACGCTCAACATTAGCATTATGAGTACAAGTAGTACAAATAAAAATATTGAAAATTCCAAATCGTACAGCTCTAAACTGCTGAATTTTGCAATTTATTTAAAAAAATCTTAATACAGGACATTTAAGGCGTCCTGATAAAGTCAATACAGGACACAGGACAAAATCATTAAATACAGGACATGTCCTGTATATACGGGACGCCTGGCAACCCTACCTTAGGCCTATTCAGCATTTATAACCTAACTAACTTTTGTTTCTCAAATATGTTAAAAATGTTACTATATTTTACATTACTAATAAATTCCCAATGTTACAATCTCGACCAATCTACTCTTTACTTCCCCACTCTCCACATGATAAAGGGGAAGGGAGACAATATAATGTTTTGGTATCCGCCTCCGTGGTGTAGTGGTTAGCGTCGCTGACTACTAATCTATCGACCCCGGGATCGGGACCCGGTAACGGCATGCGGCGCGCAGCAAAACCCAGCTGTTCATCCTTCCATACAATAAAGAAATTGGTTGGTAGATAAATGGGTACCATGGGTAGCTTAGTGGTTAATACGCTGGGTTGCTGGTGGGGCGTGGTTCGGATTCCACGTTAAACTGTAAGTCTCAGGTGGAGTGAAGAGCTTGACCTTAGTCAGAATGAACAATTCGGGCGGAAGCAAACCAAAAGGATTATAGGAAAGGAGGGGAGACAAACTTGACCTTCGTGAAATGAGGAATCATCGTACGGAATATTGGAAGGGTATAACTATAATGCAAATATTCTCAGCCTTCAGATCAAATAAGTAAATGTTTTTAATTTCCTCTTCAGAAGTAAAAATAAGTGATACCCTTTCGCTTTACCTCATCTTAAATAGTAATTTTTTGTTTTAATACTATTTATAATTAGTTTTTCAATTAATGACTCTCGGGTCACGTCGTGGCCAGTGTCGTAATACCGCTTCCGTCGATCAGCGAAGTTGCGAGATATTGAGTCTGGAGAGTAATTGGACGGGAGAATGTCCTCCGCGTCCAAATTATGTAGCGACCCGTGGTTTGGATCTCCGTCAATGACCGTAGATATTGCGAAGGAGGTTAAACAACCCTATCATTATTTATTTCTTTATGACTGCATTATGTAATGTATTAGGAGGTTGTAAACACCAATCAACCAGGAAAGTACTCCGTGGGAGGGAGGACATTAGGCAGCAGATAGGGAGTGCTGGAACTCCTGTTTCTTCTGTCACTGTCCTCCCTAGCTGAATTATTTTTCGTGTCTCATCTACCCTGTGAGCAGTCCAGCATACTCTCAACCACACACTTCTTCCTCTATTTTCCACTACACATACATGCATTTTACACACCACAAAATCTTTTCAAAATTAAAAATAAAGAAAATGGCATCATGAGCCTCAGAGACCTTGATTTTGACTCTCTCTTCCTTATAAAGGGGGGATATTTTTGCGGGCACCCGCCCTTGGCCCCTCCATTTTGCATAAAAAATAAATACTGTCCTTATCGTACCAAATCTGTACGACAGTTTTTTTTATGTTATCAAAAAAGATTGCGTGTAATTAATTCTGAATTAGACATAATCTAGAAATTATAAAGCTCTCGTACAGGGACTGTAATTTTACGTTATACTAAATGATTTCGTATTTTGAAATATATCTACGTAGAATTCTTTTGTAAGTGATTTTAAAGAACCGTAATGCTCATCAATAAGCTCTTTTAATATATAAGTGAACTAATTAAAAATTCTGTTCCTGCATTTAACGATATGTAAACTAATATACAAGTTACGAGTCACAATCTATCGTAAATATTTTACGCTTTTTTACAGTTTTTTATAGTTAATCCATTACACTTAAAGTCAAGAATATCTACTCCATTATCATTAACAAAATTAGTGAATTTCACGTATGTGGTTTTATCTATATTAAGCTATTATTTTTTAATTCTTGTATATTCTGGACAGAGTATCAGTAAGAATTTGCGAGCCCTTAGAAGAAGGGTCCAGCACAGCAATATCACCAATGCATGTTGTGATATTCGTATTCAGTTTTACGAGTCCAAGTCTTTAGACAACATTCACTTACCTTTAATTCTTTTCAATGATATGTTTTATTTTTCACGTTGAAAAGAAGAGACGAGAGCTTCCAACTTTGCCTTACTGTCTGACAACACAGCGTGGTTCTCGCAAATAGCATTAAGCAGTCTGTTGTAATACAGAGGAATTTCAAAATCCTTTGGAAGCGTTTATTAAAATCTTACGAGACACGCAGGCAGACGCTTTGCTAACGTCTCAGAAACACGTATGTAGTATATATATATATATATATATATATTATATATATATATATATATAGGGTGTCCCATAAGTCCGGCATCATAGGAGAAATTCATATTTTTCTACTTCTACAAACCATAATTCATATTTTTCTCTTCTCTTTCTACAGGCCAATGTCTGTGAGCAAGGAAGAACGAATCCAGATAATTCTACTCATAGGAAATCGGAGTCAAAGAGACTGCAACAAGTCTGCTAACACAACTCTGAGTTATTGGCTCGCGGTCTGGATGCAGTCTGAAATTCAGCAGCGGCCTCTCTTTGACTCCGATTTCCTATGAGTAGAATTATCTGGATTCGTTCTTCCTTGCTCACAGACATTATGGCCTGTAGAAAGAGAAAAATATGAATTATGGTTTGTAGAAATAGAAAAATATGAATTTCTCCTATGATGCCGGACTTATGGGACACCCTGCATATATATATATATATATATATATATATATATATATATATATATATATATATATATATATATATATATATATATATATATATAAATAAATTTTTCTCTTTCCATTTTAATAGTTTTTAATGTTTTTAATAAAATGGTGGATGACATCGCTGGTCTATAATTAGAAGATACATATTTTTTCGTCCACTTATCTCTCATCAAAGGATTAGTTAAATCACCGATAATTTCCTAAGGAAAAAGCCCCGCACAAGACACGGATAAAGATTTAAAATGGTTTGAATAAAATATTATATAAACAAGAATAGGATTCGTGTTATGTAAGGCCATATCATTTCACCGCTTCTTCGTAGATCAACGCAGTTAAGCGACATTGGGTTGGTTAGTTGCAGGATGGATGACATTCTCTGTATTCAGACGATTTAGTGATCTATGTTTCGGGTTCCACGCCTCTTTATAGTTACCTCTTCGTCTGGACCTTCATTGTTACAACAGACGCTAACTAACTTGTCGTGTATTGGTTTTTAAACAGGAAATTTAATAATGTTTTTGGAATGTAGTAAAATAATTCAGTTGTATGATATTAACGTACGTAAAATGCAGTGGCGGCTCGTCGGTAGGCACTGCGGAACTGCAGTACCCCTAAATTTTTATTTACAATTGAAATAATCAAGAACAATATAAGGATGAGCTCACTGAATAACTTTTTCAATAACTTTTGAAACTTTTATTCATTGCTCAATGCTCATCCTTTATTTCAGTAATTATTTCAACCCATTCTTAGAGACAGCACCCCTAGAATTTTTAGTCACGAGCCGCCACTGGTAAAATGTAATTGTTTGAAATATAAAATGCTAGTTGGCATCATGGAGAGAGACTTGAAATGCACTGAAAGCCGGAGGCATACGCAGAAACCAGTCTCGGACGAGGTGAGAAAGTGTTGTTTCGTTTGGTTAAAATGACATTGTGATTTAAAGTTAACTAGAAGCTCTCTCCACGATCTAAATGTTTTAAACCGTAAATTCGCGTTGGCTTTCCCCCGTCATGTTCACTGTCTTAATTAAAAATAAACTGGTAAATAGTGAAAACTGTAGTTATTCGAAATCCTCCCTCTTGTTACTAAAAATGGCTGGATCGCCCGCAGCCCGCGTTGAGTCCAAATGGCGACCACGCTACCGTCTGCCGTTTTACAGAATAGAGAAATCAATATAAAATAAGTATTAATAATGGAAATAAAGCAGAGAAATGAAAGAAAATAATAGTTAAAATATAAAATACCAAACTGATATAACTGAGAAAATAACTCAAAATAGGATTCTCTGACAATATTCATTTATTACGTCCCTGACAGAGAATCTGTTCAGTGCTTCTTATTTAACCTATTTCTAAAATTATCATCATATATAAAAATACAGTTATCAGAAAACATATTGGCTTTATCTTCTTCATTAGACGATGTGTTCTTATCGATTTTGTATACCTATTTACATATCTCCAAAAGCTAATATTTTTAAAAATCTATTATATTATATTATTATTATTATTATTATTATTATAGCTTTTGTCATTTTTTTTTATTTGATTTTTGTTCCGTTTGTTTTCCGTTTTATCTGATTTTTGTTCCGTTTTCTTGTCCCGTTTTGTTCTATTTTATCTGATTTTTGTTCCGTTTAAAAGTCATCAGCCAACTTTTCTTCCTTTTATTTCATTATTGTTTTCAGAGTTTACTTTTGGGTTTCTTGTAATTTTTTTTTTTTTTTTTGCGCAAACCCATTCCAGCTTCGAATAACTTTTCTATGATGAGGAAAATTTTTAATGGTAAAATTTTCCCAACTTTCTAATAACAACTTCCGAATGTCATCGTTACTACATCGCGAGTTTCCAAATTAGAATTTCTAAACAAAAATGAACCTCACAAAAACCATCTGTCCTTCTGCAGCAGTCTGTTAGCTTAATTAGAACATCTACATTTTCTTTACAAAAGATGCTATCTTTTTTCCGCTTATCTATTACACAATACGAAAGGAATTGCAGTAATTCTGCTCGGAGAATGTCTACAATAACCGGTGTCATTCGTGATTATTTAATATTAAGATAAAATGCGACAAAATTACATATTGTGAATATTATTACTGATTTCACGAGAAGGAAAGTGACGCTATCATGTCAATTTGGTGTCAAGCAAACTTATAATCAAGCCGACTGGGCTACCCGCGTGACCATTTTCGCGACGCTTCTCCTCGTCGATCAGCGAAGTTAAGCGACATCGGATGTGGTTAATAGTTGGATGGGGACCGTCCTCCGCATTCAGATAATGTAGAGGCCCGTGGTTCGGATCCCACGTAAAGCCGTATGACCTTTGCTGTTACGAACAACCACAAAAACACACACACACATATCAAACCAACTTATTGTCAATCTCCCAAGCGGTAAAAAAGCGAAAGACGCCTTATTGACGCAGAAATCAATAATTTTTAAATGTCTTTTATACAAAATTCATTCATTAAGCACCAAAATCCCCTACTATTAATATATTAAATGAAAATGAAAAGGTTTATTGGCAGACTATAGTCCATATGACAAATATTATTAATACAATGACGTGTTTATTTTAATAATATAATATTAAATTAATAATATAATATTAATAATATAATTAATATTACCAACTCTTATAATATTATTTATTAAATAATGTTTAAAACTAATTAATGACTGAATTTAACGATAAAACTTTGATAGCCTGTCATCTTGTGGCACAAGTTTTATGACAGGAGAAATTTTGGATCACCTGAAGATCAGGGCCCCCCCAGCCTTCGTTAGTTAACCTTATAAGGCTAACTAACGAAAATATCACGACTTAACCTAACCAATCGTGAGGTGAACTATACGCCCTTGACGATTGGTCAGGTTAAGTCGTGATATTTTCGTTAGTTAGCCTTATAAGGCAAACTAAAGAAGGCTGGGGGCCCTGATCTTCGGGTGATCCAAAATTTTGGATCGTTTTCTTTATAGCGCCCCTAATTTCTTTTTTCCCTGCTAGGTGAACTGTACGCCCTTGACAATTGGTTAGGTTAAGTCGTGATATGTTCGTTAAAATATTCGTTAGTTTTAACGAAAATATCAGGACTGAACCTAACCAATTGTCCAATTGTCAAGGGCGTACAGTTGACCTAACCGGGAAAGAAGAAAATGGCGGAGGGGTGTGCTATTAAAGAAAAGATCCGAAATTTTTCCTTCAAAATATTGAAACAGCGTTCGAAGACCTACGCCTTCTATACCAGTAATATATAAGACAGATTCCAAATTGCCATTAACCTCATTAATATGTAAATCTTCATTGTATCATTAAATCTGATATATATTTATATATAAAATCCTGTTAATTGTTATAATGTTATAATGTTTCAGACCATTAAAGATCCTAGGATCCACTCATGGCTGGTCTACCTAACAATTTAATATCAAATAATGTATTCCTTTAAGAGATACAATTATGTATCATTACTTTTAATTTCTTTAATTCACTTGTATCATTTTCATTTTTGGATAGTTACATTTTCAGTTACATTTTCATTTTTGTTTTCATATCCATAAGTTGTAAGCGAAATTATTAGCGGACCTCTTACTAAATTTTCTATCAACACTAACCTCAACCTAGCGTAATCTAACCTATATTAACCTAACCTAGCTTAATCTAATCTAATAATAATTTGTTGATATAATAACAAGTCGATATCATAATATCAACTCGATAGCCATAATTCGTTTCACGATCCTCCAAAGCGGGAGCTTCCTTCAGAGATGCCCACTGCCCGCGACGGCAGAAGAGTATCACCAACGTCCTCAAATCGCACCCGATTCGACCCAGACCCAAATCCATCCCCATCGTCCAATCCATCACCCTTCTTCAACATCAGAGCAGAATAGACAGACGGAGAGATAGATAGATATACATTATGTAAACAGATTGCGTCAATACTATATCCTCCTTCGTGTTCTTCTTTAAATGCGGCGTTTTATCAGTTGCGAGAAAATGTTTATGATACAATATTATAATTTCACTAAAATGCATAAGTAAATATAACTTTCTCAAGCTTTGTTTACATTTTATTTTATAAACAATAATTTTTACGCAATTACAACTGTTGTAGTACGAGTAATTCAATATTTGCTTATACTATCCGAAATATATTTTCACAACATAAGATTTGAAACAAAACTTTATTTCATGTATTTTTTCATAAGAAAATGTTGGCAAAAAGTAGTAAAACTTTACGAAATTTGAGGAATTTTTTTTTATATGAACTTTTGAAATAAGTTAACTTTCAGTCAAAAGAAATTAAAATTTAGATATTTAGTGTATTTTAAAATGGATAAAAATTTAGTAATATCGTAAGTTAATTGTTTTATTTTTTAATATTATTACTCGAAAAGTCAAAATTTGCATTTGTTAAAAAGTATATAATAATAATATGACGTGAAATGTGTCATTTTCTCATTTGCAAAACAAACGGAGAAGGGTGATGATGATGATCTACAGATCTACAGATCTACAGAAGCTAAGGCTAACAAAGACCCTAAGATCCACTCTAAGGCTAGCCCGAGAGAAAGGAGAGAGTAGGGGGTTAAGAGAAGAGAGGAGAATAAGGGGTTAAGTAAGGAGCAACACCTATCATTCGTGGGTTAACATTCATTCAGAAAAAGAGGGAAAAAGTCTCACCATCATCATCCGCCGGCCACTGCCGACAAGTCAGAAAAATAGTCGGAGAATATAGGAGAGGGGTGAAAGATGAAAAGAAGTAAAATAAGAACGCTTACAAACCATGCAAACACAGTTTAACTCACTGTCATACCATGCAACTACAAACATGCAAGAAAAGAGTTAGAGACATGCAAAGTAAGGAGGATAAAAAAAAAAAAAGTAGGTAAAGTTAAACAAAAGTGGGTTAGTTTACGCTATGAGCTACATCTACATTCGTGTTAGTCTAATTTTTTTTATTTTTTTTTTTATTGCTGGCATCACACGCTGGCATGTCACAAGCTGGCATTCATCGTCAACAGACTCATCCTCGAGCACCACCACCAGAGCTCCTGTTGTTAACTTTCTTTTTTAATTTTAAACAACGTTAATATTTTTAAAATGTCTGTCAAGACGGTTCTTAAACACATTAACGCTGGTAGAATGAACGACTGACGCGGGAAGATTATTCCATTTATCAATTACTTTAAACGTAAAGAAGTTTTTAGCGATATTAGTAATGAAACGTCTGCCACGCAACTTGAATCCGTTATTGCGAGTATACTATTATCGAAAGTGAACAATTTGTCAAAATTTACGTTATCGATGTTATTAACGATTTTGAAAACTTCAATAAGCTCCCCCCTTAATGATGATGATGATGATGATGATGATGATGTTTGGACTACAGACCTTAATTAAGGTTGTTTATAAGAAGACTGAGGGTATACCAGAAGGTAGACCCGATACTCTTTAGTTTTATACAGACTGGATGGATTTAAAAGTCGATTAGGAACAAGTTTTGCGAGCTACGGGCGCTCTTAGCATCAGAATACCAGGATATCGTTGCTATCACTGAGTCCTGGATTCATACTGATCGTAGGGACTACGTTGGGGAGTTCGAAATTCCCGGGTATAGAATGTTTCGCAAAGACCGCACCCGTGGGGGGGGGGTGGGGTACTAATATACGTCAGAGACACGTTGAGTCCGGTTGACTGCCAGTTCCGGTCGGAACGGAGCTGCTTGGCGTCGATCTGAATGTGGGAGGGACGAGCTATAGGTTAATCTTGGTGTACAGACCTCCGCATCTCCTCCTCGAGGAGGATACAGCCTTGTACACCGAACTCAGTAGCCTGCTAGGGGACAGGGTGTGTGTAGTTTTAGGAGACTTCAACTGTCGCGGCATAAAGTGGGAAAACAGGACTGCTGATGCTGAAGGGAGGAGGCTAGTTGACTTTGCTGATGAGGACTTCCTCACTCAGTGGGTCAACGAGCCTACACGAGGCGAAAGCGTTCTAGACTTAGTATTCACGACCGAAGACAACCTCGTCACTGGCCTCACCGTTGACGAATCATTGGGCGGGAGTGATCACGGTCTTATTAGGTTCCGTGTGTGCGTCCCTCGGGTGAAGCGTAGTAACTCGAGAGGCAGTAAGCTCGATCTCCGGCGGGCGAACTTTGTTAGCCTCAGGGATAGCGTAGGAGAGATGGGGTTAGAGGTCGGCGGCGATGTTGAGGGAGTGTGGAGTGCATTCCGGGACGAGTTTATGGTGCTGCAGTCTGCTGCCATACCTTCAAAACCGGTCACCCCTGCTTCAACGCAGCCTAAGTGGTTCAATCGTGACATCGCTTCGGCTATCCGAAATAGGAAAGTAGCGTATAGGAGGCGAAGGCCAATCGTTCCCACGAGAACACTGAAGCGTATGTTCGCCTGTGTAGGGAAGTGAAGGCGAAGGTTAGGCTAGCGAAACGTAACGAAGAACTACGGGTGGCAAGCCTCTGCAAGGGGAACCCTAAGGAGTTCTTCAGTTATGTTAATAGTAGAAAGCCCATTAGAAGCATGATAGGTCCGTTAAAGGACCGAAGCGGCGTTCTGCGGACCTCCGACGCGGACATCGCCAATGTGCTTAATGAGTACTTTGCGGGAGTGTTCAACAGGGAGGACACCCGCATCATCCCCGAGCCAGGCGTGAGGCACGAAGGTGCTGGCCTGGATAGTGTTCGATGTACCGTGACAGTCGTTGCCGATAGAATAGACAAACTGAGCGCGTTTAAGGCTCCTGGGCCAGACCAGTTTCTCCCCAGAGTGTTGCGGGAGGTGCGCGACCAGGTGGCTCCCCACCTGGCTACAGTCTTCAACAAATCGTTGGAAACGGGCCAGGTGCCAGGTGACTGGAGGGAAGCCAACGTGACCCCTATCTTTAAGAAAGGGGATCACGAAAGTCCAGGGAACTATCGTCCCATTAGTCTCACTTCAGTTGTAGAAAGAAAAATAAACTTTTACAAAATTTTCCATGGCACCCGTTGCCATTGGTACCTCCTCGGTATGGGCCGCAAGGCCTTTTGAGGTACTTCTTTTCCTTGTAACTCCTTGTAACGATAATGTACAGTAGACAGTATCAACATGCAGATAGCTATGTAAATTTTCTCTCTCTCTCTCTCTCTCTCTCTCTTCTCTCTCTCTCTCTCTCACGCGCCCTGAATTTGTTTTCGCTGGAAACTCGGAGGCTGCGCGGTCAACTCATCGAGGTTTTCAAGCTCTTACGCGGGTTCAACGATGTCGATTTTAGAAGCATGTTTAGTTTAAATGATAACCTAACTCGCAACAATGGTTGGAAGTTGGATTTGAAACGGTTTAGGACTAGTGTGTGTGGGAATTACTTTACATATAAGATATGTGACACGTGGAACAGGCTATCTTCAGAAATTGTGAACAGTTCTTCTGTGGATCTTTTCAAGAAAAGGTTAGACCGAATTTTGCACACTATTTGAGGATGTATGAATTTTTCCCTGGCCCCCGTTGCCATTGGTACCTCCTCGGTATGGGCCGCAACGCCTTTTGAGGTACTACTTTTCCTTGTAACTCCTTGTAACTCTCTCTCTGTCTAAAAGGGCTACTTCGTGGCTACGTCACAACACTGATTCCCGTTAAATCAGCTAGGTTAAGCAACGTCAAATCTGCTCAGTAGTTGAAATAGGTGACTGTATCCCGCGTCCAGATGAATAACTTGTACGAAAAATTTTTGGTTTCTCTTGCTTCCTCTTACTTAGGTATAAGAGGCCGTTAAAACGAATCATTTTTGGCATATTATTAATTACGTAGAGATTAACCCTTTGACGACCGGTATACGTTTCGGATCTTTTCCGTTTGACTGCCGCCATTGAAACATAATTAAACTCCAGCCTTCTTTAGTTAGCTTTATAAGGCTAACTAACAAAAATATCACGACCTAACCTAACCAATCGTCAAGGTCGTACAGTTGACCTAACGATTGGTTAGGTTAGGTCGTGATATTTTCGTTAGTTAGCCTTATAAGGCTAAGTAAAGAAGGCTGGGGGCACTCACCTCTTATGTTTCAATGGCGGCAGTCAAACGGAAAAGATCCTACGTTTCTTTGAATTTAAAAGTTTAGGTGTTATTGGTATTCACAATTAGATATGTTAGTAACTGTAGTCACTTAAATGACCCATTTTGGGGTTAATTTTCCAACAACTAAACGATACATATATAAACATTTAGATGTATTTGTAGAAACGTTGCATCATTGTACAATTTATATTATTATTTCGCTGGGACACATATGTCCCGTGGTCCTCAAAGGGTTAAAGAGTAGACAAATATTGATTAACTTGAAATCGCGAGTAATTACAGTCTGATACTTCGCCCTGCAGTCATTGCTATTTTCTCTTATTCAAACATTCATTAATTACCCTAAAAGATTTTAGGGTATTATTAGATTTTAGGGTACTTTCAAGGAAAAAGTTTGCTTAAAAACGTACATTTTCTAAAAAGCATGAAAAATTACTAATTGGCAATGACTGGATTCTGATTTGAAATTTTATTATCGTCAACAAAACGAATGAAATATAAAAAATAATATATATATATATGTTCTGAGTTTGTGTATATATATATATATGCGTTTTATACAATTAATTTTTAAGTCACGTTGTGGGAGTCGGGGTAAGAATACCCGAAATGACGAATTTTCCTCTCTTTTATTGGTCTTGCAAGATGGTGGGGTATTAGTTTTGGAAAATTTTACGCTTCATTTCTCTGTCTATCTGTCTATATAGCTAGACACGTAAACTGATAGATAGATATCTGCTGCCAACTATCACTGAGAAGCGACGAGTTTAATTTTCGCCCTTGAGATGCAGTTTCAGTACCGCATGGAAAACGTGTGTGTGTGTGTGTGTGTGTGTGTGTGTGTGTGTGTGTGTGTGTGATAAGACTTTAATGTATTTGAATTCGTGGAGACACTATAAAATTCCTTATTTTTTTATGTTTTGTGCAGAATAACCACTGTTCATGTGATTGTAGGTAATAGTATAAACAACACAATAAGTTTACTATGTGAACCAATGTTTACGACAATGAAACTGCTTCACTACGTAATTATATATACGAGATGATGAAAAAATCACTTTTCATATAAATACATTAGTAGTCAAAAGTGGATAAGACATTCAAACTTAATAATTTGCACGTAACTGCTACACGAGTTATAAAGGGTGTCCCAGAAGTTTGGACTCGTAGGGAAAATAGACATTATATTTTTAAAGTGAAACAAACACATTTCTAATGTCAGTTTTACATATTTTAGGAAAGAAAATACCCTGATGGTTCAGTATACCAATGAAGAGAAAGTGGAATTGGTATTGCTATATGTTTCCGGAAAAAGTCAGGGCGAGGCATGCTCGTGAAATAATTGACATGCCAACCTCTGGCTTTTTCCGGAAACATGTAGCAATACCAGTTCTACCTTCTCTTGATTACTATACTGAGCCATGAGGGTATTTTCTTTCCTGAAATATATAAAACTGACATTAGAAACGTGTTTGTTTCACTTTAAAAATATAACGTCTAATTTCCCTATGAGTTCAGACTTCTGGGACACCCTGTATAGAGGATGCGCGTTGACGACTCAAATCCATGAATTACGCGTCAGACAAGAATTTTTACTCCATTTTATTATGAGTATATGATAAATCTATGTAGGCCTATTTATTATGTTCTTTATACGTTAAAATATTTAATATAAACACATTTGCTTTATAACAACGGCACCTCCTAATCAATTGCACCTACTATTATTATCAATCAATAATACCATGACAATTGCACACAGTAATTCCTGCCCGATGCGTGACTGATGAATTTCCGCGAAGTGTTCTTGTGCTAATATTAGAATTCTTAACATTTGTTTAACGTCTCGTGGAAACGTAAAGGTTAAAGAAACAAAAAGCTTATTATCGAGTGTGTGTGTGTGTGTGTGTGTGTGTGTGTGTGGTGTGTGTGTGTGTGTGTGAAGAAATAAAAGTAGGTGAAGATTGTTTTAGGGTAAAATTAAAAGACGTTTTATTTGATTAGAAAATGTGATAAAACGAACATTGGGCATAGATTCGTTTAATGCTTGGCTTCCTTGTTGGCTTCCGTTAACGGAATTTAATTTCATTAGTAAATATGTAAATTATTATTAATTTCAAGCATGAAGTTTCGAACTTCGAAGAGGAAGTTTCAAGTTTGCAGACGAATCAAGTACTATACGATTTCTAACATCGCTTTGGCTTCAGTACAAGAAACTATTTCTGAAATTAAAGACGGCTTTCGCTCCTTAATGCAACAAAGAATATCAAATGGAGTGAAGAGTTTCAATGAAGCGTTCCTAAATGTCAAATAATTTCGAAGGAAGAGCGAGTTGTCATAATAATCTCTTTTGCATGAGGTATCGTCATTACACCCGCTCTTCCTTCGGGAGTCATCTTTTCGCTCCATGTTGAGGTCGGTGATTTCATTGAGTAATCAACGTATAAAAGAGAATGTCTGAAGACTCACGAAAAAGAGGAAGGTTAGGTCATTTGTACAAGAAAAATATATGTTAAAAATACTTCACCGCCTCTGTGTAGAGTTCAGAACTTCAATCTTTTTGGGACGAAACAGGGGTTGTACGAATAAAAGTTCATTTCGCAACTTTATGACGAGAACTGAAGCAATGGCGTTCGTTCAAGAAACGTCTCGCGAAGACAATAGTTTCACTCTGGTTAAAATCAAGAAAGAAAAATGAAAAGAAAATTGAACGGAATAATGAAAGAAAAAATAATCTAACTGTCCCTTTTAGATGTGCAGTTTCGGGGAAAAAAGTTCGCCTAGAAACAATTTCTCTAAACTCTAAAGTATAAGACATTTTACTAATTCTTTTTAACTTAATTTTTTTTTGGCGAGAGAAGAAATCAAAATGAAACCCAGTCGTTGTTGATTAGAAATTTTTTATACTTTTTAGAAATTTTGTTTCTAAGCGAACTTTCTCCAAAACTGTATTAATATACTGTTGCTATATATATATATATTAGTGGTGGACCGGATATCCGCATCATTTTTAACATCGCATCCGCACTTCTGACTGCGGATGTTATGCGGATATTACCTCTAATAAATTATGCAATTTACAATTAAATTAGCTTATAAAGTAGCTTATAAGCCCAGTCATGCACATTTCATGTAAAGTATTAATTATTAATGAACACAAAAATATATAAACCTCAAAATATAAATACCTGGTAACAGAAAATTGAATGAAACTTGTTTCATTGAATTTTCTGTGGCTGAAACTCTTGAGAAAGTTATTATTTTTATCATAATGAAAACATTAATATTAATTTTAATTCTTATGCATTGCCTCCCATAATAGTAATATCACGAAATTTGAAAAATTATGTCATATATTCATAATTCTATATTATATTGATAGATTAACTAAATATCCGCATCCGCGGATATTGAAATTAAAGATCCGCATCCGCAGATGTTGAAAAACTGACATCCGGTCCACCACTAAATTCTATGTATATATATATATATATTTACGATGAATAAAACCACGAAAGGAAAAGAAACACAAAGTGGTGCTCAAGCGCTTTCGTCTAATGACATCCTCAGGAACACGACGAAAAACGAAAGCGACGAAAGCGCTTGAGCACCACTTTGTGTTTCTTTTCCCTTCGTGGTTTTATTCATCATAAATATTTTTCACGTGTCACTTTCGTGAAATAATTTTCATATATATATATAATATATATATATATATATATATATATATATATATATACCGGGTGTCTGAGAATTATCTGTACAATTTTTGGCTGTTATTAAAAGTCAACCATCAAGTGTAAAAATTCCAGTGTTGCCCATTTTACAGAGAATCTCATTAAGTTTTTTCTGATACCAAGTTTTGACAAGTTTTTCAGAAATTCCAGTGTGTCCGAACATTATCCGTACAATTTCATCTTTTAATGAAATTCTTGATAACACACGTAAAATTCTTAAACAAGATTATTTAGAATCTGTATTTTCAAAAGTTTCTTTTATTAAAGTAACGTTGTTACAAACATTCGATATGTGCACCATTAGTGATTCGCAAAACATCCAATCGATACTCCAAATGTTGCCGCGTACATTTCTAAAAAACTTGTCAAAACTTGGTATCAGAAAAAACTTAATGAGATTCTCTGTAAAATGGGGCAACACTGGAATTTTTACACTTCATGGTTGACTTTTAATAACAGCTAAAAATTGTACAGATAATTCTCGGACACCCTGTATATATATATATGCATCTGTGTCTATTAAAAGAAGGGTGGGTGTGGGAAAATATCCACTCGTATTATAGCAACGAATTGCTTAAAATTATGCATAATGACAAACAATTATATCTCATATATCCCAGTGTTAGGTTACTCACTACTGTACAGACTTAGTTGACAGAGTAAAGTTCACCATATTCACTGATTTCCCAAATAATGAGTAAATAAGTGAATAAATAAATAGATAAACAGAGTAAATAGATAAACAGAGTAAATAGATAAACAGAGTAAATAGATAAATAAGATAAATAAAATATAATTGTAATTTCTTTCTTAATAATTCAGAAATAACTTAAAGTT